>CM076570.1:720788289-721175789 GCA_034641835.2 Pinus albicaulis | reverse complement strand
ACCAATACCCAGAAGGAAAAACTTGAAGACACAGATGAGGGGGAGCGCCTCTTCTATTCCCAGATGTGGGTGAAGGGTTCCCTGCTGTAGTTCATTATCGACGTCGAGAGCCGAAAGAACCTCATTTCAACAGAGGACATGAAGAAGCTAGGTCTGTTGATCACATCATGCCCACAACCATACCCCATCGGGTGGCTTCACCAAGGACGAGATCTTCGTGTCAACCAATGTTGTTGCCTTCCCTACAACATAAAGCCCTTAACATATCAGGTATTATGTGATGTTGTGCCTCTTGAAGTTTGTGATGTATTATTAGGCCAACCATACATGTGGAAGTGACATGTTGTGTACGAGTCTCGACCTCGTGCTGTTATTGTTACTTTGGATAATAAATTGTACAGGATACCAAAGGTAGCACCACCTACCTCCATCTCTTTGATCACCGGGAAGCAATGTAGTAAGCTCTTCCCAAACCGGAAATTTTCTTTTCCTTATGTTACGCCTTGAGGGGAAGAAGAAGGCTATGGCCATGAACTCCAGACAGGGCTTCTCCGCAAGGCAACAACAAATGGACAAGGTCGTGGAGGAGTATAGGGACATCTTCAACTCACCTGTAGGGGTGCCTCCACATTGTCAAGTCAAGCACTCCATCGATCTGACCCCAGGCGTGCTGCTACCCAATGGAACAATCTATAAATGCTCAGTTCTTGAGAACGATGACATAAATAGGCAGATTCAGGATCTGTTGCAGAAAGGTCACATCTGACCGAGTTCATCACCCTATGGGAGCCCGATCGTATTGTTGCAGAAGACGGATGGGACTTGGATACTTTGTATTGAATATCGGGCGCCGAACAATATTATTTTCTGGAATAGATATCTGATCCCATAGATTGATGACCTTCGGGACCAACTCAAGGGGCCCAAATATTTTAGCAAAATTGACTTAAAGTTCGGTTATTACCAGGTACCAATCGAACCCTCTGATGTGTTGAAGAATGCCTTCAAATCCAAGGAGGGCCTTTTTGAATGGATAGTCATGACTTTAGGGTCAACGAATTATTTCACAACATTCATGAGGCTGATGGATGAAATATTATGACCATTCACTAACACATTCGTGGTGGTATATTTGGATGACATCCTGATATTCTGGTAGAGTTGGGAAGAGCACCTCCACCACATTTGATAGGTCCTCCAAACATTGCGACAACACAAGTTGTGTGTCAATTTTGAGAAATGCACTTTTGGCATGACCCAAGTTAAATATCTGGGGTACATTATTGATGAGAGGGGGGTGCATGTGGACCCATCCAAGATCCATGTCATTTTGGATTGAGAAACCCAAACAACTCTAACAAAGCTCCACAACTTTCTGGGTCTTGCCAATTTCTATAGTAGGCTTGTGTTGGGGTTCTCTCATATCACTTGGCATTTGAGTCAAGTAACCAAGGCAGGAGAAAAATAAAAATTATTTTGGTCCAAATCCCAATAGAAGGCATTCGCAGAGTTGAAGCATCACCTCTACTCTGCACTAGTGCTCACATTACCAGACTTGCAGCGACCATTTGAGATCGAGAAAAATGCCTCTGACTATGATATTGGGGCAGTATTTACTCATCAGGGGCATCCAGTGACATATCACAATGAGAAACTTTTAGACAAAGTTTGAAAGTATACCACCTATGGCAAAGAGATGTATTCCATTATGCAGACTTACTGACAATGGAAGCATTACATTTTGGGGAAGGAAATAGTTATCCACAGAGATCATCGACCCCTGTAGTTCATATAGACACAAGGGAAGTTGTAGAATGATCGCCATAAAAAATGGTGCATATACATGCAACAGTTCTATTTAAACATCAAGTACAAGAAGGGAAACACCAATAATGTTGCTACTTGCCCCAGCCAACCACTAATCTTGGCGTTAACCACTGTGCTCAAATATTATGGGCACGAGACTTCGAGTTTGTCCAATATATACAAAAGTGATCCAGAATTTGGCAACACATACTAGACAATCCAGAATTTCACTGCCTACCCCTAGTCGGCTATGGGAATCAATCTCCATGGATTAACTATCGGGGCTTCCTTCTACCAAGCATGGAAAAGACTATGTTTTGTGGTCATCGACAAATTCTCTAAAATGACCATTATGGCGGCCTGCAATAAGAATATCACAAAAGAAGCCACTACTAAAGTCTTCTTAAAGCGAGTGTGGGTACAATTTGGGATCCAAAAATCCTTTATCCCATATCAGGACAACAAGTTCCTCAGTACATTTGGGTCAAGTCTCTGGTCGATGTTGGACACCATGTTCACTAAGTCCACAACTTTCCACCCCCCACACTGATGTCCAAACAAAGGTCATCGAGAGGATGATCGTCCACATTTTGCGCATGTAAAACTCACAGCATCCACTCACATGGGATGAAATCCTCCCCTATGTCCAACACAACTATAATTGGGCTCTCTAAAACTCAACTGTCCACAAACCATTTCAGGTGGGCCTGGGAATCCATCCATTATGTCCTAATTATGTGGCCATACCATTTGCAGCTACTCAAGAATATTTGGTTCATGTCTAGTCTGAAGTTGACAAGGAAAAAAAATTCATTGAGTGCATTTAGCACATTCTCCAATAGGCCCATGACATATTGGACAGAGCTAATGCTAAGTACAAGCAACGACATGATCAACATTAGGTGCAACACAAGTTCCAGGTGGGTGAAAAAGTTTGGTTACATTTGCAGAAGGAGCGCCTCGTTGGGCCCCACCACAAGCTTCACTCACTTATATATGGGCCATATACCATCACCAAGGCTTTAGGGGAAAATTCCTTCAATCTCAGACTTCCACCATTCCTTGGTCTACACCCAATTTTCAATGAGGACCGCCTTTGGCCCTAATTTCCACCATTGCTTGACACATCCGACATTGTAGAAAAACTCACACCAATAGAGTTAAACCCATACTACATGGAACATGGCACAACTGATCGGATCATGGACACAGATCAAGAGAAACTGCCAGCAAAGGATCCAACTATATTAGGTTGTCAAAGTTGGCCAACTCCTGCACCAAGGCAAGTGGCCCACCAGGAACCAATTTTGCAAAAAATTTCTCATCTCATGGAGGAACTCAACGTAATGGGGAAAATTGCTTCCTAAGGGGGGAGGAATGATCCAGGTGGATATTTTTGTCTATTCACCTATTCCACTTGGACCCCCACCATTTTTCTTTCATTTTTTTAGTTTCCTTAATTGTAGCACAATTTACTATTTTTGGCATTTTTTTGGGTCCTGAACTTCCGGAGCCGTTTTGAGGCCCTAAACAATGTCTTTTTGGGAAAACCAGGACCAATATGGTTTCTTTATTGATTTTTATCACTCAAAATTTGTTTTCCTCAGATAGATATTTCTAACGAGGTATTGTGCATGTCAAAAAAAGATCGTATTCCAAATTTACATCCCTAGGTAGTTAATGTACACATTTGCACAAATGGGGCCCATAGTTTTGGCGCTTCATATCCTAGGGTAAGTTTTTTGGATGTTTATGGTTTTCCATTGTTTCTAAATAATAAAAATGCCCTTGACCCTAATTTTAACACAGTTTAGAGGCATGTAGCCACCACATCTCTTCTCAGAGATAAGCTACCATCACCCGAGCTAGTTTATTTCCATTTTGTGTGTAAGCTTATTTCAGTTATTTGATATTAATGAAATGAAGTACATTTTCTGCTGCATCTCTATGTTTATGTTTATTTATGTATTTTATTGCATTCTTGCATAAATTTGGATCATGTCTCGATCATTTCCAATAAACAACATATTATCCACATACAAGACCAAATAAATAACATGATCAACAACTAATTTGAAATACACACAATGAAATTTTCTCCTTGTGAAGCCAAGTCCCAATATATAAGTATCAATTTTTTGATACCACATCAGTAATGATTGCTTTAACCCATACAAGGAATTTTTCAACATGCATACCATCTCTTTCTTTCCTTTCAAAACAAATCCTTCTCGCTACTTAATATATATTTCTTCTTCCAAGTTCTCATGTGTGAATGTTGTCTTCATGTCCATATGTTCCACTTCAAGATAAAAGTAGAAACAACATATAAAAGAAACTAATAGATGTCAACTTCGAAATAAGAGATAAAATATCACCAAAGTTAATTCCTTCTACCGAGAATAAACCTTTGCTACTAACTGAGATTTTTATTTCTATGCTCTACCTTATGAATTCAACTTCTTTTTAAACACCGATTTGTTGCTAATGAGTTTTCTTCTAGCTAGAAACTCCACTAGGTCCCAAGCCTAATTATCATCCAAGGCTACCATTTTTTCAATAATGGCATTTTTCCATACTTTTCCATCCTTTGAATCCACTATCTCCCTAACAGTTCTAGGATCATCATGAGTATAAACAAAGAAAAATTTGAATGGAATTGAGGTAAAGTATACTTTTCTAGATGTCTTCTTTCCCAAATCAATTTTATCAATTCCAGAGTATGTTGTTTCTCTCCTTCTAATTCATTCTTTTGTAGAGTTTTATTCATCATCCTTCAATTAAAACTCTTATATTTTATGGTTCATTTTTACTTGGTATGATTTCTTATTTGAAAACATCTTTGAATTTTCTAGATACCACATCCCAACTATACCCTACCTTCTTAGCTTCTAGGTTCCAAATCTTATAAACTTTCAAACTATATTTATATCCAATAAAGATACACTTGTTAGATCTAAGAATTTTGTGATCCATAAATTAGATAGATGTCTGTTGGATGAATCACATTGTTATGATTATTCCGAAAGGCATTTATCTAAAGATACACTTTTTAACTTTCTTATCTAGCTTACAGATATTATCCTTTGGAACATGTAATTTTTTTTTGGGTGTGGAGCCTAATTATATTCTTTGTTTATAGGTATCACCGTGTTGGACCTCTCTTCTTAACGGGGTGACAACACTGCCCATCGTTTGATCACTATTAGGGGGGTCCAGGGGGGGCAGCGACGACCTTTTGGAGAAACCCCCCCTCGGCGAGGGGTTTTGGGGGCATTTCCCCTGAAGCTAAAAATAGATGTAAAATTGCCTTGTAAAATATTGTAATTTCATATTCAATCTGGGCCGTTCATTAGGCAGTTGATATGATGGTATAAGTTATGTTTAATTTAGGGATTTTTTCCCTAGAAGGAAACGACTCTGTTGTATGAGGGTATTGTATTTCAGCTATGTATCGTGTGTGTATTTTGAGCGAGAAATAGAAAGGGGGAATGTGTGAGAGAGTAGATGATATTACAACGAATCTACTGTAGGTTGTGTCTCTTCATTTGGTTGTATAATAAAAAGGAAGGAATGGCTGTTTCCGTGGACTTAGCCCAAGTTGGGTGAAACACATATATTTGTGTCTCTCTTGTTTTATATGTTATTTATGTGTTTGAGTTTCCGCATATTTTATGTGTTCCGTTGCTATGTAATATATAATTTTATTGCAACTGGTATCAGAGTTGGAGGTCTATTTGGTTGATAAAATTGTAGGAAAGAAGGGTTCCTGGTTCGAGTGGGAGAAATGACAGAAAATGGTAGGTTTAGGGTCGAGAAATTTAGTGGCCAAAACTACCTGTTGTAGAAGATGTAGATGGAAGAATATATGTATCAGAAATATATGTACCTACCATTGATCAGAAAAACAAAGAAGTCGTCGGGTATGACATATGAATAATGGGAGATTCTCGACATAAAGGCACTTGGAAAAATACGGCTGTGCCTGGCGGCGTCGGTAGCCTTAAATATTTCGAAGGAAACAACAACAGAAGGGTTTAATAACGGCATTATCGAAACTATATGAAAAACCCTCAGCCTCAAATAAGGTATTTATTATGAAACATTTATTTAATATGAATATGTCGGAAGATGGCTATGTTGCAGACCATTTAAATGAATTTAATACGGTTACCAGTCAGTTAAGTTCTGTAGGGGTAAAATTTGATGATGAAGCTAGGGCTATTTTATTTCTATGCTCATTTCCAAAAAGTTGGAATGGTTTAGTTATGGCCATTAGTAACTTTGTCTCTGGAATCAGTACTTTAAGGTTTGATGATGTTTTTGGTGCTATCCTTAGCGAGGAAATGTCGGGTGAGACATCGGGTAATGATTTGAGTGCAGATACTAGAGGAAGAAAAATGAAAAGAGGAAAGAGCTCAAGATATCACAATAAATAAGGGAGAGGTAGATCCAACTCTAGATCGGGGATAGTGTGCTGGAAATGTGGGAAGAAAGGACACTCGAAGAAAGACTGTAAGTCTCAGGGGAAAAGAAGGAGACGTACAAAAAGAAAAAAATCATGAAGAAAATGTGACAGGTGATATGTTACAAGATGCTTTGATTCTTTCTTTATAAAATGTTATTGATGCCTGGGTGGTAGATTCAGGGGCCTCATTCCATGCCACACTTGATAAGACAAATTTTCATGACTATGTTCAAGGAGATTTTGGAAAGGTTTGTCTTGGTGATGATAAAAACCTTAAAATCGTTGGAATGGGTAAAGTTATTGTAAAACAAAATAATGGAAACCAATGGTTATTAATGGAGGTAAGGCATGTTCTAGATCTGAAGAAAAAACTGATTTCAATAGGGCAGTTAGGTGGTGACAAATTTTACAGATAAAACCTGGAAGTCACTAAAGGAGTGCTGGTAATAGAAAAATGAGAAAATTTTGGTACATTGTATTTATGCAATGGTATTTATAATTGTGTTATTGCTTTAAAATTCATAGGAGAAGATGAAACATTGTGGCATCATAGGCTTGGAAACATGAGTGATAAGGGGATGAATATTCTTCACTCAAGTAATTTGTTTCCAGGTTTGAAGAATATTGATTTGGATTTCTGTGAGAATTGCGTTTATGGAAAACAAAAGAGAGCCATATTTCTTAGAGTTGGGAAAGAAAATACGAGATAAAAGTTACAGCTTGTGCATACATATGTATGGGGACCTGCTCAGGTATCATCTCTTAGTGGCTCTCGTTATTATGTTACTTTTATTGATGATGCAACTAGAAAAACTTGGATTTAATGTATTCAAAATAAATCTGTTGTATTTGATACTTTCAAGAAATGGAAAGCTTTGGTTAATATTGATATAGGAAAAAATTTGAAGTGTCTTAGATTAGACAATGGAGGTGAATATTGTGGAAAAGAGTTTGATAGGTACTGTTCAGAGCATGGAATTCGCAGAGAGAAGATAATTCTAATAATACCACAAGAAAATAGTGTGTGGGAAAGGATGAACAAGACAATCATGGAGCGTGCAAGGTGCATGAGATTTCATGCAGGATTTCCTTTACAATTTTGGACAGATGCTGTAGATACAATTGTTTATTTAATAAATAGAGGGCCTTCAAGTTCCTTGGATGGTGGTATTCCAGAGGAGGCATGGACAGGTAAAAGGTAAACTACTCCCTTTTAAATCCTTTTGGTTGTGAAACCTTTGTCCATAGTAATAAAGAAAATAGAACAAAGCTTAAGGAAAAATCAAAGAAATGTACCTTTATTGGATATGGTGTTAATGATTTTGGTTATCGCTTATTGTTGAGTCTCAAATCTGCATTGTTCTTATACATCTTCCTATACCTTTTTCATTCACCTGAACCTCCAAAGTTGTCAATATCATTGTATATTAATTGCAAAAGAGCATCTAAAATGGTTTTTAACTATATTTTTGTGTCTGCTGTTTGATTTAGATTTTGCTCACTTAGCTGCGGAATCTTGCCACTTTCCGCAGCCATTTTGTGAAACTCTACGTTACAGGTGTCTTCAGGTAAAACGAGCCACATGGGCAAGTCAGAAATGATGTGGACATGGATCGTGTCCTATTGGCTCGAGCAAATTCACCTAATGAGGCTACGGTGAAAGGTGGCCAAGTGGAAGTCAACCGTAGAGTCCCACGGTGACAGGACTCTGTTTCTCGTCACGTGGAGATTTATATGGCCGTTTCTGAATTGCGGGAGACAAATCAACACCTGTACATGGCTCCATAAGCCGAATTCAAACATCCACTCTTCATAGATTTACTCCTCAACGCGGCCATGATCCTAGATCTTTGGATGTAATGGTTTATGTGTTCTCTATCAGCATAAACTTTAGGGAATTAGTTACATTTCCTTTGTTATAAATAATGCGTTTGCATACGCATATTAGATTAGTCTCTGTTAGTTTTTATTAGTCTCCATTAGCTTCCAGATAGCTCTGTAATGTAATTACGTTGCCACTGTGCTGTAATATCACCTTTCTGTTATGACTGCATTTTAATATATAAGAAGACTCTGTTTCCAAGCGTAATTCGTACTTGAAGTTTGTTGCCGAGGTTGGTGCAGAGGGCCCCTGCACACACTGAGGTTTTGTGCATTATTGTATAGTTCTTGTTTTGTTTCTTTAAGCTCATTGTGCCATAAGTCATTCATGTGTTTATACATTGCATCTTTCATGGTATATATGCTTCATTTCTGTTTATAATCTTTCATGCTTTACATCTTGCTTCTGTCATAATCTTTCATGTTTTATGTTATTGTTAATTGATCAGTGTTCTTGTTTCAGGTTATAAATAGGCAGCTCGGGCATTTGCATAACTTTTTGACTAATGACATGGAATTAATATTGTTCTACTGCTAATTTTCTTTTCTTAGTTTCTGTTTAATTTCAGTAATGCTTTGTTTATTTCAATCTTGCACATTTGTTTCAGTAGTTAGATTTAGATATATCAAATTGTTCATGTCATTTTCAGTTACCTCCGAAAGCCACAGCTGGACTGATGGTGAGGGATTGAAGTATGAATGTATAGTTTGATATTAGTTTACTTTCTGCAAGTTAAATATATTAAATTTCTCATGACATCTTCAGTTACCTCCGAAAGCCACAGCTGGACTGATGGTGAGGGATTGAATTATGAATGTGTAGTTTGATATTAGTTTACTTTCTGCAAGTTAGAAATATTAAATTTCTCATGACATCTTCAGTTACCTCCGAAAGCCACAGCTGGACTGATGGTGAGGGATTGAATTATAAATGTGTAGTTTGATATTAGTTTACTTTCTGCAAGTTAGATATCAGGTTACTCAAGTTGTTTATGGTTACCTCCGAAAATCATAGCTGGACTAATGATGAGGGATCAGAAGATAAGTTGATGTAATTTGATTTAGATTTAATTTGTTGCAACTTTTGTATTTCTTTTAGCATAGTTTCTTTTATGTCTGAACAGAAGCAAGAATAATGAGTGTCATGATCAGTAGTTCATTGTTTGTTTGACTAGAGTAGTGATGCAATTTCATTTTCTTTGAAGAATTAATTTTGTCATTGTGTGTTTTTAAAATTCTTTTTGAAGTTTGGAAAATCATTAGAAAGACATTGTTGTCTTGAATATTTGTCTCCATCCTTGTCTTTTAGAATTTCACAAAAATCCAAAAACGACAAAAAAGTAAGAGATAGGTTATCTTGCACATATAGTGCGCCACACTTCGTCAGCTTACGAATCCCGGATTGACAAATTAAATGTAGCAATTTAGGACACACTAAATTGACCAAACACTTATTTGAATATGAAAATCATAAAATCATTAGGAGCAGATATGTAATATTCAATGAAAAGGTCTTGTATAAGGATAAATTGTAGGAAAATAAACAGGAAAAAGAAAACAAAGAATACACAGTTCTTGATGAGATCACAGAAAAAGTCAAGGTGCCTGAAAATAATAATAATAATCAACAACCACAACAACAAAAACCACCATAATAGCAACAGACACCTCAAACACCTTGTTATCACACATAAAATTTCAAATTTTGATTGATAGGGTCATTAACCTAGGTTTCATTTGTCTCATAAAATTAGTTCATGAAACTGATGAAAACTCATGAATTTATCACTGGTCTAAGTTTAGAAAGTTCATTTGTCATGCCCATCACAATCAAATCCATCGAAATCCACCTTAGGTTCACATGCATTAGCTTAAATTTTGATAGTGGCTACATGTCTTATTTTTCACGATTCTAAAACGAATATAACTGTAAATAGGCAGATTTCTCTACCGAATCGCCTGACCATTTCATAGCGAATCTTCTAGTTTTATAACTGAATATGCTGCGGAATCATGTCTTTCTACACTAAAACAGAGGATGATGATTTTTCAATTTCCTAGTGGTTTAGGATAAATTTGAGGTGATATAATTGGTTATCATAGTCATCTAAGCATGCAAAAGCATAAATACCACCCATCATTACCTTTCACTCCCTCATTTGTCATCATTCTCCCCATATTCAAATTTAATTTTTCAGACTAATCTCCAAAGCACCTCTCTATCATATTCCCTTCGAGATTTTCATGCAGCCACTGACTATGATCTTTGAAGAGTCTAGCCCTACAACAAGCTGCTTACAGTGCAATTATGTTCTTTACAGGTGTCATAGTATCAAGAAGGCCAACAGAGTGCTAAAAGAGATAGCCATGCATAATAGTAATAATAAAGGGAGGTTTAGTGGTCAAGTATGAATCTATGGATTTAAATTTGGTTATGTAAGACCCTAGTGCTGCAGAGGACTTCATTAAACCTGGTTACATGCATTTCTGCTAGAAGAAACAAAGGAATTTTTGTGTTTTTTGACTGTTTGAGCAGTAAAATTCAAGAGAATTTTTTGGGAAAACAGGGAGGAATAATAAAAATACGAGAGAGGTTATTGTCAAGAAAATATCAAGGGACATTAACCTCTTTCACTTTTCTCACAGGTTCTGCAAATTCGGATATTCGAAGATGTCTTTGGGCTCTATTTTCAGAATGCATTTTTTTTCTATTTTAGACATGTTTTTCAAATGAAGATTCCAGACATTTGGAGATGGTGTTCAAAAAAAAAAAAATGTTTTTCTTCAACATGAACTAATTTGAAAAAATATCCCCCCGTTTTGTAACATCTATCAAGGATCTGGAGATAGGAGCTCATTTATGAGCCCTAGTTTTCCGAAAAAAACAACTATATTTTTATTGGTAGATGAACTTGATGAAGGGGAAAATGCCATTTCTTGAGGAAGTTAAGAGGTATTTTGAAAGACTTTTGCCTTATCATGATTCATCTTATCATATTACACAACCATAGGAAAAATTTCGAAGAAAAAATGATGATTTTTGGGTTTTCTGCCAATTAGGCAATTTCGTAGTGAATCCCAGATTTCACTACGAAATCCCTATAGGTGACTTTTTGTGAAAAATTACAGTTTGGGGCGAAATCAAATAGGTTTTTTTTTTTTTTTTTATTTAACTGATTTTGTCTAACCAACACATCCAAATCAGACAAGAAGGCTAAAAATTGGCATAGATAGGTGAAGTGGAGTTGCTACAAAATCATTCTATGAAATTGCTTGTTTTACCCTATTTATGTAGCAAGTAACATTTGGTAGAATTTTGGTGTTTTTAAGGTTCAGTGAAGGTCAGCCAGCCACGTGGAGGGTTTAAAGAGTATCAGTGGAACACTCCAATAGAAATTTTCTCCTCGACAAAGTTGTCTTTTTCTCCAGCTCAACATAAAGACAATGATCAAATATCATGATAGTATTTTCCTTAAAAGTAGGGTGATTGGTTTCTAAATCTAGTGGGGGTATTTATGTATTGATTATGGTTAGTGCCACTCGAGAAATTAGATATTATTGATGTAATTATCCAATTCTATATTTAGTGAATGTAATAAATAAGAGGTAGAGTCCTAATAGGCTTCTAAGTCTAAAGTCATTAGGTGTCTGTTTTATTTCCAGGTATCTATTTTATTGTTAAGTGAGGTGTCAAAACAAATGGTTTGATGATCTAGCCATGTGGGTAGATACAATGTAAGTGACTAAAGCCTATTAATAGGTAGAACTTCAAATAATATATATGGGGGAGTATGTTATTCTACACTACCATTTTTTCAAGTTTTGATGATCAGTAATATACAATGATTGTGTTTTTCTTCTTCACCTGAGATTCTGTTGGTGTTTCAATGAGAATTTGTCCTATATATCTTAATATTTTTCTTTTAATATCTTTATGTTTCAGTTAATCAGAATTCATGTTCTTCATGCTCTGACTTCCTTTGAACATTAAGCTATTTTATATTTTTGTGTGTGTGTTGTCCTATCATTGAAACATCTACATGCCTTAGCTTCCACAAGGAGAGCCATTGTCATTGAATTTGATAAAAATTGACTCCATAAGCCCAATGTTAGTAAACCCTCTCAATTTTTCACCTACAAAAAAACACATTCAAGACAATATCACAGAGTTATACAACTGATTGAATTGTAATTGAACAAATCATAGTTACTTTGAGAGAGCCCTCTTAGGCCGAAGAGGCTAATATTCGTTCAAAAGTTGGTTTGAAAGAGTTACTCTAGGTTTTATGGTGGAGCAACCCATCTATACAACCTTAGTGATAACACACCTGAAAGTGGTGTCAGAAGATCTACGAGGATAAGTCTACCCCCTGAATGATACTCTCCTTCATTATATTATGTATTGTTGACTGATTCTGGTGAACCAAAATGTTATGAAGAAGAAATGCAGGTAGAAACCAGGAAGAAGTGGGAGCTAACCATGAAAGAAGAGATGTAATCCTTAATACATAAATAGACTTGGGACTTAGTCAGGTTTCTTGCAGGTAAAACAAGTCTGCCAAATAAATGGGTTTACAGGTTGAAGGAAGAAGATGGAGGAAAACAAAGGTACAAAGCTAGACTTGTGGTGAAGGGATTTGCTTAAAATAAAGTATTGAATTTAATGAAATATTTTATCCTGTTGTTAAAATGACTTCAATTGGAACTATTTTAAGTCTTGTAGCAACGGAATATTTACATCTTGAACAGTTATATGTGAAGACAACATTTCTCCATGGATATTTGGAGGAAGAGATCTATATATGACAACCACAAGGATATGAGGTCAAAAGGGAAGGAAAAATTAGTGTGCAGGTTGAAGAAGAGATTTTATGGATTAAAATAGGCTCCGAGGTAGTGGTATCTAAAATTTGACAGGTTTATGTATGAACAAGGTTGTAATAGATGTCACTCTAATTGTGTTTATCAGAAAAATCAAAATTATGGTAGCTATATTATATTGTTATTGTATGTAGATGACATGATTGTTGCAGGGTCTAACATGCAGGAAATAAATGCGCTCAAAGGAAAATTGGAAAATTCATTTGCAATGAAGGATTTGGGAGCTGCAAAAGAAATCCTTGGTATGAGAATAACTAGAGACAGGAAAAATTGCAAATTAGCATTATCTCAGAATGAGTACATACAAAAGGTGTTGAAAAGATTTAATAATCAAAATGAAAAACTAGTTAGTACACCTTTGGCTAGAAATTTCAAACTTAGTAAGGAGATGTTCCCCAAGACCCAAGAAGAAATGGATTATATGACTAACTTTCCATATCCATCAGCAGTTGGAAGCTTAATGTATGCAATGGTCTACACAAGGCTTTATATTGCACATGCAGTGGGAGTTGTAAGAAATTACATGCATAATCCAGGAAAAGAACATTGGATGGCAGTGAAATGGATTCTCAGATATTTGAAAGGTACCACAAATCAAGCATTATGCTTTGGTGGTATAAACATTTCTCTCCAAGGATATGTTGATGTAGATATGGTAGGTGATAGAGATAACATGAGGGGCACTACAAGGTCTGTATTTAATGTAGGTGGAACAACTATCAGTTGGGTTTCAAAAATGCAAAGTGTTGTTGCACTTTCAACAACAGAAGCAATGTATGTTGCTGCTACAAAGGATAGTAAAGAAATGATTTGGTTACAAAGGTTTATGTATGAATTGGGCAAGAAGAAGGAGCTGGGAAGGCTATACAGTGACAGCCAAAGTGACATTCATCTTGCAAAGAACTCAACATTTAATTCTACGACTAAACACATACAATTCAAGTACCATTTAATATGGTCAATGTTGGAAGATGGAGAGTTGAAGCTAGAAAAGATACACACTAGGCAGAATCCTACAAATATGTTAACAAAAGTTTAACTAAGGAGAAACTAAGATTCTACTCAGTTTTAATTGGTATTCAAGTATGATGATGAATATGAGAAACAACCAGGTCCAAATTAGAGTCATTATCCAAAAAATGAAGTAGTAATGGAGTTTCTACAATCTGTCTCCAAGTGGTGGATTGTTGCATGTGGAGCTTGATTATATTCTTTATTTAGATGTATAACCGTGTTGTAACCCTATTCTTAATGGGGTGACAACACTGCTCGTCGTTTGATCGCCATCATGGGGGTCAAGGGGGGGTGGGCAGTAGTGGGGGGTTTTAGGGGCAGCCCCCCCGAAGCTAAAAACATATGTAAAATTGCCTTGTAAAATATTGTAATTTCCTAGTCAATCTGGGCCATTCATTAGGCAGATGATTTGACGGTAGAAGTTATGTTTAATTTAGGGTCTTTTTCCCTAGAAGGAAACCCCTCTATTTTATGAGGGTATTGTATTTCTACTATGTATCATGTGTGTATTCTGAGCGAGAAATAGAAAGGGGGACTGCGTGAGAGAGTAGATGATATTACAATGGATCTGCTGTAGGTTGTGTCTCTTCATTTTTATGGATAATAAAAAGGAAGTTCTGACTATTTATGTGGATGTAGCCTAGGTTGGGTGAACCACATATATCTGCATCTCTCTTGTTTTTATGTTATTTCAGTGTTTGTGTTTCCAAATATTTTATGTGTTCCATTGTTCTATAATATATAATCTTCTAACAAAAGTATCACAACCAAATACCCTGAGATATTTAAGAGAAGGTTTCTTACCACTCCATACCCCATGTGGAGTCTAAAATCCAATGCCAATGAGGGTGATCTATTTACCAAGTAACATGTAGTATCCACTGCCTTTTCCCAGAATTATTGTCCTAACTCGACATCACTGAGCATTATCCTTGCTTTCCCCATCAATGTCCTATTCATCCTTTCTATAACTCCATTTCTCAAGGTGTGTCTGTAGTAGTCTTCTACCTTGTTATCCCACGTTTCTTAAAAAATTATTGAATTCATTCTCGTGGAATTATCCACCATTATTTTTCCTCAACACCTTAAGCTTCTTCTTTGTCTGATTTTCCACAAGGGCCTTTCTTCTCGAGAAAATAAATTCATTTGTTCGTTGAGAACTCATTGATAAATGAGACATAGTACACAAATTTACCTAGTGATGGAACTGACACAGGTCCAAACACATCACAATGCAATAAATATAATTTTCCCTCTGACCTCATAGAACCAAAGGAGAATCTTACCCAATTCTACTTCCCATATAAAAATTTTTCATAGAAAGTAAAATATAGAGAGAAATTAGACATAACTTCTACCATACATTATTTTGTACTACTTGAGTTCTCTTCTCTCTAATATGTCCCAATATTTGATGCAGAAGATTGTCTTTTCTCTAGAGATTAATGCAAGAGTTTTCCCTTCTACTCCACTCTTAGGAACAATGAAAATGTTGCATCCATAACTAATAGTGCTTCCTAGTAGCTTATATAGAGTCCCATTCCAAACTCCTCTCAACAATAACATTTCTCCTCAAACCATCCTTTAGGTATCCTTTTCAAACACTATTTTACACTATGCATCACTTATCTTTCTTACATAAATCAATTTTATAGCCAATTCTGGGATGTGAAAAAAAACCAAGGAGTGTTCTAATTCTTCCACTCGTTAGCTTCCCCATGAATTTTCATTGTCCTATAATTCTAGATATCACTTCATCTCCTAAAAAAACATAACCACATCGAATCTTTCACACTTGCAAAACCAGTCCCCATGTGGAGTCATATGAAAATATGCACCTGAGTCGACCAAACATGCCTCATGATCTACAAGGGTTCTTGAAGAAGTCATGTAAAAATCCCCTCCTTCATTTGAATAGGTTTCGATTTTGTAGAAGCATCATATTCACTTCCCTCCCCTTTCTCAACAATTTTGGATTTGCAATCTTTCCTACAATGCTCTTCTTTTCCACATTTCCAACATACCTTTACAAACTTACTTGGAGATTTACATATTCCTCTATATTTATATCTCCCACTTGAGGAATTCATTTGATTTATATTATGGGATTTTCCTCTTACAAACAAGGAATATCCATTCTTGCTTTCCAAGTTTTTATATATCATCTCCTCTGATAACAAGGATGAGAATATTTCATTGAATCATAAAGAATTTGCATCACTACCTATGTCAACAACCAAAATATTCCAAGATTCTGGTGGAAAAAATAATAAATTGATGCACTTATGCTCATCTAAAATTTTAATATCAACAAAAAATAGATAACTTACCATAGTATTGAAGAAATTTAGATGTTATGTCACACCAAGTCTCCATCCTTCATCCTTAGGTTATATAGCTTTTTACCTAGGAAAAATTTGTTCACCAAGGACTTAAATTGATAAAAATAACATAACTCGTTCCATACAACCTTTGTTGTAGCTTCCAATGAAACATTAAGTAATATTGCATTTGGGAGACACGACTGTATTGTGATATTTTCCTTTTGATCCAACTTGGTCCAATTTTCTATTAACATACTCATTGATGTAGAAACTGATTCCACAATGACCCATTAATCTCTATCCACCAAAAAATATTCCATTTTGAGCATCCATAGCTTAAAAATTTACCCAACGAATTTCTCGATTCTATTTTTGAACTAATCACCATTTCCTTTGATCACAAGAATTACTTCCACAGATCTCCCATTGTAACGGTGTCTACAATAGGCCCGAGCCAATCCCCTTAACCATAAAAGCATCTCCTTGAAGCCAAAACTGCTTTGATACTAATTGTAAGTTTTAACTCTATACAATTAATTGCTACAGACAAATTCTAAAAAAATAGAAAATATGTAATGGTAAATGCACACATTAACATAAAAATTTGATCTTGGAAACCCAAACTAGGAAAACGAACAATATTTTTTCAATATATATTCTTCTATATATTATTAAAATACAATATATATCCCACAGAAACCATAAACTGCCAAATCGTTTACCCTGGATTATAATACAACCATAGTTCATTAACCAAAAGTATAAAACCATGGGAAAACCACCATGCGCCAAAAAATCAATGTTATAAAAAATTGTGTGTCAAAAACCACCAAATATGGACACAAAAAACCACCTAAAAAAATTGGGGCTATGACCCCCTTCAAACCCCTTAAAAAATTAGAGCCACTACCCCATTGCACATTAGGAAATTGATAGCACATGGGATAATTGTGCAAATAATACAACACATACTCAACATGAAAAATGTTTTTTCTTCCTTGGATGAGGTGTTTAATGGGAGACAAGTGGGGGGCATATTTCCACAAACCTACCACACATTTGTGGGATGGAACATGACAATATGCCTACCCTAGGAGTATAATGATTCTTCATTCTTACAACAATGATTCATGAGCATGAAACATGGTTCAATGGTTTCCAATTCAAGTTTCATTATTGTATTGATGCACCATCCTAGGTGGAGATTGGGCATATCTATGGCTCGTGCTCTTGGATATTCATGTCTGTCAAATGGCCCCATCCTAATTTCACATTTCATAATGTTATGCCACTTCATGAATATTATTTCTATCATCTAGTTCACTGAGTTCAACTCGCATGCACAACATAGTCCTATGTTCATCTATGGTGCATCGAAGATGACACTATAGAAATTCATGGCATGAGAGGTCTTTGTTTATCATATTATTCAAAAGTTGACCTCTCAATTTTTATTTATTTATTTATTTATGTTTGGTTTTCTGGTGCTTTCTTCTCCCTTGGTTTCCCACCTCTCCATTATGTCTATGCAAACTATTATCTCTTTCTTCAACTCTCCTTTGCAAGTCAAGAGCCCCATCACACTATCCATCCTTTCACTCTGCTTTCATTGACTGATTTTTCAATTTATTAGCTCTTTCTTGTCTATTCCTACAACTATTTAATTTCTTGAGTAACCTAGTCTTGTCACCCCCTCCCTCTCCTCTCCCATTTGAAGAGCCAGGTTGTTTAAGATCCTCCCCTTATGTCCTTTTGACCTCTCACTCTCCCTCGGATATAATCTGTTGTTAGCACTTCCATATCTATTCATATTAACTCATTAATGGGATCGGGTTAGATGAGGTATTTCGTACCATGGGTCTCAAGAGAGCTCATGCACCCAACTGAGGGCTACAAGTTTTAGTTAGTGCCATAGGGACAATAAACCTCAGTCCATATAGGAGGAAATGAAACATGTTGGACGTGAGATAGTGGGGGAAATTTTTTGTCTCACCGACACAAAGATATTGGCTAACATTGATGACTGGATACTTGACACGGTTCATACCCATGATAGGTATAGCAAATACATGCACACAATTGATATATATATTGGCATCTCAAGCTATTACTGAGTAAGGTCTTATTAGATAGGATTAAGGCAAAAAAAGAGATTTTATTGGTGCTGGAAGACATGCAACTCACCTTCAATCCTTGGAAAAAATATTGAGCCATGTGGAAGCTCACTTGGCCATCCCTCCAAATTCTGACTGCTAAACTGGGAACAACAAAAGCCCATCATAGTCAAAGCTAGTCCAAATGATAGTGTTTTCTAAGTGTATTTATTTTAAGTTCTCATTTTTGTTTCTAGTTTTGTAATTAGATTATGAAATTCAAAGCCTTAACATAAAAGTTAGTTTTTAGTCTAAAATTATGAACATTAGTAACATTTTTATGTGGATGATTCTCAAACTATAGTTCTGTATCTAGTTTGGTTTCCCTAGTAGTAGACCATTATGAACAATTTCATGTTTTGTCATCATTTTTGACCTATAAATATAAGTATTTACTTTACCAAAAAAAAGGTGTAACCTCACTTGGTGTTGGCCTGGTTATAACATTAGTTATGATTTCAAAATTTATACTTTATGACACCAAGTTTTGGGGATGAAGAAATCAGTTATAATCAAAATTATTTGAAATAATTTACATATGTATACAAAGAACTAACAAAACTAAAGTTGATTGAAAAATTGGGACCAATCATTGAATTAGGCAAGAGTTAAATTTATTTAATGACTTGAGGGCGCATTTTTTTAGAAAATTATATATTACAGAGAAATGGAAGACATAAAAATATGCGGAAATAAAAACACATAAAACATATAAAACAAGAGAGACACAGATATATGCAGTTCACCCAACTTGGGCTACATCCACGAAGAAACAAGCAGTCCTTCCTTTAAATTATCCAAAAAAATGAAGAGACACAACCTACAACAGATCTGATGTAATATCCTCTACTCTCTCACACAATCCTCCTTTCTCTTTCTCACTTAGAATACACTCTCAACACACGGCCGCAGTACAATTAATTCATACAATAGAGGGGTTTCCTTCTAGGAAAAAAACCCTAAATGAAACATAACTTATACCGTTAGATCATACGCCTAATGAACGACCCATATTGAATATGAAATTACAATATTTTACAAGGCAGTTTTACGTCTATTTTTAGCTTCGGGGGCATTGTGCCCAAACCCCCGAGAAGGGGAAAATTTCCTCGCACCCCTTCATGTGGAGGGGTGTATAGTATTTCTATGGTATACATCCAACTGAAACAAATAACTTTAAATCAGGATGATAATCAAGCGCCACACCCACCAATCTCCCACTTGGAGACTGATTGTAGCAGCTCCATCGCTGCTTCATTTTTTGGACAATTACTCCACTTTGGACCTACCCGTTTCTCATCTTCATCATCATACTTGAAGACCAATTGAAACTGAGAAAAACCTTAGTTTCTCCCTTGTTACAAATTTTGATAACATATCTGCAAGGTTCTAGCTAGTGTGTATATTTTCCAGATTCAACTGTCCATCTTCCAACACTGACCGTACAAAATGGTACTTGAGCTATATGTGTTTAGTCTTGGAATGAAATTATGAGTTATTTGCAAGATGAATGGCACTCTGGATTTCACTTTATAACCTTCCCATATCTTTCTTCTTACCCAATTCATCCATAAACCTTTGTTACCAAATCATTTCTTTACTAGCCTCTGTAGAAACAACATATTCTGCTTCCGTTGTTGGAAGTGCAATAACACTTTGCATTTTCGAAACCCAGCTGAAAGTTGTTCCACCTACAGTAAATAAATACCATGTAGTGCTCCTCATGTTATTTATATCACCTTCCACATCTGCATCAACATATCCCTGTAGATCAATGTTTGAACCACCAAAGCATAATGCTTGATTTGCGGTACCTCTAAAATACCCGAGAATCCATTTCAACACCATCCAATGTTCTTTTCTTGGATTGTTCATGTACCTTCTTACAACTCCCACTGCATGTGCAATATCAGGCCTTGTGCAAACCATTGAATACATTAAGCTTCCAACTGCTGATGCATATGGAAATTTAGACATATAATCCATTTCTTCTTGGGTCTTAAGGCACATATCCTTACTAAGTTTGAAATGACTAGCTAAAGGTGTACTAACTATTTTTTCATTATGCATATTAAAGCTTTCCAACACCTTTTGTATGTACTCATTCTGAGACAATGTTAATTTGTGATTTTTTCTATCTCTAGTTATTCTCATACCAAGGATTTGTTTTGCAACTCCCAAATCCTTCATTGTAAATGAATTTTCCAAATTTCCTTTGAGCACATTTATTTCCTGCATGTTAGACCCTGCAACAAGCATGTCATATACGTAAAATAACAATATAATATAGCTACCATATTTTTTTATTTTTTAGGTAAACACAATGATCAAAGTGACATCTAATATAACCTTGTTCAGACATAAACCTATCAAATTTTAGATACCATTGCCTCAAAAACTGTTTTAAGCCATACAAGCTCTTCTTCAACCTGCACACTAATTTTTATTTCCCTTTGACCTCATATCCACGTGGTTGCTGCATATAGATCTCCTCTTCAAAATCTACATGGAGAAAAGATATCTTTACATTTAACTATTTAAGATGAAAATCTTCCACTGCTACAAGACTTAAAATAGTTCTAATTGAAGTCATTTTAACAACAGGATAAAATATTTCGTCAATGTCAATACCTTTCTTTTGTGGAAACCCCTTCACCACAAGTCTAGCTTTGTACCTATGTTTTCCTCCATCTTCTTCCTTCAACCTGTAAACCCATTTATTATCTAATGTTGTTTTACCTGCAGGCAACCTGACTAAGTCTCGAGTCTAGTTATGTACCAAGGAGTCCATCTCTTCGTTCATGGATATCTCCCACTTCTTTCTGGTTTCTACCTATATTTCTTCTTCATAACATTTTGGTTCACCAGAATTAGTCAAAAATACATAATATAATGGAGAGTATCGTTCATGGGGTCTACTTATCCTAGTAGATATTCTGACACCACTTTTAGGTGTTTGAGGTGTTTGTTCTTGTTGTTGTGGCTGTTGATTATTATCATTTTCAGGCACCTTTACTTTTTCTGTGATCTCATCAAGAACTATGTATTCTTTGTTTTCTTTTTCCTGTTTCCTTTCCTGCAACTGATCCTTATATAATACCTTTTGATTGAATATTACATCTCTGCTCCTAAATATTTTGTGATTTTCATAATCATATAGGTGATAACCAAAATCATTAACACCATATCCAATAAAGGTACATTTCTTTGATTTTTCCTCAAGATTTTTTCTATTTTCTTTATTAATATGGACAAAGGACTCACAACCAAAAATATTTAAAAAAAAGTAGTTTACCTTTTGATCCAGATCTTGGTTGAAATGGATCTCTTGCTACAACTTTGTTGATAAATTCTTCTATATGTGATGAAATTAGATTTCGTCAAAGACCCATTTGAGTTACTGACTATATCTTTCCAGTGATATAAGAAACTTGAATTTTGATGACATGTAGGGTGAGAAAATGATTCCACAAACTCAGAGGACGTGCAACGATGCAATGTTACAAACATGTGTAACTTCAATTGATCATATCTCTCAAAACGTGAAATGAAATAAAATTCCGTAAAAAACCCATTTGAGATAATAAAAAAATTCAAATGAGATATTTTTCACTCTATAATATGATATATGGAGACCGTGGAACTTGTGTGAAATTTAATGAAGATTAATACAAAACATTGAAACTAAAATATGTTTCAAATCCTCATGGAGTCGTAACCTGAATCTGAATTTATGCAGGAAAAAAATAAAAAACATAAATAAACATAAAAATAGAGATGTAGCAGAAATAAAGCTTCATTTCATTAATATCAAATGACTACAGACACAGTGGACATACTAGCTAGGGAAATGGTAGCTTATCTCTGAGAAGAGATGTGGTGATTACATGCCTCTGAACTGTGTTACAATGAGGCTCAAGGGACTTTTTATTATTGAAAAACAACAGAAAAACCTAAACAACCAAAACCCTAACCCGAGGGATGTAAAACCAAGAGTTTTAAGGGTCCCATTGGGGTTAGTTGGGCAGCCAACTTCTTGAGGTCGTAACTTGGTCATAATATCTCCATTTGGCGTGTATGATACCTCATTGGAAATATCTCTATGAGGAATATGTTGTTTAGGGCCTCTAAACAAATGTGGAAGTTTAAGACCCAATAAACTTCTAAAAATAGTAAATAAGGAAAAATGATGAAACTAACTAGGTGGAATAGGTAGGCGGCCACCAATATCCACTTGGATCATTCCTTCACCCTTAGAAAGAAATGGTCCCCATTGTGTGTAGAGCCTCCATGAGGTAGGAAAATTTCTGTTGAACCTGGTACCTCGTGAACCACTTTCCCTGGTGAAGGAGTTGGAATGCTTTGAAGTGTGTGTAGCTTGCAGTGTAGTCCAGAGAGGCATGCCTTCTAAAAATGTAACCAAAATGTGTCACCCACCTGGAACTTGTGTCTCACTCGATGTTGATCCTAGCGCTGCTTGTACTTGGCATCAGATTTCTCCAAGATGTCGTGGACCTATTGGAGGACGTCAGACAGTACATGTGTGGTCACATGAGGTATGGCAACATCAGGAAGCGGGGTGCCTAGGGTCATATCAATGGATTTCTGGACGCGAAAGTGTAAAGGAACCTCTGTGGGTGAAGAGAAAATGTCCTTGTATTCCTCCACAACTTTGTCCATTTTTTGTTGTCGTGCAAGGGAGCCCTGTGGGTGAATTGTAATGAAAAAAAATTTCCTAGTTAGGGAAATAATATTACTGTGTTGCTTTGCAGTAATCAACAAGATGGCGTGAGGCGGTACTAACTCCGGTATCGTGTACAACTTATTTCCCAAAGTAATAATAATAGGACAAGGTCTAGAATCATACACAACATGTCACTTCCACACGTATGGTTGGCCCAATAATACATCATATGCTTCAAGAGGAGAAACATCACACAATACCTCATCCTTGAAGGGCTTGATGCTGTACAGAAGGTGGCACTGCTAGTTGATGCAAAGATCTCTTCCTTTGTGAAGCCACCCAATGGTATACAGCTGCGGGAGTGTTGTGGTTGGTAGGCCAAGCTGCTTCACGACCTCTGCAAAAATGAGGTTATTTTTGTTTCCACTATTGAGAAGGAATTGTAGTGGAGAACCCTTCACCCACATCTATGAATGGAAGAGGTGCTCCCCGTCCTCCGGATCCTTTGGATCCTCCCTCTGGAGCTTGGTGGTGGCAATAATGAAACATGGATATCCATCAATGATCTGCTTCCATTTGTCATTCCCCTTGTTCAGTTCAATCAGAACAAGCATCTGATTTAGATTCCTTCATTTCAGCCACCAGTGACTGTTTGGTTCGACACTCGCTTGTGTTTTGAGTGGTGATGTTATGAAATTCACATCACTTCCCCGTGTCCTTCCTTGGCTTTGTGATGTTGTTCTAAGTCACCCTGCTTTGGGTTTTCCCCTTGTTATGTGGTTCGAGGGCACCTTTCACTAGCTTCAGATTCGTAGATCCAAAGTATTGCTTATTTTGCTTAAATTCATGCTCAATCTTGGCGACATATCGATATTCCGCGCCAAGTAAGGTAATGTCAAGGAACTCCATTTCCTCCTAAATGTATCTGTGCAAATAGCTGCGGTACTTGAGCACCAAATGTTTCTCTGAATCTTTAATATCCAACTTTGTGCGTAGGGTATGGAAAAAATTTGTCAGATCATGTACATCTTGATCCCTTTGCTGCCACAGAGTGGTCCATTGGATGTGCTTGTCCTCATAGCTCCCCATGGGGTAATATTGTTCCTTGATGTCATCTCAGAACAAATTCCAATTGGGTGCGGCCAAGAAAAGAGAGTGTTCCCTCTCGTCCTTTTTCTCACAGTATGTTTCTCACCAGTATTTGAAATGGGGGGTGGATTTAAGGAGTGAAAAAGTAATATTTTCTCAGTCAGAGAAATCATGGATCGAAAAATACCCTTCCAGCAAATTCAACCATCTATCTACGACATCTGTATCTATCTGGACTTCAAATACAAGAATGTCGAAGTTGACTTGTACCTTGAAAGGAGTGGCACCTCTAGAGTGGCTTCTGGATGTAGATGCACTGCCAGCAGGGATTCGTTGAAGGATCTGGGAAAATTTATTCATCATCGCATTCCTTTGTTTCTCAAGGGCCTCCTCAAGCAATATTTTGATAGGATCTCCTGCTTTCTCGTCTTTATTTTCTTCTACCATGGGAGGCAATCAGGGTTTGTGAGGCTGACCTTGAAAAGGTTCAACCAGATCGAGCCCTAAATTAGTATACCTCGACCTCGTTGGGGACATGCAAAGAAATATCTAGAAATAGAAGACTGCTCTGATACCACTGATCTAGATCTTGGTTGAAATGGACCTCTTTCTGCAACTTTGCTGATAACTTATGCTATAGGTGATGAAATCAAATTCCGTCAAAGAAACATTTGAGGTATTCAATAGATATTTCCAGTAAGACACTTGAAATTTGATGACCTATAGGGTGAGAAAATGATTCCACAAACTCAGAGGATGTGTGGCGGCAAAATGTTCCAGACAATTGTAACTTCAATTTCTCATATCTCTCAAACCGGGAAATGAAATAAAATTCTGTAAAAACCTCACTTGAGATAATAAAAAACAATTTCAAACGAGATATTTTTCACTCCCTAATATGATATGTGGAGACTGTGGAACTTGCGTGAATTTTACTGAAGATTATTGCAAAACATTGAAACTGAAATATGTTTCAAACCTTCATGGAGCTGTAACCTGAATATGGATTTATGCTGGAACAAAATAAAATACATAAATAAACATACAAATAGAGATGTAGCAGAAATAAAACTTCATTTCATTAATATCAAATGACTGAAATATTCTTACACACAAAATGGACATAAACTAGCTAGGGCGATGGTAGCTTGTCTCTGAGAAGAGATGTGGCGGCTACATGCCTCTGAACTGTGTTAAAATGAGGCTCAAGGGCCTTTTTATTATCGAAAAATAACTGAAAACCCTAACCCGAGGGGATGTAATACCAAGAGTTTATGGGTCCAGTTGGGGTCAATTGGGCAACCAACTTCCCGGGGTCGTAACTTGGTCATAATATCTCCGTTTGGCGCGTATGATACTTTGTTTGAAATATCACTCTGAGGAATACCCTGTTTAGGGCCTCAAAACAACTCTGGAATTTTAGAACCCAAAAAAATTCTAAAAATACTAAATAAGAGAACTGATGAAACTGACTAGGTGGAATAGGCGGGTGGCCACCAATATCCACCTGGATCACCTTTTTACCTGTCCATGCCTCCTCCAGAATACCACCATCCGAGGAACTTGACGGCCCTTTGTTTATTATATAAACAATAGTGTCTATAACATCTTCCCAAAATTGTAAAGACAATCCTGCATGCAATCTCATGCACCTTTCATGCTCCATGATTGTCTTGTTCATCCTTTTTGACACCCCATTTTCCTATGGTGGTGTTGGAACTGTCTTCTCTCTGCGAATTCCATGCTCTGTATAGTACTTATCAAAATATTTGCTGCAATATTCAACTCCATTGTCTGATCTAAGATACTTATGTTAGCATAGTTATTTGCTAAGTCATGAGTCCATTTTAATTTTTTTGTTTTTAGGATTAAACTTTGAAAATTTCAAAAAAAAATTGGTCGCTACCAAAATCCGGTAGCGCCTGTTTTAGCCTTTTCGGACAATCTGTTATATTCCTATTTTTGTGTGTTTTTATTTTATTCCGATGCTATAGTAAATTCAGGTAACATCCTCTATGTTTAAAAATAAACAAAAAAGCGCATTTTCTTTTTGTCAAGCCATGTGTTGTAGTGTAAATACGTTTCAAATATTTTTTAAATGTTTATATTTTGTGATAGGATTCGTATGTGGTGAGTATAGTTTAAGTTAAGTCATGGTATACGTGTAATGCTTAGGTGTCAACATGCAGTAATACGCTCAACCATTTATCTCGTCCTGTTTGTAAGTGAAGTCAGTTAATCTCATGTCAAGGTTCGTTGTTTTAGACAGGAGGAGATCGTGGATCATCAAACTTAACGCAATGATCATTTGGATGGTCACACAGTAGCGTTGCCGAAAATTTTGGCCAATAATTAGCAAGACAATGAAGGTGAATTCTAGTCATAGATCCTTTTTCCTCAAGCCATCTGTAGCATTCCATATGAAGATACACAACCAACTGAAGGTAATGATTGCCATAACATGGTGCATACTACGGTAAAAAATATATGCCATAATGAAGATCGATTTGCATGGGGTGATGAACAATGGTTGCTGTTTCAAAACCAACAAAAAAGTAGGAGCATTATCATATTGAGAGTTTAAATGTTGGAGATCGAATTTCATAGAGTTGCAGTTTGAGGAGTCTAGATTTCTGTAATATTCCCAGATTTTCACCTGATATTTGGAATATTAGAGTTCTTAACTTTCTTAATGAAGTAAGAAAATAAAAGGGTGGATGGACCCATAATCCTCAATATGAATAAATATCCACTTTTTGTGTGTGAATGTGGATTAATTAAGCCTAGATCTACATAATGGGGTAGTTGAGAAACTACTAATGTGAATGAAATTGGAGATCATGTCTCATTAATTTAGATAGATCATGGAGGTTGATACAGTCAACTAAGATATTGAAGATGTCAAATAAAATATCATAAATCATTCATTATCAAGTGGTGGAGGATAATGTGCAATTAATGCACACATGATGGAGAAGGTGTACATTGCACCTAGACATGATGGATGATTTGGTCAAACAACACATTCAAACATGGGGGACTTGGTCCACATACATAGCGCATTCTATATGGAGGCCAAGGCATGGGAAGGCTCAAACATTATATAGAGGAGATGAAGGTAAGGATGGAGGCATGCTGGATATTCTTGATGTAAGGATATTTTCATATCTGGAATTGTCATGTAACATTCCATTGCTTTCTTGGGTTGTCTGGAAGATATTACAAGTGCTATTTAGCACAGGGTGTTATTGGTCAGGAATGCCACCTCTTTCTTAGAGTAGCTCTAGAAATAGTATTGTACTTCATTCTACATCAGGCATTAGTGCCACATCTTTTTTTCCTACTTCCTGCAGAACATCCATATTCAGAAATTGCAGATTTCTGAAGATCAGTTTGGAAGGTGGAAGTTGTCTTCAGTACTTCAGCTGGAGAACTCATGAGGTTTTATTCTCATCACCTTGGGCTTATAGTTCAGCATTCCCAGAGCTTCATTGCAGATCTAGCATCAGGCCAAAATTCATTGACCTCCTAGCAACAGTACTTCCTTAAGGAATTACGTTGTCCATTTTGCAGATCCAAAAGGAGGAAGGAAGTTGCTAGTATTTCAACTAGCAATCCTGTGAGGGATCATCCCCTCACATTTCCATCAATATTACCATTATCCTGGAGTTTATTGCAGCATTTTTTAGCAAGCAGAAGGCCTCTCTTTCCCTCACAATGCAGTTTTTAGTGGCAACTGTGTTGCAGCAGCTGTAATCATTATTGGAGGATTGAGAAGCTAGATCTAGAGCTTCCAGCTTGTAGATCTAAAGAAAGGATCAACCCTTCAAGCTTAGATTTTATCTTGCAACATATTTCAACAATATATTTGATAGATCAAGCTTCAGATCTGTATTTCCCAGCAGATCAAGGATCAACTCCTAGGAGGGTGATTTTTCAAAGTTGTAGATCTGGAAAATCCTTTCTGGGATATCTTGGGAATCCATCACATTGGCCAGATCTTGAATCTTGGCATCATCTGAGCTCTAGATTTGAGTAGATCTGCATTTTCCTTTTAAGCCTACAGCTATATGTTCATATTTTTCTAAAGGGACAGTGTAGTATTTACTTTAGTGGCTCTTCAATTACGTAGTGCCTATTGTGGCATGTTTTCTGGATGATTCTAGACCATCTCTTTGGCTAGATCTCCTCATATTTGTACATTGTGTCACTGAATCTTCTCCAATATAATAAAATGTCTCAGCTTCTCTGTAAATTCTGATGTTGTCTCAAGATTTATTGTTTACTTAGTTTCAGTTCTTATATTGTGTTTTAGTATTACTGCATTCTCCCTTTGGGGATATTACAGTGGTATCAGAGCATGATCTTTGACTCAGCTTGTGGACACTCCATCTTTTGCATCAAAATAAGAAGCAGATAGATGAGATCTATCATGGAGGAGGATAAAATCTACCACACCTTTCTTTAGATCCATGCAAGATCTCTCCAAGGAGGTCTATCCAATGAAGAAGGAAAGGCAAGGGACGAATCTAAGAAGAAGATTTGATGAGGAAGGTCCAAGCACTTCCTATCAGGAAAGAAGGAAACTAGAGAATCATATATCTCCTCATAGATCCACTATACCCACTTTATTTGGATAAGGTGAAAGGTGTAGAAATGAAGAAAGGAATGAACCTGAGACTCATGAGACTCTCAACCTATATCTTGAAGAGTACAAAGCACAATCTAGAGAATTCAAGGAGAAGCTAACTCTCCAACAATTCTTCAAAATCAAAGAAGAAAGAGGATCCTATAGCAGCAATAGAAGAAAGAGGCATGATAGATTCTATTTGCCTACAGTTGATGGATCTTCCTCAAGCACTGTTAAAGCTTGGAGGAGGGAGTTACATGCATTTTTCAGGCTACATCCTGTAGCTGAAGGAGAGGCTGTTCAATTTGCAACACTTCATCTTTTAGATGAAGCCAATTATTGGTGGTTTAGTCACATGGAACATGCAAAGTTGACTAAATATTCAGATTTATTTCACAAGTTGAGGAAGAAGTTTGATGTGAAGAAGACATAGATGAGCCACAAAGAGACACTTCCTAAAGAAACAAAAGAGGTTGTCAATCTTGTCACTCTGGACAAGGAGTCACTACATTCACCACCAGTTGCAGCAATACTTGCACCCAGAGAAGAGACACTTGCATATTTGAAAGATATTCTTGAGATCTTGACATATAGAGTCCCATGCATGATTCAGGAGGTGCATGAGGAGGAGGACGAAGATTCTAGCATGGGTACATTGGAAGAAGAGCAGCCATATCTCTTACCAATAGTTGGAGACACCATTATTACGGTTGGAGGAACTCTTGTGTTTTGTCAAGAGGTTCCCACATATCAGTCGATCCAAGGTATGCATACACATTCATCACCTATTTTTTCAGTAGATCTTTTGAAACTTATGGGGACATGCCATCAGGGCCAAGGCATGACCAAGGATTAGATCCAAATGTTGATTTGAAGCAGCAAGATATCATAGCGCAGAGGACCCTTGATCTAATCAAGGAGGAGATGAAAATCTATCCCTGTTTTTCATGGATGGACTACATTCAACCTCTTGAGTTGAAGTGTAGAGTTTCTGAAGGAGGGATGAGCATGATCCTATGTACAATGGCTAGTTATGAGATCAATATTGTACCTTGCTTTGAGACAATACATGTATTACCTTGAAGATCTACAGCACTGTCACTTAGCAACTGTGATAAAGAAGGGGCACGTAGCTTCACTCATGAAGCAATGGAGGAAAAGATGATGAATGGTAGACATATAGATATGAGAAATATTTTCTCCTTTCTTGATGACACTTTCTCAATGAGCATATCACAGCTCAACGAGAAACTTATAGCTATAGTAGATCCAGAACCTCGTTGGTTTTGGAAGGCCATGGATGAGAAGAAGGTCTCATTGAGAGATCTCATTAGAGGTGCACTCAACATTTCATGAAGTGCAAAGTTCTTCATCAGTTTGGGGAAGATGGTATTCTACAAAGGGAGGATACCATGATTATGTAGCACATCACTCATCTTCCATATTGGGGTGAGTGGGTGAGGATGATAAGCAAGGGGTTGCATGACCACTTGCAGATGTATGACATGGGTCAGCAAGCTTGGTTACGTTGGTTACCCTTGGGAGATTTTTGTCACTTCCCAAAGGTTCCTATTTCTTTGATCCATGCCTTGAAAAACACTTATGAAATGAATAAGGAGGCATGGCTACGCTGGCTGATCTTGGGTGAGTATCGTTACCACCCAATAGCTCACATTTTTTTGATTCATGCCTTATATATCAATGTTAAAATGCAGCAAAAGAAGGCATGTTCATTTTGGTTTCCCTTGAGAGTTTTTGGCCACCACATGACATTTCCTATGTGTATGTGTTTTGTATTGGGTAAAGCTTGGAATGATGCACTCATGATGTGTTTTAATGGAGTTCATTTTTATTGGGCTGATGTGACATTCCACATGTCTATTAGTATGTTTTTTCTTCATGATGCACATGAGGAGGAGAGAAATCAGCAAGATCTCTTGTTGCTTTGGTTGCTTTTGGGAGAGTTTGGCTTGACCATCTTACAGAGAGGAGATGGAGGATGACAACAAAGGGCCTTACTCCGGTGGTTACTATTAGGAGAATATGGTTTGAAATCTTTGTCTACCCATATAACTCCTTCCTTTCTTCTTTTGCATAACGTTGGAATGATGCTTAAATCCAACAAGGCCAACAGGGCTAAGGATGTGAGCATGACAATGCTCAATAAAATTCATAAAGCATGGGATGAAGAGAGTATTGTGAGAGGGATATTTTCATTTATGGAAAGAACCACTTTATTTTAAATATATCATGTATTAATGATGAAGTTGGAACTCATATGGTTGTCACTTGGCAATTCATGGTGGAAGGAGGACATCTAACCATACAGTTGGAGGTCATCCTATATGTTTTTGAGAGACAACTTTGGAACCAAACATTCATAACACATTGCAGAAAATGGAGGAAGCCTTATTATGTGGATGCCATTTGGAGGGGAATAGATGGCCTTGCATCTATTTTTGGGGTTTCTTGAGGACAAGCAACAGTTTTTTGGGGAGGACGGTAATATTCCCAAATTTTCACCTGATATTTGGAATATTAGAGTTCTTAACTTTCTTAATGAATTAAGCAAATAAAAGGGTGGAGGGACCCATAATCCTCAATATGAATAAATATCCACTTTTTGTGTTTGAATGTGGATTAATTAAGCCTAGATCTACATAATGGGGTAGTTGAGAAACTACTAATGTGAATGAAATTGGAGATCGTGTCTCTTAATTGAGATAGATCTTGGAGGTTGATACAGTCAACTAAGATCTTGAATATGTCAAATAGAAGATCATAAAGCATTCATGATCAAGTGGTGGAGGATAATGTGAAATTAATGCACACATGATGGAGAAGGTGTACATTGCACCTAGACATGATGGATTATTTGGTCAAACAACGTAGTCAAACATGGAGGATTTGGTCCACATACATAGCGCAGTCTAGATGGAGGCCAAGGCATGGGAAGGCTCAAACATTATATAAAGGAGATGAAGGCAAGGATGGAGGCATGCTGGATATTCTTGATGTAAGGATATTTTTAGATTTGGAATTGTCATGTGACATTCCATTGCTTTCTTAGGCTGTTTAGTAGAGATTGCAAGTGTTGTTTAGAACTGGGTGTTCCTGGACGGGAATCCCACCTCTTTCTTAGAGTAGCTCTAGAAAGAGTATTTTAATTCATTCAACATCAGGCATTAGTGCCACATCTTTTTTTCCTACTTCCTGCAGAACATCCATATTCAGAAATTGCAAATTTCCGAAGATCAGTTTGGAAGGTTGAAGTTGTCTTTAGTACTTCAGCTGGAGAATTGGTGAGGGTTTATTCCCATCACCTTGGGCTTATAGATAAACATTCCCAGAGCTTCATTGCAGATCAAGCATCAGCCCAAAATTTATTGACCTCCTAGCAGCAACACTTCCTTTAGGAATTACGTTGTCCATTTTGCAGATCCAAAAGGAGGAAGGAAGTTGCTAGTATTTCAGCTAGCAATCCTGTGAGGGATCATCCCCTCACATTTCCATCAGTCTTACCATCGGCCTGGAGTTTATTGCAGCTTTTTTAGTAGGAATAAGGCCTCTCTTTCCCTCACATCACATTTTTGAGTGGCAGTTGTGTTGCATCAGCTGTAATCATTATTGGAGGATTGAGAAGCTAGATCTAGAGCTTCCAGCTTGTAGATCTAAAGAAGGGATCAGCTCTTCAAGATTAGATCTGATCTTGCAACATATTTCAGCCATCTATTTGACAAATCTATCTCCAGATCTGTATTTCCCAGCAGATCAAGGATCAACTCCTAGGAGGGTGATTTTCCAAAGTTGTAGATCTGGAAAATCCTTTCTGGGATATCTTGGGAATCCATCACATTGGTCAGATCTTGAATCTTGGCATCATTTGAGCTCCAGATTTGAGTAGATCTAAATTTTCCTTTTCAGCATGCAGCTATATGTTCATATTTTGTTGAAGGGACAACGCAGTATTTTCTTTAGTGGCTCTTCAATTACGTTGTGCCTATTGTGGCATGTTTTCTGGATGATTCTAGACCATATCTTTGGCTAGATCTCTTCATATTTGTACATTGTGTAACTGAATCTTCTCCAATATAATAAAATGGCTCAGCTTCTCTGTAAATTTTGATGTTGTCTCAAGATTTATTGTTTACTTAGTTGCAGTTCTTTATTGTGTTTTAGTATTACTGCATTCTCCCTTTGGGGATATTACAATTTCAGACAGGATTTCAGAGGGAAACACAAGTAACAATTGTAAGGTGAAGCTCTTCTAGCTCTACCACATATTAGTTTCAACGGACATAGCCATTAATTTTTGAAGATGACTAAAAGAGGTGGGAAAATAAACCAAATTGAGCCACAAGGTGCAGACCTAGTGGATGCAAATTCGAAGGTGAGAAGCTTGTTTATCCAGGCAGGGTGGTATTCTCTGTGCACAAGGTTAGGAAGCTCTCACTTAGGAGTAGCTCAAGAGTTTTCTAACTCTTTCAATGGAAAATAAGCCATAGTCTATGGTATTAAATTACAAGTTTTAGAAGACTCCATTGCTGAAGAATTTAACCTTCCACAGGAAGGAGAGAGGTCGTTTAAAGGTTAGGTTATCACTTGAGGAGACCTCAACAGTTTCCTCAAGGATGCACATAGAGATCAAAATTGGGCCAAGGGAATTCCAAGAAGATATCTCAAAAATGACTAGGCAGAAGCTGTTAAACTTATTAACATATAACTCACTTGTGAAAGGAGGTATGCAATTGTGTTTATTTATCATATGAGGTTTCTTTTTCATGTTGCAGGTATGAAGACCTTAAATCTTCCATACTTCTTGCTGAAGAGTCTGATAAAGATGTCAGCAAGGATCCAAAATCACATTGTTGTTTTAGAATATAGTTTGTATCATCAAGCTCTCATCAAGGTTCTAGTTGAAGAAGAGTTTAGGAAAATAAATCAAACCTGGGATCATTTCTTGTTTTACAGGGCATGCCAACCTGCACCTACACCTCCATTTTCACAACCACAGCCTCACCCTGCAAAAAGAACCAAGAGGAAGACCAAGAAGGAAAATTTATATAAGGCCAAGAGAAATAAAGAAAATGTTTCTGCAGTCAAGGCTGAGAGAAAGTTGGATAAATGGGAGAGCTCCTCAGAAAATAAACCTAAGTCTATGAAAATGGTGCCCCCCATTCCTCCTTTTCCTAATGTCTACACCAGAGCCCAAAGAGGAAGGTCTGCAACTGCATAGAAATCTAAAGTGCAGATGCTACCGAAAATTCTTCCAGAAACAAACATTCAACAGAAGATGCAGAAAGAGTATCAGCCTACAAAATATGACGAAGAACTCCTCAAAGATGCTGGATATGAGATCAGTAGTAAGAAGAAGAAAGAAGAAGCTAAACCTGTTTATGGTACCAGAAAAAGGCATACCAGAGACAACAACAAGTTTAGGCTTAAGTCTAAGGCTCTACACAATCCAAGCTTAATGACAGTGGTCATTGATATAGACTGTAAATATGAAGAGTCAAAGACAGAAAAATCCATGAAGAAAAAAAAAAACAAAACCCCTTCAGAGTAGCACTCAGAGCCTTCAAAGAGAAGAAAGATACAAAAGGGTTCTAAGTATTAGAAGACCACTATCAAGGAAGCAGACACAAGAAAAACCAAATCCTTTTCAGCTACTGATAGCAAGATAGATTTGGATAATCTTGCTAAAGCTGCAACCCACATGGAAGGAAGGTAAAAAGGTTTTTTGATACAAATACCTTTTTTTTTATCAATCATAATTTTGAAAAAAAGCTTAGATGTCAAAGAATATAAAGATGCACATGTTTTTCAACATTTTATGTGCATTTTTGAAAAAGAAACAGAGCGCTACTGAAAATTCCTGTAGCATTCTAGTTTTTGTGCAGTTATAGGTTTTTACAGAAATTTCTAGTAGCACCTGTTTTAACTGAATTTTGACACCTGTCAGCAAATTTTCTGAGCCAATTAAGGAAGGATAAGGACCCATAACCAAATGGATATAACAATTGATGGTGAAAGGTGTTTATGAGGTTGTTGGATACATGGTTATTTAAATACCAGAGACACAATGAGACACATCAACAGAAAAAGGGGAAGCATGACAATGCACTCAACATTTCAGCCCAGATTTCTTCTCTTCTTTCTTCTACATATGCCCGTTCAATTATATTTCGATGGGATATGATTATAATGTATTTTTAAACCTATGTAATGTTAGGATTAATGTTTCCTTATTTTTATAAGAGATGGAGTTGGTGCCTCTCTTTCTATATATACCATTTCCAGGTTGGATGTTGGTCTACCTGAAGACTGAATATAATAAAAGTCCTTTTTAATTCATGCTGGAGGATTTTGTGACTCAAGGACCATCTAATGTATGGTGTGTCTTTTTTATTTTTTAATTTATTCTAAATTATGAGTTATAGCAACTAATAAGGTGTGAGTGATAAAATATTAAAGGATTTAATAGTAAATTATCCTCTTTTAATTTTCTGCAAATCATATGTATGTTGTAGAACATGTGAGTGAAGATTTCATAAAGGATTTGTGGAATACTTTATACATGCAATCTACTTTCTGAATGTTGTTTACTTTGCATAAACAGAGTTTGTGTAAAGAGCCATCATCATAGTTGTGCGACTAATTTAGGAAAGGAATATTTCCTATAATAGGTATCAATTATCCATTTTATTCATTTGTTACACTTTTCTCCCTATACTACCAATTCAACCATACAATTTATATTTTCCACAGCTTTCCAAATGCAGGAATTTTTTAAAGAATATAAAAAAATCATTTCAAAATCTTTGAGAAGCTATCCCACCACTCAAAAAACCCTTTAAAATTTGAAATGAACTATGATATTTAAGGCTTACTCCTTATGCAGTCAAGGAGTGACTCCTTGTGCTAATATCTTCAAATTATTTTGTGTCTCAATCTCAACCAAATATTTCCATTTCTTGAAAGTATCAAGATTTATTGTGAATAAAATAAATCCACGTTTTTCTAGTTGCATCATCAATAAAATTAACATAATAACCAGAGCCACCGAGAGATGATAGCTGAGCAGGTCCCCATACATCTGTATGCACAAGCTCTAATTTTTCGCTCTTCTTTTCTTTCCCAACTCTAATAAATATGACTCTCTTCTATTTTCCATAAACACAATTCTCATAGAAATCCAAATCAATATTCTTCAAACCCGACAACAAATTTCTTCAGTGAAGAATATTCATCCCCTTCTCACTCATGTTTCCAAGCATATGATGCCATAATGCTACATATGCTCCTGTGGAGTTTAAAGCATTAGCACAATTCGAAATACCATTGCATAAATACAATGTACCAGCCTTTTCTCCTTTTTCTATTACCAGGGATCCTTTAGTGACCTTCCAGGTTTTATTTGTAAAAGTTGTCACACAACCTTCACCACCTAACTGGCCTGTTGAAATCAAAATTTTCTTCAGATATAGAACACGCCTTACCTCCTTTAATAACCATTGGTTTCCATTCTGATGTTTTACAAGAGATTTTCCCATTCCAATGATTTTACACGGTTTATCATCACCCAAACGAACCTGTCCAAAATCTCCTTGAACATAGTCATGAAAATGTTTCTTATCATGTGTGGCATGGAACGAGGCCCCTGAATCTACCACCCAGGCATGAATAAAATTTACTAAAGAAATAATCAAAGCATCTTGCAACACATCACCTGTCACATTCATTTGATGATTGTCTTCTTGTTGTGTGTCTCCTTCTTTTCCCTTCTAAGACTTATAGTCTTTCGTCAGGTGTCCTTTCTTCCTGCATTTCCAGTACACTCTCCCCGATATGGACTTGGATCTACCTTTCCTTGATTTACTGCAATATCCTATTCTCTGTCCTCTTTCCATTTTTATTCCCCTCGTCTCTGCACTCAAAGCATTATTCATTGTCTCACCGAAGATTTTTTGTCGCATTTCCTCACCAAGGATAGCACCGACAACATCATCAAACTTTAAAGTACTAGATCCAGAGACAAAGTTACTAATGGCCATAACTAAACCATTCCAGTTTTCTGGAAATGAGCATAGAAATAACAAAGCCCTAACTTCATCATCAAAGTTTACCCCTACAGAACTTTACTGATTGGTAATAGTATTAAATTCATTTAAATGGTCAGCAACAGATCCACCTTTCGACATCTTCATATTAAATAAACGTTTCATAATAAATATCTTATTTGAGGCAGAGGGTTTTTCATATATTCTGGACAATTCCGTCATTAAACCCTTTGTTGTCGTTTCCTTCAAAATGTTGAAGGCTATCGACATCGTGAGGCACAACTGTATTGTTCCAAGTGCCTTTCTGTTGAGAATCTCCCATTTTACATCTGTCATACTTGACGACTTCTTTGTTTTTCCACTCAATGGTAGGTATATTTAGTCTTTCCCTAATATATTATTCTTCAATTTAATTAGTAATTACTTATTTCCTTAATTACACAACTCTCCACTATCCTAAACTTTAATATGAATAATAAGATTGTCCTTCACATATTAATCATAATGAATTTATTCCATTTTATATTCATTCTTGAGCATCATGCTTTAAAACCAACTAGCCTTTGAAATATTTAACAAATTATTCATTAATTTAAACAAACTAATCAATAAAATTAATAAATTAATCATTAATTTAAATAATCTAATCAATAAAATAATCAATAAATTAAGCATCACTTTATTCTACATTCATTTCAATAGAGAAACTTAATACTAAGGTTTAAAATATTTAATTAAATAAAATTACAAATTAATTAAAATCTTTCACAATAAACATAAACATTTTACCAAGAAAAATATTAATATATATATATATATATATAAATCTCTACAATTAATTAATTCATTAAATATATTTTCCTTCAATTAATCAATTAATTTATTTGATTTTTAGACTTTTTCAGTCGGCCTCCCTTGCACCTCCCTGCCGTTCATCATCCTCTATCGCATATTTATACCTTACTTGTGAGATCAGTCTTACTCATGGATATTTTCTTGAAGATGGACCATGGTAGATTGGTTCGAAACGTCAATTTTATCAAGAATGGATGCGATTGATCTAGAAAACATCTCTACACAAAACACTAATTGCAGAAGCCTCAAATCTACAAGGTACAAATATTTATAATACAGATAATCTTCCATCTGCATCTTCCACAATGGGTATTTTTGGCCGTTAAAGTTCTCGACCCTAAACCTACCATATTCTGCCATTTCTCCCACTCGAACCAATAACCTTTCTTTCCTACGAGTTTATCAACCAAATAGACCTTCAGTTCTGATACCAATTGTTATAAAATTATGTATTACAGATAAATGGAACACATAAAAATATGCGGAAATACAAACACAAAAAACATATAAAACAAGGGAGACATAGATATATGTGGTTCATCTAACTTGGGCTACATCCATGGAGAAATAGCCAATAATTCCTTTATATCATCAGCAAAATGAAGAAACACAACGTACAACATATCCGTTGTAATATCCTCTACTCTCTCACATAGTCCCCCTTTCTCTTTCTCGCTCAGAATACACTCTCAACACACATCCACAATAAAATTTCCTAATACAACAAAGGGGTTTCCTTCTAGGGATAAAAAACCTAAATTAAACATAAATTCTATTGTCAAATCATCTGCCTAATGAGCATCCCAGATTGACTATGAAATTACAATATTTTACAAGGAAATTTTAACTACACTCTTAAACACTCCCTCTTAACTAAGGAGGTATTCATAATGACATAGATATGCAAGTATAAGGAATATCTCAAAACACATGAACCATGAAGATTTTAGACACACACGGTGCCATAGAGTAGATTCCTAACTAGGGAAATCTATCTGGGTGGGACTAAGATGGACTAAAGCTTTCAACCACTCTAGGTACCATCAAGATTAATTGCTAACCATCAACCTAGGGAAATAGGTGAGTAATGCAAGGTCAAAGCTCTATGACCAAAGCCACCATCCCTACTTTCGGAACTATACATCAAAATACAGGCCAACCAAATGTCCTCCTAGGCAATGCGTATTACACACAAAGCCTAAACACTCTAAATTATTCATATTAGTAAAAAATCTCTCTTGATCAAATAGATCGGTAACAAAAATTTTTCTCAATCAGACATATTAGTAACATGAAGCATGGAAAACATGCTTCCAAAACTCCAAGAGATTTACATGTACAAAAACAACTCCAATCGGTAACAAAATTTCAAACACACATAAGTAATCACAAAACTTCGGGGTCTTCAAACATCTTGATGTTGCTTCACAATTTTATCATAGTAGGACCTAGAGGCTTCCCAAATGAATCTTGACAAAATATTCCTCAACCATACAACTTCCTTTCCTACTTCACATGCAACAACATATTCTACAACCAGATCATGTTTTCCTTCTTTCAGTAGCACCTCAACATACATTCTCCAATTTCTTCTTCAAGATATCCATCATGACTATAATACGCCCTCCCTCTCAACTTGGTAGGTATGCCCTTTATTTTATGCATAATCCCTCTTAACTTAGGGATATCAACTAATTTATATGACATTGGAGAATATTTCATGGCTTCCATCCTTCTTATTAGAGTCATATTGATTATCATCATTCATCATTCTTGCCAATCAAGTCAAATTTACTTACTAATATCTTCAACATCCTAAAGATTATGTAGCTGCACAACTTAAACAACAAGTACAACCAAAAACATATATAGAAGCATGAAGTTACCTATATAAAAATCATGTAATAATGGAAGCATTAGAATTTAGACATCAAATACCTAGACATAGTTAAGTTCATAATCAACAAGAGGCACATACTTCCATACTTCAACTTTTTCATCAGGTTTTTATTAGAAACCCTAGATCACATCATTTAAAGTAACTCAATCAAGATATCAAATGATATATAGGGTTTCAATATTTCCTTCAGTTATATGAAAATTTTTTCTATGATATATTGCAAATCCTAGAAGCAAGTGTAGTTCTACAATGAATCTAACAACTTTAGAATTCATAAGTTAGACATCTCCAAGTATTTAATGAAAACCATAGATTCCATACTAAGCCTTAGATATCAACAATCAAAACCAATCATAACACTATATGAGGTTTCAATAATATGACCAAATCCTACTAGGGTTTGTTGTAAACCCTAGATTCATCATCAAAGCTAAAAAATATTATTATATCTTAGAATATCAAACTTCTACTAGGGCTTAGTTACAAACCCTAGAATTTACACACTATGAGAAACAATAATTAGGCTAGCACATATGCATATCTAGGATTTCATAATCACGCACAAGCATATCACAAAAACATATATTAGGCAAACCCACGACACAAATATCAATACATTAAATTTGGACATATAATAATCTTGGTCAGGCTAGGGTTTCGATCAGACATAGAAACATACACCTAGGGTTCCATTTCTAAGAACATATTATAAGGGTTTTGTTCATAAACCCTAATTTACCAAAATCTCTAAAGGCCTAGAATTTCAATACATGAATTTCCAACCCTAAAGGACTAGAGTTTCCATTATAAGCACTACCAAAACCCCAAACACAACATTACCATCAAAATCCCAAACACCAAAAGAATAGGATTTTATAGATTTCATCAATAACCCTAAGTAGACTAGGTTTTTCACATTAGCGTCGACATACCCTTAGGTTAGGGTTTGAAAGAGAATCTTTTAGGGTTACACAAGATAATGAATGATTTAATGTGGATATACTCTAAGATTAATCAACCTAACAAGAATATTTATGATTCAAAGGTCCTCAACATAATGATGTTAGTAATGTAGAACAAATTATTAAAAGGTAGGAATATACCTTTATCATGAACAAAAAATATGATCCAAGACATGCCTTTGAGTTGTTTTCTAGAAAAGCATTGTAGGACATCAATTCCAATAGAGATTCTATCTTGATTTGTGACGTATTCTCCATAACCCTTGAGCATTCAACAAGCCTTTCCTAAACAAGGAAAATATGAAAAGAAATGTTATTAGCATCTAATACAAACACATCTAGATGTGAGAGGGAAACAAAAGATAAAAAGATAATGCAAGGAGTAAGATACTTATCTTTGGAAAAATGGTTAGGGCTCCCTCTTAATCCAATCTCAAGGGATACCTATAACTTTATAAAAACAATTCAAAAATGTTTTTCTAAAGCATGTTAAGCCTACAAGTACTAGAAATCAAAGCATAAAGGAAAACAATTCAAAACTTAGAGTGGAGGACTTAGTAGTGTAAGTCATTTATTTCGAATTCTTCGATTTTCTTCTTTTTTGGAGATCCTTCATCGACAACATTTGCTTGATCCATGGTTCTCTTTTTATTCCTAGTATTGTTAGGATAATCATTTCTATAATGACCCATCTTGTGAAAATTGTTGCTTTCAATCTTGGATAGGTTTACCTTCTTCCTTGCCCCCTTAGACTTATTTAAGGTTCCTTTATTCTTGTGATGAGTGGAATAGGAATTTGAAATTTTTTCATCTTCATTCTCTTTGTTTTTTACTAATGAATTTCTGACTTCTTCTTGACTACATGCATTCCATAATTGATTGAATGTAGGAGTTTCCTTCCAACTGTTGATCCCTGAAGCAAAGGCACTCCAAGATGGTAACAATCCTAGAAGTGTAGTGATCACGAGCTCTTTTTAATGTACTATCTCATCTATTAATTGGATATCATCTCTAATTCTAGCTATCCTTACAAAGAAGGAAGCCACAATATGATCCTTTTTCATCTTCATGGTTCTCAGTTCATTCTTAAGACTTGCAATTTGACTAAGATTCTTGATTGTGAACAACTTGGATAAGGCCTCATACATCTCTTGAGCGGAATCTATGTTGGAAATATATGGGATGAGATTATCCTTTATTCCATATATCATTAGGACCATGGAAAATATTCTGTCACTCGAATCTTTTCTTTTTAAACATCACTTGATTCATCTGTAGGTTTCTTAACTTTTCCTTTAACTAGAACCAAAAATTTATTCTTTTCGAGGATGGGATCTATGCTCTTTTTCCATGCCTTGTAATTAGAGTCTCCTTCTAATTTTTTTTCTCCCTTTATTGAGTTCGACATGGTTCTTGAAGAGAGTAGGCTTCTCTCCTTATATTATCCCCTTTGATGACCCTTATTCATCCTTTTAAACTCCTTAATATTATTTAAATAGATCTTCGGGCTGCCTTTTTCCTTCTTCTCCCCCTTAGCTCTGAAACCATGTTGGGAAATCAGAAAGGCATAAATTTTTTATTGAAGTTGATAATTACTTGTGATGTTCTTATGTTATTATTTTATATTAGTTCATAAAGAAATTACCAAAACCATAACATGAATATCAAAGCCACCAGATGTAAGCAGACAATCAGGGAAAAGACCCTATATAGGGGAAACCAAGTCAAGAAATATTCCTTCAGTAGTTTCACGAGATGATACAAGACTCTTTGACCTAGACATAGACTTACTCTAACAACCAAGTAAACCCTTCCCTTATTTTGCAGATGATAACCTTCCAACAACAACTTCAACCTGAAACTTCGATCTTGCAGCAACATAACTTCGACCTAGTAGAAAAAACAAATCTTTGACCTAGTAGCAACAACACTTCGACCTTGAAGCAGTCGCAAAATCTCAACCTTGAAGGAATAACAGTTCGACCTAGAAGCAACAACAAAACTTCAACCTAGATTCAGCAGAAACTTCGATCTTGATGCAACAACAAAAAATCGACCTTGATGCAACAATAGATACTTTGACCTTCCAGTAGTAGCTTAGTAACTTCACATGTGTCAGAGAGATGACCCAGAAACTTTGATCTAACAATCCTTTTCCTTCTCCTACAATTTCATACACTTCGCTTCTTCTTCTTGTATATCGAACTTGTGAGTGAGTGATCCTCCAAATGATTCGAATTGCACTTCTATATATAGCCTTTTATGTGGGCCAAATTCCCCTTATGTAGGTTGAATTGATCAGGTGAGGGCCGACTTGGTGTGGAGGTAACAATTTCCTTTTTGACTCAATAATAATTCTTTTTACATGCGTCAAAATCCCAAGAAGGGTCTCAAAAAATGGACAATGACTCTAATGACTCAATATAAAACCTAGAAGTCCTCAATGGATACTTTGACCTAAAACATGGCGACCCAAGCATGAAACCCATGCTTTAATAAGTCAATATTTTTCTTTTGATAAATACATTTCATTATGACTCAAATATAATTACGAAGACCGAATCTAGTTACATTCTTCAACAAGAATATACATTCAATGAAATCAAAATAAGATAAAAAAAAAAAGAAAAATTTGAAAATGCATAAAAAAAAATATAATTTAAAGATAATAAATGATTCTAAAATTAAGAGAATAATATACTAGTAAAGTAAAAAGAAGCCCGATTTGAAAATCGATCTTAAATTGGAAATTGAAAGGCCATTAAAAAAAAACAAAAAACAAAAAACTAGACAAAATAACTCAATTAAAAAAAAATCAAGATTGAAATAAGAAGAAGATTAAAAAAAAAGTAAAATGAAAACCAAACCAAATAAAATTTAAAAAAAATAATAATATAACCATTTATTGTAACCATGTGATAAATAACCAAAAATAATGTATAGAAAAAATTGCATATTAAAATCAATAAAAGTTTAGGTGAAATCTTGACTTTTACTCAAGATTGTTATAAACACAACATGTTAAAATATAAAAAATACAAATTTTGTATTAAAAATTATGTAGCCTTTAGAGTAGTTAGTTTCACGACATTTAAAATGTAATTATTGTCATTGTTAAGACAATGAAGGTGACTTATTGCAGATTGATAGATGTTCCACAAAAGTGTTGGTCATAAAGTTGGTGACAAATGTTGTGAATGGAGAATTCCATCAAAAGTAGTGAGAATAAATGATTATTGGAAATATATTAATAAAATTAACGATAAAAAATGGACATTATAATTTGTTTTAGGGATGAATTCTCCATCATAACCAGTGAAAACAAATGATTATTGGCAATATATTAATAAAAATAAAAATAAAAAATGAACATGGATGAATTGTTTTGTGTGAATAGTTTTTATATATGCATAAAATTCATAAAATTAATTACGTTTTTTTTTCTTTTTTCTTTTACATAGATGATATAGTTTTTGGAAAAAATATTCATTTCTCATTATCAAAATTTGATTATTAATTTTTGTTAAAATTGTAATTTTTAGTTGATAAAATTGTTGTTTTTAATGTAAAAATGGATGTGTCATTTTCAAATATTTCGAATGCAATTGAATTGTTCATTTTTAACATATGATTTCTTCAATTTTATTAATTAAAAAAGATTCTTATAATATTTAAGGTTAGATATATATATTTTTCCTTTTTAGAATATTGAAAATATGTCAATACATATAAAAATAAATAAATTAAAACATTTATAATCTAACTTTCTATCTAATATGACAACATTTAATCAATCAAGAAAAAGAAGACAAAAAAAGGAGAGGATACACTGTATTTTTCACGGTAAAACTTCATTTGGGAAACATCCATGGGAAGGTAATTATGTCTTTACTATCTTCAGAAATCTCCAACTTTACAAAGAGAACCACCACAAATGCTTCATCACATTACAATGATAATACTTTGACATTTGACTGTATGCTTGTTTTCATGGGACTTCCTAACCTCTATTATATACCAAGAGATATTGAGGAATTACATCGAAATAATACACGTGGGATAATGTAATTTTATCTCTTTATATAATATATTTTTACAAGGATATTTTAGTCCTTTATGAATGTGAGATATACCTCTTTTACATAAAATTAGAGTTTCTTCTCACATAAGCTAGACATTATTATCTTCCAAAATGAGATATTTCAACACTCCCCCTTTCCCACATTTCCAATGACTTTCAAAGCATACAAAATTTTCCTCCATAATGGATGCGGTGAAGAATAATTATAAGAAACACTTTTGAAGAAGTCTGAACACTATCACTAGTAACAAGCAATACTAGTTAAGAAGTCTGAACAATGTTATCATCAATGTTGATCAAACATAAGAGTATTGAGAAGTATATCTCCCAATAATAGTGAATGATACATAGCAATATTAAATCTGCAAACATCTATGAAATGCACTCCATGACCTTTCATCACTCCAACCACAGTCTACCATGATAATCGACACTAGTCCATGGTTCTGCCTTTAACTTCTTTACTGTAAATATCTAAAAGCATCCCTGATATGTGTTATCGTTCTATAATTTTAAATATTGGGAGAATAAATACAAAGGACAACATAAAAACCACTTTGGAAGCTGGGATCTAGCCCTGCTTACTTCAGAGAGGGATCTCTCTGTATAATTTAACTTTGTTTTGAACAAATCTTAGGCTAGTTATGACTGTACTTGGTTGTTTGTTTGATTTTGATTGATTTGGTTGATTAAATTTCTATATTCCCATTGGGAAATGGAGTCAAAAATATAAAAATAGAAGCTGCATCAATAATTAAAAGATTTATCACAGGTCAAGTTATGTTTCATTGAATGGATCCTTTTAAATTTTAAATGGTTAATGAAAGTGAAGAAATATTGAATTCAGTAGAGATTGAAAAGAAATTAAGTATTCTTCAATATTACCAATGTAATCCAGTCCCCACTGCTGGAATGGGGTTTCAATTGCTATAGGCTTTAATGGCAGGGTTAAAATATTTATTTTTCCTTCAAATATCTGGCATTTATGACATTAAGTTACTTTCTCATGAATATCAGGGAAAATGGTAGGCTTGTAAAAACCAGCGCTAAGGATTTTGTTGGCAGTGGTTTTCTAGTAGAGATGTCCACCGCAATCACCTTCATGGAACTCTTGCATGTTTCTTTCTACATCATCCTTTAATAATAACTTAAATAAAATACCACCAGCATATTTACAATATAACACATTTTATATGATGCAAAACTTAATTTCTTTTAACTTTGTAAATCTAGCCTTTGCTTTTTTTAGACCAGGAGGAGCATTTAAATTGAATAAAACATATAACAGGTCTGCATACTAGGGTGAGTTTAGAAATTCTTCATCAATCTGTGGAGTCGCATGTTCCTCTTGATCATCTAGTGCACCAAAAAAGTTGATGTCCAATGCATGGAAATTTGACTCAGCCATCAATTTGGACAATCCTTGTCCTTTGATTAACTTGGTGGGTTTGATTTCTAAGTCATACTCAACAATGAAATCAATCCATTTACCTCGTTTACCATCAGGACCATTCTGTGTTAAAATATCCTTGACCAATGAATTTGGTACATAAACAATAATATGGGAATGCAAGATGTATACTCTAAGGTATTTTATTTCTTTAGTTAATGCAAAGGCCTGCTTTTCGGTAATATTATATTTCAAATATGCATCTCTTAAATCCTTACTGAAAAATACAATGGTTTGTTCAAATCCTTCATTATTTTTTTGCAACAAGACAACTGCAACATTGTGTTCAGAAGAAAAAGATAAGATAATGAAATCTTTAGTAAATTCTAGACTAATCCACACTGGTTCTTTTGTCAATACCTGTTTAACTAAATCAAAGGATTGTATAGCCTCAATACTCCATCTAATTTCTGAATCCTTTTGCAACATATTTATTATATTTCTAAGAAGTTATGCAAGGTTAGGAATGAATCTCCTTAGGAAATTAATCTTACCAATAAAATATTGAAGCTCCTTAATGTTTCTCGGCTGAGTGATATTTAATATGGCTTCAATTCTACTGGGATCAATCCTAATAACATCCTTTGAAATAATATGACCAAGAAGCTTTCCTTCTTCAAGACCAAACAATGTTTTCTTAGGATTTAATGATATGCCAAACCTTCTACACCTTTCAAACACTCTTTTCAATTGTAACAAATGTTCTTAATCAGTTTTATAATAGAAAGTAATGTCGTCTAGATAAATCACAATAAAACGAACAATCTCATCAGCAAAGGATATCCATTTCTCTTTGAAATGTGGCCCCAACATTCATTAACCCAAAGGGAATCTTCACATACATGAAGGTCCCCCATGGAGTAGTGAAAGTTGTTTTATCTTGATCATCAGGATGCACTAATACCTGGTTATAACCTGAGAAACCATCTAATAAGGAAATCCTACTAGACCCTACTACCTTCTATAATATATGATCCATTTTTGGTAAAGGGTAGTTGTCTTTTAGGGAGACCTTGTTAAGGTTTCTGAAATCAATGCAGAGCCAGATTTATCCAGTTTTCTTCCTAGTAGGAACTATTTTAGACACCCATTTAGAGTATGTGAGAGGAACTATGATTTTAGCATCATACATCTTTTTAACCTCTTTCTCAATCAGAGGCATTATAATTGGATTTATTCTACGAATTTTTTGTTTGAATTTTTTCTGATCTTCCTTGATTGGGATTTTATGCTGTATGATACTAGTGTCATATGCTTTGAGATCCTCATAGCTCTAGGAAAAGACATCCATGAATTCTTTGAATAAAGCTATGTATTTCTGTTTTTGAGCAGTAGGCAGTGATTTTTAAAGTTTTATGATTTTAGGATTCTGTTTACTACCTATATTACATTCTTCTACATCTGCTCTTGTGGGATATATTTTTGGCTTTTTTGCTACATCATTAAAATACAAAATCTCTTCTAATGGAACTAGACCTCTAGGTAAAACATTGTCTTTAAGCTGAAGTATTTCAAATTCTTCTTTTTCTAGATCAATATCATCCAATTCTAATTTATGTACAACTTCATCTACATAAATATTTACATCTGATTCATCAAACTGTTTTCCTACATTAGTATGTACAACTATTTTATTTTCTACTTCACACTCTAAATCTATGCTATTTTCTTCATACTCATCCTTGGACTGCAAATTTTTTTCAATCTTTTCGTCATTTCCAAACACCTACCAATACCTCATATTATCTGGTACAGTTGGAAAATGTTTTACTTCCACTGTATATGTTTTGGTAGGATGAGGCATTTTGCATGTGATGGCTGAAAAAGCCAGACCATTTGCAAGGATATTCTGATTTCTAGGAATGACAACAAGATCATATTATATAAAAGTTTCTAGAAAATCAAGAACAAAATTTATGTATGCTCACAGTCAAGGATGCTTTGTAGAATATTTTCCTTTAATATGTTTTATAATCAATTCAGAATCTCCATGAACAAAAATTCTTTTAGGCGTGCCTACCTTTTTCAATAATTGCAATCCTAAAATAAGTGCTTCATATTATGTTATGTTATTGGTACTTTTAATTTAGTTTATATGAATGACCTTCTGCATGATTATTTCCTGAATTTGAGACCCACACACTTTCTTCTGACCTTTCTCTACTACAAGAGCCATCAAAACTAATGTTCCAAAAAGGACCAGATTCAGTGCTTTGTTGCACAATTTGCATTTGATTTTCATGTGTTTCACAAATGTCATTCTCAACATTGGTGACCTGAGCATCAATATCTCCATCATTGTAAAGAATGAAGGAGTATAAATCAGAGTGAACATAGTAAAGGGGATAGTTATGTGGTTTCTCTTGACTACTCACGATGTATTTCATTAAAGTTTCCCTATATAGTCTTCTCTTCTAACCAAAGACTGGTATGGTAGCATTGGTCATGTCCATTTGTAGGGTCCCTTGTAATTTTTCTCCCCATGAGCGTGACAACAACATGCCATACTTAGGGGGAATATAAGCAACCACTATATCCATTACTAGACTCTTAGCTGGGATTTGGGCTAAAGTAACACATAAATCCTTAATGAGAACTAAACATCTTAATTTTATGGAATCAAATGAATATAAGTCTTTGTAAGGCCTGGTAATGTCAAGACCAACCTTCTCCATAATATATTTTGGCATCAAATTGTGTGAAGCACCTGAATCTAACATAGCATTATGGAGAATCTTATCATAAATTTTATGATTGACATAGAATGGAGGAACTCCTCCTTCCTGTGGTTTACCATCTACCTCTGGACAAAATAATAATCCAGGATGATCATCATTCAAATCGACAGTGTTAGTGTTTTCCCCTATGTTTATCACTTTCATAACTTGAGTTCTATACAAATTTTGTTCATTAACTTTGTTAAGGGGATAGGAATTTTCAACTTTGCTAGTTCAATTTCAATATTGAATGATGTTTGGAATTTATTTAAGTTCGAAAATTAAAATTTATCAGCAATTTATTTTGACACAGGTTCTTTTTGGTGACTGGAGGTTGGAATATTGGTTTGAGTATTTTTGGAGGTACTCTCAACAATATTACTGGCTGCAATTTCTACTGTCTTTTTGCTAGAACTATCAGCAATTTTCTTAGAAACATTTTTCTAGAGTTTTCTTTGCAGTGATGTCAGAGGTTTTCTTGATAGGATTTTCATTATTCTTTTTATTTGAGGTATCTGATGTTTTCTCACTCCTAATATTATATTGTCTATGGAATTCCATAACAACGTTTTCAAATCCTTGCTTGTAGTCATCTGATTCTTTATAATCAAGTTTAGTTTGGGATTATTGAAATAGTTCTTATTCTTCTTGACTCAGAATCACAGTTTCATCATCATTAATACCCATCAGATTAATTTTCTTCTCTTCTACCTCTTCTAATACTTCCCCATCATCATCAGCATAATTCTCCTGAAATGGAGGCCTAATTTGCTGATCAGGGCCCCTCTCTTCTCTTTGTTTGATTTGGGGAGGATTTCTCTTGAGATTTTGATTACGATTTTGAGGTGCAGGCTGATTTTCTCTAGGAGCAACTCTCTCATTTAGATTAATCCTTTCCATAATTATTTCTACTATTCCAACTAATGAATCAATTTTAGCATCAACATAAGAAGTTGAGGGTTCTTCTTTTATGGTCACTCTCCTTTCATTCCTAATTCTAGCTCTCTTTTCTAACAGATTTGCTTCTACGCTCATTGCATCCCTTTGAATTTCTTTTAATGTTGATGAATTTCTTTCTTTAAGCTAGTAAGACATATTTGCCTCAAAGCCATCTGGGAATTTGATTAAGGCTAAACCTTGTGGTGGTTTAATGTTAGCAGGAATTTCGTTATATATACTATTAAATCTAGTGCAATAGTCTTGAACACTTTCCCTTGGTGCCCTCCTAATGCTTTTATAATCGAATAAAATCTGAAGAGGGTTCTTTTTAATTTCTCACCTATTAAGGAATTGTTAGTCATCAATATTTTTCACTATATTTAGATGAATATAGGGTTTTTATAGATTTCTGAAAACAATATTCCATGAATATCTTGAGTTTCAGAAATCTCACTACCTTCATTATCCTTATAGAAACTTTTTCACTATTCTATCAGTTTCCCATTTCATGGTTACCCTGTTGCTCCTACAAACTCCTCATAAGCTTATACCTCTCATTTTTATCCTCCTTTCCTACCTATAACCTCATTGACCTATTTTACCCTTGACACTGAACTCCACCTTCCCTCTAGGCTTTTCCTATTGCAGACTCATTTCCCATGTTCCCCAGGTTCCTCAAGCATTGATGGCCTCAAAACTATCTTTGTAGGCTCTTTAGATAAATCAAGTAAATTGGATTTTGGATCTTCAATACAACACTTTTGACAATACTCTATTTTCATTTGAGAAGCCTCCAAGTCAAATTCCAGTCAAAATCAGGTCAAAGGATCCTCCTACTAGGTCATTAAGGTTTTTACATGTTTTAAGGTCATCATTGGATTTTTTAGCCACTGATTTTCCTTTGCTAGAATCTGGCTCAAATGTAATAGAATTTCAAGACATGGTTATTCAAGAAATACCTAAAGGGTTTCCAAAGAATATTACCTTATCAATTCAAAGTCTGCAAGTGAGGAAAATGGACAAAGTTTAACACTTCTGTAGGAGTGTTGAAAGTTGTGTCAACAAAATGTACTAATGAGGTAGACTCTCTACTCCTGAATGAAGAAAAATTACAAAAAAGGAAAGGGAAACACTTAGTCTTGTAGATGATTAGGGTTTTGAACTTGATGATCCAGTTGAGTGCCAAAACAGTGACCCCTTGCAGAAAATGACATGGAGGAAGCACACAAGGCCAAACATGAAAAAAGTCATTCAGAAGATATTGAAGAAATATTGAAAAAGGTGAGGTGAACTGAACATAAATGAATGAACTTGAAAGGGCTATAGAGAACTTAGAAAACAACATTGATGATTGATGTAAAGACTCCAGACACCTAGGGTTTTGGGAAAGTGGCCTAAGAAGGTGAAAATCATGAGTTGAGCTCCATGGTGGAAACAAGAGAAGTTTTTTAATATGCCACTGTGTGATCAAATCCCAAACTTGTCAAAGTGAACTTGACATGCCTAAATGAAAAAAAGAAAAGCCACCTTAATTTTTTCAGTCACCTGTAAAGAAAAAGTGTGAAATGACATCAGTAAAGAAAGGAAAAAGGCTTTTAAACTTTAGAAAGTGGGTTTTCAAAATATTAAATCAAAATTTCATTTGCCTATAAAGCCCATTGAACATGTTAAAAGCCTCATTGTTATCTTTCAAAAGCATTAAGCATGCTCAACAAGGATGGGTTTTCAAGAAAATTTGGGCAAAGTATCTCGGTGATACGCATTTAGCTTAGCACTGCATGCTTATGATTGTGTAATATCCCAAAATGGGACTGCTCAGCAATACTTGCAGTGAAAATGTTATTTTCAGAAAATTATGTGAAAATTATAAGAAATGGGACTTGGATCCCTTATTTCATACATTATACATCTCACATACTGTTATAGCATCATTTCTCACCTTCATATGATTCATGATTTCTTATATGGCTTTGGGCACCCATTCCTACAGACTTGGACAAATTCACTTAAAAACAGTGTAAAAATCCCCATACGCGACTATGCACGTACTTTTCCGCGTGTATACGCGAGTCCAGCTAGACTTTTCCGCGTATTCCATTAAAATGATTAAAAAATATATAATTATTCCCTATTTTCGGGCTGGGTTGATGGTTACTCAGGTAGTTCAACCACCCCAGCACGTGGCCAACTATTTCCAACTGTTGAAACTATTTGGAGGGACTATAAAAACCCCTCATGTGTATGGCCTAAGGGAGAGAGAGAATTTATTGATATTATACTCTGTTGGTATTCCCTATCCAAGTCTGATTCCTCGTGCCTCCTGCACTTTCCCAGTTCATTATAGGAAACCCTTGTTTCCTTGAGATGCTCATCTCTCTATATGACATCTCGTATGCACCAGTTTGGAAGGAGTCTTAGCGAGGCAAGGGCTGGACGGATCCAGACGACGGTCTGCTCGAAGGCCGTGGAAGGATCAGGTGATCTCTCCACTCGTTACTTTTGTACATGCTATTTATAATACAGAAGTACCATGCTGTTCCCGAAATAAACGTGTTAGTGTATGCTTATATGTATGAGAATATTGTTATTTAAGCATTCATTATGATTTATTTAATGTTTCATGTTGATTTCACTAACATTTAGAGTAGATATATGCTATACAACCAGTTCTTCGTGCTTGTTTCTTCTTGTCTTTCAGGTTAAGAAGGAAGGATGGTTGCTGGGGGTTTGGACCCCGCGGGATCTGCTTCAACCGTAGGACCTACGGGTAACATTCTCATTCTACTCTATTTAGTTTTTCTGAACGTGCATGGTTGTGTGAGTCCTTCTTAAGTAGCATGCCCCTGCTCTGTGGAGGTTGAAACCCAACGAACCTCTAGGGTGATATTCCCCGAAACAGAACTGGCGACTCTGCTGGGGATCACATTCTTGTGATTCTCCTGTTGGGTTGTTTCAGCTGTTTGGTAGGTTGCCGACAGTTTTAACTTTCATTTGCAGTCCAGTTTATTTTCTTACAGTCAGTCTGATGTCCTGGTTTCTTTTCCAGGCTTGTCCCTTTTGTTTTTTCATTATTTACCTTTGCATACGTGCTTTTTTATGCACACAGTCGCGTATACATGCAAGTTTGTCTAAAGGGACCAGCGTATACGCGAGTTTCCCTTAGCACAGACGCGTATGCACACTGGTTGCATAACTGTGAAGTAGCGTATACCTAGGCAGATTTTGAATTTTTGGGTTTATTGACTTTTTGGTCCTTTCTGGCTATGGAGGACTGTTTCTACAGTGTCTCTGTACTTACTGGATTGTGAAGGAAGTGGTTTCATATCTTTTCTCTCTTTCGTTTGATTGAAAACTAGTCTTTTTGGCAAAGTGTTGTTTCTCGTGCTGACACTTCTGGATTGAGTTCCAAGATCGCTTTCTGAGCATCCTTGGCTGTTCTGCTTTATCAGAACAGAGAGCTTTTGCTCACTTACTCGCTCCTATCTTTGTGTTGTGCTTTGCATTACAATTTTTGCTTCGTTTTTGATTGGTTTTCTTGAGTTCCATAGGCTAGGTGTTGTTGCAACTTTTGAAGAGCTTTTCTTGCTTCTTTGGAGTTTTTGTTTGCGACGAGTTTGCACTATTTGTCTAGGCTGAGTGGCTGAGTTTTCTGGTCTTCTTTTGCTCTTATTGATCTTGCTACGAGTTAGCCTTATAAGGTTTGGGAGCATTCTTGAAGTTTGTGCTTGAAATTCGGTCTTGTTTGGTTTGGATTTTGATAGTTGTGCTTGGTCTTTTCGAGCTCTTTCTTTATAAAACAAAAAAGCTCAAAAAACATTTGCTTTGCTTTTTGTTTTTGCATTTCAAAGGCTTAAAAACATTTTCACTTGTTATTTTCTTTTGTTGTTGCATTTTCATTTTCGTTTGCTATAACTTTTGAAGCTTGTGAGGTTTCTTGCTTTTAGTTTTTGGCTTGATTTTGAGGAGGAGTTGTCATTTGATTTCTTCTTCTTGTTTTTGAGCGTTTTTGGTGTCTTATATTAAGAGTTCTTGATTTCGAGGACTAGCTTTTTGGGCAACCAAAGAAGAGTTAAAACTGAAGGAATTTTTGGGAATTTCACTCTGCTTTAGGAGATTTGCATCTTAGGATTTACATGCTTGTAGTGATTTTCATTAGGTGCATTTAATCATTTAGTCAATTTCTTAGTTTTTGTGAGTGTGAGTTTTCTATTTGAAAAGGAAAAAATACAATTTTTAGTCTCGTAGAACCTGTATAGAGATTTCTCTTCATCGAAAGACAAAGAACTGCATTTGCATGTAGTTAAGTTTTTATTAATTTCTTTTGCGTCAAAACACCATACGTTTCATCTCCATATCCTTGTGACTTAACATAACAGCCCTTAAAATAAGCGATTTAATCTAAAATTAACTAGCAAGTTTTTCTAAGTGTCAATCACCAACTAGCTAGGTTGTCGGGCCTTGGAATAGGTGAGTGGAGAGTTAACTCTCCAAGGCCGCTCAAACAAACATAGAAGTTGATTAATTGAGCGAAATCCAACTCCGTGAGGTGGACTGGGAAAGCTCTCATCCGAGAGTCAAGCGCAAGGGGAAGTGAAGGCTGAGAAGAGGGATACCCCCTCTCCGATTGGCTGAATCTGACCTCAAGACCATTCCGCCCAGCTTCTGATACGGATTGGTGTCCATAGTTGCCACTCCTAGGTTCCACACAGGTGACTACGGGGGGGAATACCTGTGGTACCTGAGGCAGACGTCGCATCACTTTCAGCAGTACTTTTGGGGGGTGCCCTTGCGAAGCTTGGGTGCTTGAGCTGGCAAAGGCTGTCGTTAGGAGGTCGACGTAACTGTTTTTGATACCTTCGCTAGTTGTTCTGGGCCCTAATCATCCCAGACTGCTTTCGGGAGGTCCTATATTTCGCTTTCCTGTATTTTGGTGTCCGGTCCTCATCACCCGGAGCAGAAATACTTGAAGGCTGTTTTCTTGACTGTATCTCAGGGATTTTTATTTTAGTGAGTGCTCTTTGCTCCTAGCTTGCCTATCTTTTCACTTTTTTGAGTCTAATTTAAAAAAATCTATAAAAGTGGCTGATCAAGCGCCTCGACGTTCGAGGAGAATCCGGGGGTTATCTCCCGAGAGTCCAGAGCCTTCTTCGAGAAGGCGTAGGAGTGATTTAGTAGGTGGTTACCACCCTGTGGCGTCTGACGCAGTGGAGAGAGATCCTCCACAAAGGTCTGAAGGTTTCATAGCTGATTCTGGTGTCGGTTCCGAGAGGAGCGTTCCGCTCACCTCGCGAGTTTTGTTTCCTCGGGAAGAAGATTTTCAAATCGAAGACGTACCTGAACCTCCTACGTCAGGTCCATCTCCTCTTCCTCCTGATTATCCGTTCGTTGTTCAATACATCGGACCTGAGTCGGAGAGACCGGAAGATCTTCCGTATCATTCTTACCTTTCGATGGCCACGACTGGGAACGCGGCTTCTGCTGTGAGTGCTGCAGGCATTCAGACTCCTGCTTCTGTTGAAGCAGGGGGCACTATTGCTTCATCTTCGATTGCTTCTAGTGCTGCTGTGTTTGGCTCTAGGTTCACCCAAGCACATGCTTCTCATTCTGGTCCCTTCTGTTCAGGGTTCCCCTCTAGTGGGAATCCCTCTTTTTCCTTTTCCGCTGCTTCAGCTGGATCTACGCCCATGTCTAACATGGCTAGTGGATCAGCTTCTTTTCAGGGTTTCCCCTTTGGGACTAGACACATTCCTAGTTCCAATCCTTCTTTAGGGTCGTTTCCGTTTACGTCCCAGACCCAGAGTTTCAACCCTTGGTCTGGGGGGCAAAGTTCGACTACTTTTACGGGATGGAATCCTGTGTTTACTACAGCGGGGGCAGGGAATCAGTTTTACGCAGGTCATCAAGGGAATGCTTCTTTCCCTTCATCGAGTGCTTATCAGACCTTTTCTCCTCTGTCTAATGCTTGGGACCCCTATCAGGGGCTCTCCTCTTCATTTAACACTTTAGCGGGGGGAACTGGTATAGGCTTTGGTAACTCGGCGTGGGGAGGAGGTTCTTCTCCGTTTTCTACGAGTCCTTTCTGGCAGCCTGGTGCCTTATCAAATCCAGGCTATTCTTTTCAAAATATTGGGAATCCATCCCATCAAGGATGGAATCCTCAGGCTCCGCCTCGCTTACCATTTCTAGCAACGTTAAACTTGCCAGATTTGTCGAAGTTGACTAATGACCCGATTCGTTATAGTCCGGGGTGGCCTCCGGTCCTGACCAAAATTCCTTCAGACATTCCAAAGTTTGAAGGTAAGAATGGAGAGGATCCGGCGGACCACATCACCACTTTCCACTTATGGTGTTCTTCAAACTCCCTGATCGATGATTCGATTAGGTTGAGATTATTTCAACGCACCCTAACTGGAAATGCTGCCAAATGGTATATCGAGCTCACTGGGGGCAGTTTCGCTACATTTGGAGAACTGGCCGTCACATTTCTAAACCATTTTCAGTTGCCTGTCAGATATGAGGCTGGGACCGAACTCCTGGCTAATTTTAAGCAGGATGAGGCAACGCACATTTCTGATCACATTCAGGAATGGAGGAGAAGGAAGAGGCTTATCAAAGCTCATATTCCAGGGGAATTCCTTCTCAAGTGGTTTTTGAAATCTCTGCAGTCAGATATTTCAAAAGATGTATCCCTATCTGGGGTATTTTCTGAGGAGCAGGCCATTTTTAGGGCCCAGCAGCTAGAACTGATCTATTCTCAGTCTGGGGTACTTTATAAGTATTTGCCCAATGCTCCTCGCTCCAAATTAGATTTGTCGAAAACTAAACCTGGTCCGCATGGTGACGGGCTTGTCGGATCGGTCAATAGTGGTGCAGCCAGCCTGCTTCCTCAACTGCAGCAGTTGTCTTTACAATCTGCTCCTTCTGGTCAGGTTGTGCCTGCTGATTCATCACCTTCCCAGTCTTTGTCCATAAATGCTGTCCAAGCTTCTGATCCCAAAGGAAATCAACAATCCGATGGGAAGAAGAAGGGACGAAATAACAAGAAGAAGGGAAAGAATGGGAAGGGCAATGCAAATAAAACCAACGAGCATGTTGGTGAGGGTCAAAAGGAGAAAAATAAAGTGAAGTTTCCATGCAAGCTCTGTGCTGGAGACCATCTCACACACCTTTGCCCTAAAATTCAGGATGCTCAGCGCTTGTTATCCCAGCAGGGTTCTTCTAGTTCCCAGGCTGTGTTAACAAACCCTTTTCCCCAAGGGAAGCAATTAGTTGTTGGCGCGAACCAAAATCCTGGGGCTTCCTCTGGGGGCACCCAGGAAGGGGAAATTCCATCGAACATTTTTATGATGAGTGCTCACGCGGATATCGCTACGAGATCCCGTGATTATGGTGGAGAGGAATCTTCGAAACCTAAGGAAGCTCCTGATGCTACTGAGCCACTTCACATTACGAAGCCTACTGTTGAGTCTATGCCTCGGATGCCCAAAGCATCTTCTAAGCGGTCAACGATTAATCCGAATGCGAAGGCTGCCCAGAACTACTCGATTGTAGAAGATCTGGTGCAGATTCCTTGTGCTATGTCAGCTTTAGAGGTACTCCAGTCTTGTCCGGCTCAGCGCAATGCTTTGCTCACTGCCATTTGGGCTATTGATCCAAAAAATTCTCTTCTGATTACTTTTGATATGACTAATTTTAAGAAGAGACTTCCTCATCACATGGCTTTTCATATTAAATCGTCGTATTGGAAGTGCAATATCTTTTGAACGGTTGTTGATGAGGGTGCTTCTACATGCGTGATGTCTCTCGCATGCTAGAAGACACTTGGATCTCCGAAAGCTGTTCCATCTAGCACTGTTCTTACTGCGTTCAATGGTCATTCTCACAGACCCCATGGTATTGTCCCGACTTTGCCCATCTGTGTTGGGGGAAAAACTGTTAACATAGAATTTGAGGTAGTGGATGCAACCTTGGACTACAACCTTCTGTTGGGGAGAAATTGGATTTATGAGATGGATGCCATTGCACCCTCATTATTTCGAATTGTATGTTCCCCCCACGAAGGGAGGATTGTCACAGTGGATCAACTTGACTGTCCTCAGGTAGACCTGAATGCGCCTTCTGACTCATCTGTTCCTAAGTTGGATAATACTAAGGCGCCTGTTGAGAATCTAGGAGTTGGAATGTATTCTTCTTTGATGGGTACTTTCGATCTTCCTCCTCCTACAGTGCGTATAAATGCTATTTCATCCTCCAAGGCTCCCCTTCGAAGAGAGTTCTTTCGAACTCATTATTTTTCGGACCCTTGGACCTTACCTTCCCCTACTGCCACATTAGCGGAAGGTCAAGTGGGTGGAATGGCATTTCCGATTTCTGCAGCTGAGATTGCCTATCAGTCTATTGTTGACACTGCAGAATCCATTCCAGCTCCTCTTTCGCCGGAAGAGTTGGATGGTGATGTGGCTCCGGCTTGGATGCTTAGTTCTTCTTCGGCCCAGGATTGCCTTGATACCACTCTTCCTTTTGAAGAGGTGATCCTGGAAGCCATGACTGGTATAGATAGACCGTGGGATGATTTGCATCATCGGTCTTACTTCCTACCTAACTTGAACGAAGTTGAAACTAGTTTTCCAAGTCCTCAGTCTCCTGGACCTGTTCACCCGGTCTTGAACCCTTTGGCACCAACACAGGTTTATGCTGAAGGGAACATGGCTGTGATCTCTCCTACTATCTCAGTGAACATTTCCAGGGATCCCAATATTATCGAGAATGTTTTCATTGGAGCTGAATGTTCCCGTGAAGAGGTTCAAATTTACACCGAGCTCTTCAAAGAGTATAGGGATGTATTTGCTTGGTCTTATGAGGAAATGCCTGGCATAGACCCATCTATTGTCCAGCATGAGATCAAGACGTACGAAAACGTTAAGACGGTCAGGCAAAAACTTCGTCCGGTCAATCCTAGGAAGGCAGCAGCTATCAAAGCTGAAGTTGAAAAGCTGCTTAAGGCGGGATTCATTTTCCCAGTTCCTCTGACTGAATGGGTTTCAAACCCCGTTCCCGTTGATAAAAAGCAAGGAACGATTCGAGTGTGCATCGATTTCAGAGACCTAAATAAGGCATGTCCTAAAGACAATTACCCCACACCATTCATCGATCAGATCATTGAAGAGTGTGCCGGTAATGAGATTTTCTCCTTCATGGATGGTTTCTCTGGATATAATCAAATTACTATCCGTCCTGAAGATCAACATAAGACTGCATTTATTTGTCCCTGGGGTACGTTTGCATACAAGAAGATGCCTTTTGGTCTTAAAAATGCCGGGGCTACCTTTCAGCGGGCCATGTCTTACGCCTTCCACGACATCAAGAAGATTATCGAGGCATACTTAGATGATTTAGCAGCTCATTCTCGAAAGAGCATGGATCATCCTGGTCACCTCCGGAAAATATTTGAAAGATGTCATTTTTATAAAATTCGATTGAATCTGAACAAGTGCGTTTTCGCGGTTACATCCGGTCGACTATTTGGATTCATTGTGTCTAGGGAAGGGATAAGGGTAGATCCCTTCAAGGCTGAGGCAATACTTCGGTTGCCTCCCCCGTCTTCCATCCGTCAGCTTCAAAGTCTCCAAGGAAAGTCTAATTTTCTCTGGAGGTTTATCGTCAATTATGCTGAGATTACAAAGGGATATATGAGACTGTTGAAGAAAGGAGTTCCTTTTCTTTGGGATGACTACGCTCAATGCTCGTTTGATGCTTTGAAAAAGGCATTGACCTCTGCTCCTTTACTGAGTCCACCTAATTATAGCAGAGATTTTCTTTTGTATCTGGCAGCAACAGAATCTACCATTGGTATTGTTAGCCATCAGTATTTTTTACATGTTAGTGATGACTATATCTACAGCTGATTTTTCTAGAAACTAATTTCCTTATGTCAATATGTCATCTAGAAAACCCTCCTAAAATTTTTTTCGCCTTTCTACTTTTCAGTCCACCCATGTCAAAATAAAAACCTCATTATCACTATCCTATCTAGCTTCAGCCCTATTGGTCTGCCCATAAGCTCCAAAAGGAAAAGTCCAAGTCTGTTTCAAGAGTCTCCCCTATGTTAGGAAGTGGCGCTTTAAGACATTTTACCTTTGGCAATCATCAAAAAGCCAAAAAGCCTCCATCTGCTACAGACCAACCATGACTGACCTCCCACTCTGCAAATGAAATTGACAAACAGCTCTAAGTCGCGCCACTCACACCCCCTAGGTCTCAGCACTGCTTAAAACACAGTCTCAAGCTGATTATTAGGTGTTTCACAGTGTTTTATGGATTCTGCAAAGAACAGGAAATATAACTTCATCTCAGGAGAAAATTCTTGAATCTACATTTAGAGGAACAGCTGCTTCTAAATGTATCATGAGCATGAGATATGTCTGCAAAACAGAAATTCACTCATCAAGACCTTGCAGTTTTCCTTCCAGTATGAAAATCACAGTAAGAAAAGGACACCACTGTCACAGCAAACTGCTAAATCATCATGGCCCAGAACCTCCTTCATTTACAAGTAGAGGGTTAGGGCGCCTCCTTCATCTACAAGCAGAGGGCGCTGGCCAGTATTGACTTAAAGGATTGCAGAAGCCCAGGTTTGCCTTTTACTGAACAGTGAAACAACAACTCCAGGTTTTCTGAGTGAGTGATGATCATAACAGGGATAGAGCCTGAAATATGCAAGATCAAAGGAAAACAGAGTTTGGTCTGATAAAGGAGGTCATTTGAAGTTTTCAAATTATGTGAATTGTTAAAATTTAGAAAGGCAGGTCATTAGTAAAAATTCCAATCATAAGCAGCCTTCTTGTCCACAAGATCAAATTGAAGAGGCGCTGAGAAAACATGTCATTACACAGGCAGAAGGAAAGGTGTTTTGTTTTTCAAAAGGCACTGACCTCCATAGTCACAGAGACTATCCTTCAAATAATTTGTCATGAGATAACCAAAACAAATGATGACATTTCAGTCACCCTCAGAGCAGTACAGTGAGACAATGACATTTTGGCTAGGGTTTTTCTGAAGCATAGTGGTGATTGCAAGCAGAGGTGACAGTATTGATGTTCTTTTTAAGTTGGTTGCTTACCATCATAATCCAAGCAAATCCTTGTCATGCAGCATTATCAAATAATCTCTAGATACTTTGCTCAGTAAAGGGCCTCCTCCATTTATGAGCAGATGGCCAAAGCATTGCAGGTTGTTGAAAACTGATTGATCTAAAGTGCAGTGGAAAGATACAAAGAAAGTAAATAGAAGTCATTGCACAGTTTTCTTAGGGGAAGAGGCCACACAGTCACCTCACTGTCACATGCCAAGAAGTTTAAAGGGAACTCCTTTTGAGTAAACAGAGAAATATAGTGAGAAAGCATGCAACCCAAAAGATGGCACTTACAGTCCAGGGAGAAGCTCATAAGTCGCCTGGAAGCAGCAATTATCAAACAAATTGGTAGAAGACAAACCATCTCCTTTTAAAAATGACAAAATGGCTTTCAAAGCCCTTCAACAGACCTTGTGTGGTTTTCTCTTTTAAAATATCACCAAGAAAGTAAAGCAGTGAAAAGAGGTGAGCTATGGAATTATTGTATTACAAAAAGGTCAATACACTGGTCAAAGCAAAATGATAGCTGTGTATCAAAGAACCCTGTTTTTCCTGTTTCACAAGCTTATCTTTTCAGATATATACCCAGGATGGACATGGTGAATAGGCATACCAGTCATGAATAGACAAAGAAGTGGTTTTGATAGATTATCAGTGTTTTGGGAGTTTGAAACAAATGCAGCGTTCTCATTATTCAAAAAGGACAGATATATCATAGGTAATGTACCTACAGGCAGGAAATTATTTTGGAAAAAAAGGGGCGCCTTCCTGAAATCAAAAAACCATAACCAAATCCAAATTAAGTCAGCAATCTGGACGCCTGCATTAGAGAAAAGGTTGAGACAGCTGTTAAAAAAAACTGAGACTGTCAAAACAGGTTTACAAAACCCTGTCCTCTCAGAAACAAGTCAGAACTCTGGTTTTCTCTTGACAGTTTTAAAAGAAGGGTTACTTTGCCTCATAAATATCACCAGCATCGTTAGAAACAGTGGCAGAAATTGTGAAGATATGGAAATATTTTTCAAAGTTTCAAGTTCGATGTTAAAGTGTCAAAAGGATCGTGGAAACCTTGCAAAAGCCAAACAAGAATTCCACTTTACCTTTAAAAGACAAAGTGACCGTTAAGAAGTTGAAATGATATATTAAGGAGTGAAGGTCGAGCGTGATTTTTCATTTTCATTTGTCAAACGGAGCTCTGTACCTCACTTGGCATCAAAACAAGGTTTCGGGTCAAATTGCAGTAATTTTCCCTGTCTATAGCCGAGCGACGCGCCTGCCATTTCGCGCGACGCGCCTGGGGGCGAATTTACAAAGGCATCCCGTGTACGCGCGACGCGCCTGTACAGTTGCGCGACGCGCCTGTACACGCCCGACTGCCCGACCCGACAAGCCCGCCCGTTGGTAAATTGCACGACACCCTTTCACCACAAAGTGCCGCTCAGTTTCTTTGGCCTCCAACGCGTTTTCAGAAGTAAATACAAAGCTGCTCCAAGCCTCTCCAAGGATCTTCCAATGATTTCAAAGAGGTATTTTGAAATTTGCCTTTGAAATCTTCGAAATTTGCCAAGGTGATAAAGGTGGTTTTTGCATGAGCATATCTGTTGAAACAACATGTTATCGTTGAAGTTCATCAAAAATAAAGCCTGTTTGTTTGGGATTTCCCACTGACCTCTGCCAACACTTGAAATACCTTTCAAAAAATTTTTGCCACCTTATCCTACCTACTCAACCACTGAGAGGACAGTTGTTCACTATACACTCTGTGACTATTTTCTGTTCTTCAAAGGATCATTTTCAAATGGTTTTTCAGAGGGCATAAAGATATTCCTAGAAAAATGACTGATATTTCCATATTGAAAGAAGCCCTGATTATTTTCTGAAGAGCAAACTCCTACAGCCTTTGTTCAAACTTTTAGAGCTTTAAAACCCTATTACCACTACTCGGACCGTAAATTTGACTGTATAAACACACCAAGGTTAACTTCATGGGCATGTTTTTGTTTAAATGAAGTGACATACATAAAGAAACAGTGAAGTTTAGTAGGGAAAATTTCCTTGATCAGACAGGAATTTATAGGTTGAAGCTACAGAGGAAGATTTTGTTATAGAGACAGGGTTTAGGTCTGTCAGGTGGAACAAAGGATTTCTCCTCCAAAGGCTAGAGTTACATGTATAAGGGGCCCTTGATTGTTTTGAAAAAGAAAACTCACATAACTTCTGCCTAAAAACTTTGTAGTCTTTTAAAATATCTGTCATCTTGGCTCAGGATTATGTCAGTGACTGTTTAATTGCATTAAAGAGTTGTTTTCACGTATGCAAGATTGGTTGATTGTTGGCACACTTAGACAAGGCAGGTTTGGGATAATTGGAAAGTACATTATTGATCCAAGATACAAAGATGTGTTGATTAACTTTCAAAGATCACCAAGCAGGGAAAACTTTGACATTGTATACATCCTGCCTCAATACAGTCTGCCCTTCTTTTTCACTGTATTATTTCCTACTGAGAATTTGTTGATTGAGATATTCTCAGGGTGGAAGGTTACTTTCTAAAGAGCAGGTTGTTAATGGTTGAATTTTACCTTGGAGATAGAGATATAGATGTGGTGGTTGATCTCTTAAATTCAAAAGTAAAGGGTGATTTTCCTAAACACTGTGCACTGATAATTCACCTAACCTAGGTCTCCTTTTTCTTTCACTGTATGGTCTCATCTAGAGAAATCTGTTGACAGAGATATTCTAAGGGTGAACAGGACACTTTCTGAAGAGCAGGGTTTTAATGATTGAGTTTTGTCTTGGAGACACAAATACAAGTGTGTTGATTGGCCTCTAACAAACTCACAAGAAGAATGATTTCTTAACACTGTATACAGGAAATCTACACAGCAGTCTGTCTCATCTTTACTATATGGTGTCCTATTGAGGAATCTGCCTAGCTGAGGTACACTCAAAGGTAGAAGGCTAGTTTTAAGAGAACATGAGGTTGTGTATTACAAAGACACTTGTTGCAAACCATCCACCTCACATTGTCTCTCTGTCAAAGCAGTAAAGTGACATAGTTTGATTCCAGCAGGGCATTTTTACACACAGTAAAGGCAGTTTACCTCTTCCAAAGCATTTTCAGGTCAGAATGCCTCCAAGACAAGACAGCAGGAGCGGTCCACATAAAAGATATGAGCTCATCTCTACAGAAGAGATTAATGCTCATCCATCTGTACTTTTCAACTTCCATGAAGTAGGCTGCCTTGATTTCTGCCAGAAGATAGAAGAAGTCAAGAGTTTTTCGCCATTAACACACTTGTGCGCCCTGAGATTCAAAGAAAAACACTTCCAAGTGGCGAATCTTGATTTCAAAATTTCTCCAAGGTATGTGTCCAAGACCACCAAGATCCCGTACCATGGTGAAAAATGGTTTAAACAAGCTCATCTTGACTTAGAGGATTACAAACCTTTCATCAAGCCTGAACATAGAGAGGTTGTCACTGCTATCTTCCCTTTTTCATATCTTCTTGACAGCTATGCTCCGCTTATGAAAGCCATAATGAAATATTTCACTTGTGAAGGGAGGTTTAATCGAATTTATGCCTACCATGTCCGTTTATTGATGCATTTTACCAGAATCAGGCAACTGAACCTCCCTTACTTTTTGTTCAAAAGCATAGAGAAAATGGCATCCACTGTCCAAAAGAAGGCCCCACCTCAGCAAATCCCTTCTCTTTTTCATCATTCTTTGATCAAGATTATCTTCCTATACCAGCTAGAGAAGAAAGAGGTTTTATGGGATTTATTCATCAGCCATCCAGATTTTTCCACTGTTCCTCCTGCCCATATTTCTCCTACTCAGCCTGTCCATCGCCCAGTACCTTTGTCTAGTAGGCCTACTCCTAGGAGGCTCAGAATGACTACTGGACAGCCTGGTCAACAGGAGGAAGGAGAGGGAAGTAAACAACAGCAAACAGGAAATGAAGAGCAGCAGTTACAAATTGAGGAGCAGCAGCAGACAGCAGTTGAGGAACAGCAGAAGATGCACGATGAAGAACATCAGGTTGGGCAGGAAGTTGAGTCACCTCTTGAGCCACAAAATGGACAAGACAGTGATGAAGAACAGCAAGCTAATGTTGGCGAACAAGGGCAGCCAAGTGAACAGCCAGGAGAAGATATCCAGCAGCGAGTTCAAAAAGATGTCAAAGGTAAATCAGTTGTTACTACTCCTCTCAAAGTAACAAAGCTCAGCTCAGCAAGGAAAAGAGGGACTAAAGCTGCTACCCTAACAGTGAAAAAGATTGTTCCTAGCAAGAGGAAATTGCCCAAAAAGACACCTTCTAGCATGCCAAGGAGGAAAAGCGCCAGATTGGATTTCAAAGGTAAAAGCAAAGTTGGGGAAAGTACAAAGCATGGAGGTGAATTAACTATTATCCCTATCCAAAGCGATGATAGTGACAATGAGGCCCGCCTTCTTGAAAATCTCTTAATCCATAAGGAAGGGCAAATTGAGGCATTAGAGAAAGATCTTCAAAGGGCAAGGAATTTCAATCATTTCTTGGAGATTGAAAACAAACAAATGAATGTGCACACAGCTGTTCATGAGGCACGAGCGATTAAGTATAAGAAAGAGGCAGTCAAGGCGCAAGCAAGAATTGAAGAGCTCATTGGTGAGTTTGATGATGAAGAGGAGGAAGACCAGCCTAGGCGGAAGAGGCCTAGGACCATCGGGCTGAAAAGAGCCTTGGAAAAACAGAGAGCAGAAGAGCAAGCCCAGCTCCAAGCCTTTCCTCTCACTGCACTCCTTGAGCAGGAAATTGAAGAAAACAAAGAGGCTTGGCTTGAAAGAGCTAAAAAACATTTGGAAATGAAGCTTGAGAGGGCGAATAGAGATTTAGAGCTGCAGAGGAAGAAGACACATCACTTCCAAAAGCTGAATCAGTTTGCCCGGCGCAAACTAAAGGCAGCTCAAGAGAAATTGAAGAAGGTAAAGGGGAAGCGCCTAGCACGGAAAGAAGGGAAAAGCATATCAGCCCTTGATATTTTGGCCTCAGCTTCGGAGCATGTTGCTATGGACCCTTTGGGGTCATGCATGCCAATTTTGGGCCTTTTTCGGCAACTTTTTGTTTTTTGGCATTTTTTGGGTTTTTGGTCGAAAACTCATAATTTCGCCATTTCAGTTTGATGAGTTGTCAAGGGAGGAGGATGATACCGATGGATGCCATAATTCTATGAGCAGGTATCCAGCGATTTTCAGGGCATTTGGAGATCATTCTCCCCCTCAAATTGGCGAAAAACGCCCTCTTTTTGCACATTCTGCCCGCCATATCAGCAGTCTGCTATTTCCTGGTTTTTTACACATAGGTACAGTTTTTAAGGACTTTCAGGCATCAGATTGAGATGATTTTAGTTGTGCCGGAAAGTAGACACAGAGAGATTTCCAACGAGCTATCACGAGCCTCGTTTTGACATCGGGAAGGCTGCCAATTTCCTCCAGCAAGTCAGGGGACCTTTTTCAGACATAAATATGAAGTATTTTTGTAATTTTTGAACCTCAAAAATCTGCTTTTCCCAAATGTGCGTTAAGCTATTTTTATACTTGGGAAATGATGTAAAGTCAATATAATTTCCATTTTTAGTAGTTTTTTAGATATTTTATGGGATATTTTGTGCCTTGGGCTTTTCAAAGCCTCAAGGACAAGTTTAGATATTTTGACTTGGCCAATGGGATAGCTAGTTGCTCCATGAGGTTTTCCTCCCTCAAGCCTATTTATTCCATGGGTTTCATTGTAAATCAGGAGGCTGAACTTGAGAGAAGAATCAATATATTGGGCATATGAGCTTTGAAGAACATATTTGTGTTATGATTTTTGGACTGCCTCTTGGATGCTTTTGATGAATGATGAAGGATTGGTGATGGATTCCATGACATGGTAGAATGGTATAGTGTTTCTTGCTATGTTTTTGTCTTCTAGTTTTCATTCATAATCCATGCTTCTTGCTGCTATAGATCAGTAGAGATTGATTTTGATATATGCCCATGGAGGCACCTCAAAATTCCTGAATCTTCATAGCTTGATGTTTTCTTCTTCCTTAGTTATGCTAAAGAATCCTTAACTGCTCTTTAGTAACTAAAGGATAATGTTTGCTAGTTTTATTCACAAGTTCTATGTATGTTGAGTAGGATGTATGGTGTGCCCTGCCTACCTATAAGCTGTCCATAGTTCTGTCCATAAAAATTTCTCTTTGACTGATTTGTTGATCATCTTGTTGAACCAAGGAGGCCTAGTCCCGATCTAGCCCTTTGCCTAAAACTATGAAAGTTTGTTTGTCAAAGTGCCCAATGACTTAGAGACTATGTTTAGGCGTTCCGGCGTAGTTTATGAGTTGTTAGTTTGTCTTATGTGTTTTCCCCAAAGTCTAATAGCCATTTCCCGAAGTTAGAGGGTCTTATACCTCTATGTATGGCTGGAATGTTTGATTTCAATGTTTTAATTAGCTCATAGTTACATTTAGCATGATTAATGGCTTGCTATAACATGTTTATGTCTGCTATCAATTAGTTACACTTGAAATCCCTTGTTTTTCTCACAAAATTGTTGTCCATTTAATCCATTTTGCCCAAAGATCCCTTCTACCGTGAATCAAATCGGCCCTACAGCAGCCTTACATCATCATCTCATAGCTTCCTTGACCTTTTTGACCCCATAGCCCAATTGATCTGACTTCTTGTTATCCATTTTTACATCTTTGATCAGTTTTATCCCTCACAAACTTAAAAACCAAAAATCAAAAAACTCACTTCATAACTAGCCTAATATCAGAAACACCATAAGCAAACACACCGATATCTTTTACATCTATAGAGAGAGCCCTCTCTGAGTCCAGGAAGGCTAGGTCCTCGGGCTCCAAAGCTTGGTTTGATGTTACATCGTCATTTGGCTCGCCAATCGGCCAAATCACGGGACACTAACATAATGGCGATCACGGTGGGACCTTGAGTCAAAACATCCTAGGTATCCCTTAGGAAGTCTCAAAATCTCAGTCAAACTTAGAAGAGTAGAATCTGGTTGTCTCACCATCCTAGCAAAATGATGACTCAGCTGTAGGACACTTTTCCAAACCTCAGGACTACATAAAACTCAGAAAACCCCCCCCAAAAAAAAAACTCCCTTAGATTGGTTTTTGTCAGTATTGGTGGTGGACCATACAAGTATATCTCAAAACAATAGACTTTCCACCTGGCGACTCCACTAAACTCTAGTAAGCCTTACTATTTTACCAAGCTCCAGGCTACTATCCGATAGACCTATCCCATCGCTCACTAACATAGCAGGAGATGGTGGGAGACTGAGTACATGACAGTTTAGCAAACTCTTATAGACTCTTCGGTCCTTTAGATACCAAAAACAAGCAAGCAGTCCATAGAGTCATTTGAAGTAAAATCTTTTTTCTCATCACCCTAGCAAAGTGTTGAAACAAGTCTAGGATACTTTGAAGCATAGGCTGCACTTAAAACTCAGAAAATCCAAAAACATTCTCAGATTAGTTACTGGTGGTGGACCATAGCTATCTTCACAAAAACAACCCAGTTCCACCTGGCGACTCCACTAGTTCATCCTTTTTATTTTGACCATCCTTCGCCTTAGTAGAAATTTAGAGAAACCACTCATCCAGAACATTCACCATTACCATTCTCTCTAAACTCTGGATCTAAAATATGGCTTCACGAAGAATCAACACCAGATCTCATCCGGACCCAAATCCCCCTATCATAGTAGTTGACCCAGAAAAGATTCTGTGGCAAGCTTCCGAAACTGACCATCTAGCTACTGGTAGATCCATCCGTAGAACAAGATCTGTACCTAAACATCGCACTATCCTACTAGATTCACCTTTGGAACTAGAGTCATCACAAACTCTTCCCAGGAGCAAATCATATAGTAAGATAAACTTTGATGATCTTGAACCCCTAAACCCACCACAGAGTCCTATTAGAGAAGCTTCACCCACTACTCCCCCTGATTCCCAGCTTCTTTATCAATTTGGCTCCTATCATCCCAGATCTGCTCAAAACCAGATCACTAGTCCAAGTTCATCCGCCACACCTGGTCAAACCACCACTGTTCAAACCACTTCATCTCAGCCTACTAGTCCTCATCTTGTACATCATCTATTAGCTCCAGTCATGGCAGCCTGGTACGCACCCTTGGTGTTGCCACCGCCTTTAGCTCCTCTCCCAAACAAATATCAGGACAAGATTCCACACTTTACTGGAGAAGACACCACCACACCTCAACAGCATATAAGTAGGATGACTGATGCTTATGAATACCTAGAGGTACAAGACAAGACTGTCAGAATGAGAATATTCGCACAAAGTCTTGGTGGTGAACCCAAAGCATGGTTCAAAAGCTTGACTCCAAACAGTATCCATGATATCCCCGAACTACATCAAGTCTTCAGAAATAGGTGGGAAATCCGAAGAAACCCCATTCAAATCTTGTCCAAATATAACAACCTAAAACGGGAAAATGGGGAAAGTGTCCAAGCTTACTGTACTAGGTTCAACAGTGTATATAACTCCCTCCCACCTCATTTCAAACCCCCACTTGGTCTAGCCTTGGCAAAATTCCCCGAGGGTTTTGATCTGGACATGACATATCATCTGAGAGACAAGGATCCCCCTACCTTAGAGGAAATGCAACAAATAGCCATAAAAGCAGATGCCAACTTAGCTGAAAAAAGAGCTAGGACTAGATCGGAAAGAAAGGTCACCTATAAGGATGAGGGCCCCACTTCATCACCTTCCCTAGATCCCAGAATAGATGACTTAGTCAAATCCATGGCCAAAATGTGGGAAAAGATAAATGAAAAGGCGCCTATTAGGGACAACCAGCCAAACCCTCCAAACAGAAACCGAAACCAAAACTTTAGGAGGGAACAGCCCCAAAACAGACCAAGAGAAAATGACCAACAAATTAGACCACCATTCAATGAAAACTATGTGGAAGAGGATGACAGGGATTCAAAACCTCTTGATGAACATCATTTAAACCTCATAGGATCTGATAATGAGAGTGAGGTATACCTCACAGAAGAAGAACAAGCGTTCTTTTCTCCTAATCAGGATGAGACCAACTATGAAGATCTCGATGACCCTGCCATAGATTTTCAGAATGCCATTATAGAAGCCCACAGACAGTATGACCTTAGAAGCAAAAGAAACCAAGATAGTTCCAAGAAAGGTAACTCAGATACTGCTAAAGCTCCAGATACCATCCTCAAGAAAGCATCAAGCAGTGACAATATTAAGGTTGAGAAAACTGACCAAAACAAAGCTAAAGTTACCCAAGCTAGGCCTCTCTCAGATACTCCTGGTACTTCTATTAAGGTCACCGAAACTACTATGGCAAACAAAATCCCAAAACAAAGTCAACAAACTCAGAACATAGAGAAGGTCGTGGCTGAAAAAACTGAAACAAACATATCTAAACTTCAGCTACCTTTCAGTTTTGAAGGCGAAATCGCCAAGATTAAGATCACCATGCCTCTTACTGAACTCATTGCCCAAAACTCTTATAAATCCCAAGTACTAAAAGTCTTGAATCTAGGGAATGATGCAAACACTGTTAATCTCACTGATGACACTCCTGAAGTATTTTTTGGTCCAAAGATAGAGGGAAAATTCCAAGAAGGAAATACTCTTCCATTTTACATTAGCTTGAACATCCATGACCAAATCCTCCACAATGCCATGCTAGACTCCGGCGCCTCGCATAATCTTATGCCGAAGGTAGTGATGGAAAGGTTAGGCTTGGAAATCACAAGACCATACAAAGACTTGTATTCATTTGATTCAAGTAGAGTCCAATGCCTGGGTTTGATCAAAGACCTTTGTTTCAGTCTGGCCCAAATACCTGCGAAACATCTGATCATGGATATAGTAGTGGCAGACATTCCTCCCAAGTACGGGATGCTTCTATCCAGATCTTGGGGAGCCAAACTCCAAGGGAATATCCAACTGGACATGTCATATGCCACTATTCCTGTGTTTGGCCAGACCAGAATACTCTACCGCGAATCACACATGAAATATAGGATTAGCAGTTAAGATAGGCCAGACAACATTCCAATGTGTTCCTTGCGTTCCGACCTGAACTCTTTCATTATGCATATTGATGAAAACATGGAGGAAGATTCAGAGGAAACTGATGTAGACTTAGATCCATCACATCAGCTGTCCCTGGTACCTTATGATGAACTAGACACTCAAAACTACCATGATCATGAACAGTTGTGTCTTGAGGAAAGTAAGTTTTCCCTTTCTGAAGTAGGATTAGAACAAGAAGCACACACTCTTATGTACTATCAAGCAAATTGCTCTAGTTTTAGTCAAACACCAGCAGTGACTTGTGGAAACTTCTTCCGAGTAAAGGCTTTAGAAGACCTACACATCATAAACCTATTTGGAACCCGGGAACAAGGGAGTTTAATGTTTCTACCATACCTCAAAGATTTACCATCATGTGACCCTCCTACTGCAAATGAAACTTTGACCATAACCTCAGCAGCTCAACATCTTGAGAAAATTCCAGATAAAATTCTTATGAGCAAGGATGACAGTTGCAATCCCAGCATACCCGAACTACTGAAATTGGCTCATATTCTATCTTTTCATGAAGAACTTAGAAATGCTAAAATCAGAAAGCTCATGCAGAATACCAATTTCTACAGAAAAAGCAAGGGAAACTACTGTGTCAATACCTTCCCCTCAAAGAACAGCTTTGACAAGAGAAAACACAACAATCTGAAACAAACTGAAATAATCAGGGATAAAACAGATGGCCATAGAGTCTGCTTTGTTTTTAGAAGTAATACTGCATATCCTTATAACAGAAAATATGCTTTTTCGACCCAAGACCATGATTTACCAAATAAAAGTGCTTTTAATCATGTGTTTTCACAAGATGATGTTTCAGGTCATAAGGTTCCATTGCAATATAGACAGCTTAAAGATTTTTTCAAGTTTGCGGGAGGTAGATTAGATTTCAAATTCAAAATTGCAAAACCACCTAATATCAGAAATCTGTTCATGAAGGCCATGTTCCCAGTTTTAAATTTCTGCATCTGTGCATACCTTGATGATGTCATTATCTATTTTAAGAATGACCAAGAATACATGCATTACTTGAGGAAAGCATACAGTAAGGAAAGGAGTGGAAATCAGATATTCAGAGAGGTACAAACGGAAGATACTGGGCTATTTAGAGATTCTTGCATGAATCCCTATGTCATGTTAGAGAGGGAGAATTTCCCAAATTTTTCTTTTCAGGAGTTAAGTGGGCCAAGGGTGAGAGGAGATCCTTACGAGGATAAGATGCTTAAATTCCGTCATTTCCAAGATTTTTGAGTTTGGGACACTTTCATTCATTGTACATACCATTGTTTGAGGTATTGAAAAAATAGAAAAGTCAAAAACAGTAAAAAACAGAAAAGAGGGCAAGTGAAGATAGAACAAAGGGCCCATGTTCCAAAAAATAGTCTTTCGGAAAGCGAGCAAGCCCAAATGCCGCTACTAGTACTTCAATGTCTTGTTCAGCTATCTAGCCTAATCATAGCTGAGCATGTTTAAATTTATTTGCTGATAAGTTCGTGAGTGCCAAGATAGTCAACATTGTGTAAGATTGACTTATCACAGAGCTTAGATTAGGGAGAGATTCTGGTTCCACATGCCTAAAACCGAACCAAAGAGAGAAGCGAGGGATGAAAAACACATTGTACATCTTAGCCCCGCTTGTCTAGTTTCCTTTTGTTGCAGAATAACATTTGTGTGCAGCTTGTCTTTTATGCCGAAAATGCATGACAAATCAGACTGCCTAATCCTGATTTGACCATTTTTGAATTTCATGTTTTATATTAGAGAATAAAATCCTGTCAAACTACTTAATCTTGACAGTCGATCTAGTTTTAGGTAGAGAAATGAAGGAGTTCATCAACTTAATCTGAACTCCCGGCAGATATAAGAGTAGAAATAGATAGGTTCATTTTGCAAAAAGAAAAATATACATTGTCAAAAGGCTGCTAGTTCAAATGCGCCAAAAGAAGAAAAAATGTTAGGAAAATAGTGGGGTAGGTAGAAGTATCATTGATGTTAACCATGTTGTCACTTTTCAGAAATAACATCAAAAGAAGGGTAAATTTTGCGCCAATGGATAAGGCACTGGTCTTCATAAGCCAAAGATCTGAATTCTGGACACCTCCTGACGAGGAGCTGCCCTCCCCAAATGGAGCCACTGTTAGCCATCAGTATTTTTTACATGTTAGTGATGACTATATCCACAGCTGAGTTTTCTAGAAACTGATTTCCTTATGTCAATATGTCATCTAAAAAACCCTCATAAAACTTTTTTCGCCCTTCTACCTTTCAGTCCGCCCATGTCAAAATAAAAACCTCATTATCACTATCCTATCTAGCTTTAGCCCTATTGGTCTGCCCATCAGCTCCAAAAGGAAAAGTCCAAGTCTGTTTCAAGAGTCTCCCCTATGTTAGGAAGTGGCGCTTTAAGACATTTTACCTTTGGCAATCATCAAAAAGCCAAAAAGCCTCCATCTGCTATAGACCAACCATGACTGACCTCCCACTCTGCAAATGAAATTGACAAACAGCTCTAAGTCGTGCCACTCACACCCCCTAGGTCTTAGCACTGCTTAAAACACAGTCTCAAGCTGATTATTAGGTGTTTCACAGTGTTTTATGGATTCTGCAAAGAACAGGAAATATAACTTCATCTCAGGAGAAAATTCTTGAATCTACATTTAGAGGAACAACTGCTTCTAAATGTATCATGAGCCTGAGATATGTCTGCAAAACAGAAAGACACTCATCAAGACCTTGCAGTTTTCCTTCCAGTATGAAAATCACAGTAAGAAAAGGACACCACTGTCACAGCAAACTGGTAAATCATCATGGCCCAGAACCTCCTTCATTTACAAGCAGAGGGTTAGGGCGCCTCCTTCATCTACAAGCAGAGGGCGCTGGCCAGTATTGACTTAAAGGATTGCAGAAGCCCAGGTTTGCCTTTTACTGAACAGTGAAACAACAACTCCAGGTTTTCTGAGTGAGTGATGATCATAATAGGGATAGAGTCTGAAGTATGCAAGTTCAAAGGAAAACAGAGTTTGGTCTGATAAAGGAGGTCATTTGAAGTTTTCAAATTATGTGAATTGTTAAACTTTAGAAAGGCAGGTCATTAGTAAAAATTCCAATCATAAGCAGCCTGCTTGTCCACAAGATCAAATTGAAGAGGTGCTGACAAAACATGTCATTACACAGGCAGAAGGAAAGATGTTTGTTTTTCAAAAGGTGCTGACCTCCATAGCCACAGAGACTATCTTTCAAATAATTTGTCATAAGATGACCAAAGTAAATGATGACATCTCAGTTCCCCTCAGAGCAGTACAGTGAGACAGTGACAATTTGACTAGGGTTGTTCTGAAGCATAGTGGTGATTGCAAGCAGAGCCTTATCAAATAATCTTCAGATACTTTGCTCAGTGAAAGGCCTCCTCCATTTATGAGCATATGGCCAAAGCATTGCATATTGTTGAAAACTGATTTGGTCAAAAGGTGTAGTGGAAGGATACAAAGGAGGTAAATAGAAGTCTGTACATAGGTGAAAGATGGTGTTTATATTTCAAAATGCATTACACATAGGAAAATGTCTTTCAAGAAATACATCATGATGGATAGGAAACAATATGAATATGTATGCATTGATACCAAAAAGGAGCAGTTTCCTTAAGGGAAAGGGTCAAACAACACCCCACTGTCACCTGCCAAGAGGACTAAGGGAGCTTCTTTTGAGTAAACATAGAAATATAGTATGAAAGCATGCAACCAAAAGATGGCATTGACAGTCCAGGGAGAATCTTATAAATCACCTAAGAGAAGAAATTATCAAACAAATTGGAAGAAGACAGACCATCTCCTTTTAAATGACAAAATGGGTTCAAAGCTCTTCAACAGACCTTGTGTGGTTTTCTCTTTTAAAATATCACCAAGAAAGTAAAGCAGTGAAAAGAGGTGAGCTATGGAATTATTGTATTACAAAAAGGTCAATACACTGGTCAAAGCAAAATGATAGCTGTGTATCAAAGAACCCTGTTTTTCCTGTTTCACAAGCTTATCTTTTCAGATATATACCCAGGATGGACATGGTGAATAGGCATACCAGTCATGAATAGACAAAGAAGTGGTTTTGATAGATTATCAATGTTTTGGGAGTTTGAAACAAATGCAGCTTTCTCATTATTCAAAAAGGACAGATATATCATAGGTAATGTACCTACAGGCAGGAAATTATTTTGGAAAAAAAGGGGCGCCTTCTGAAATTGAAAACCATAAGCAAATCCAAATTAAATCGACCAATACGGGCCTTTGCATTAGAAAAAGTTTAGGGCATTGTTAAAAAAAGCCAGGACGTAACGAGTTTACAAACACTGTCTCAGAAACAAGTCAGAACTCAGGTTTTCTCTTGACAGTTTTAAAAGAAGGGTTACTTTGCCTCATAAATATCACCAGCATCGTTAGAAACAGTGGCAGAAATTGTGAAGATATGGAAATATTTTTCAAAGTTTCAAGTTCGATGTTAAAGTGTCAAAAGGATCGTGGAAACCTTGCAAAAGCCAAACAAGAATTCCACTTTACCTTTAAAAGACAAAGTGACCGTTAAGAAGTTGAAATGATATATTAAGGAGTGAAGGTCGAGCGTGATTTTTCATTTTCATTTGTCAAACGGAGCTCTGTACCTCACTTGGCATCAAAACAAGGTTTCGGGTCAAATTGCAGTAATTTTCCCTGTCTATAGCCGAGCGACACGTCTGCCATTTCGCGCGACGCGCCTGGGGGCGAATTTACAAAGGCATCCAGTGTACGCGCGACGCGCCTGTACACGCCCGACTGCCCGACCCGACAAGCCCGGCCGTTGGTAAATTGCGCGACGCCCTTTCACCACAAAGTGCCGCTCAGTTTCTTTGGCCTCCAACGCGTTTTCAGAAGTAAATAAAAAGCTGCTCCAAGCCTCTCCAAGGATCTTCCAACGATTTCAAAGAGGTATTTTGAAATTTGCCTTTGAAATCTTCGAAATTTGCCAAGGTGATAAAGGTGGTTTTTGCATGAGCATATCTGTTGAAACAGCATGTTATCGTTGAAGTTCATAAAAAATAAAGCCTGTTTGTTTGGGATTTCCCATTGACCTCTACCAACACTTCAAATACCTTTCAAAAAAAATTTGCCACCTTATCCTACCTACTCAACCACCGAGAGGACAGTTGTTCACTATACACTCTGTGACTGTTTTCTGTTTTTCAAAGGATCATTTTCAAATGGTTTTTCAGAGGGCATAAAGATATTCCTACAAAAATGACTGATATTTCCATATTGAAAGAAGCCCTGATTATTTTCTGAAGAGCAAACTCCTACAGCCTTTGTTCAAACTTTTAGAGCTTTAAAACCCTATTACCACTACTCGGACCGTAAATTTGACTGTATAAACAAACCAAGGTTAACTTCATGGGCATGTTTTTGTTTAAATGAAGTGACATACATAAAGAAACAGTGAATTTTAGTAGGGAAAAGTTCCTTGATCAGACAGGAATTTATAGGTTGAAGCTGCAGAGGAAGATTTTGTTATAGAGACAGGGTTTAGGTCTGTCAGGTGGAACAAAGGATTTCTCCTCCAAAGGCTAGAGTTACATGTATAAGGGGCCCTTGATTGTTTTGAAAAAGAAAACTCACATAGCTTCTGCCTAAAAACTTTGTAGTCTTTTAAAATATCTGTCATCTTGGCTCAGGATTATGTCAGTGACTGTTTAATTGCATTAAAGAGTTGTTTTCACGTATGCAAGATTGGTTGACTGTTGGCACACTTAGACAAGGCAGGTTTGGGATAATTGGAAAGTACATTATTGATCCAAGATACAAAGATGTGTTGATTAACTTTCAAAGATCACCAAGCAGGGAAAACTTTGACATTGTATACATCCTGCCTCAATACAGTCTGCCCTTCTTTTTCACTGTATTATTTCCTACTGAGAATTTGTTGATTGAGATATTCTCAGGGTGGAAGGTTACTTTCTAAAGAGCAGGTTGTTAATGGTTGAATTTTACCTTGGAGACAGAGATATAGATGTGGTGGTTAATCTCTTAAATTCACAAGTAAAGGGTGATTTTCCTAAACACTGTGCACTGATAATTCACCTAACCTAGGTCTCCTTTTTCTTTCACTGTATGGTCTCTTCTAGAGAAATCTGTTGACAGAGATATTCTAAGGGTGAACAGGCCACTTTCTAAAGGGAAGATTTTTGATGATTGGATTTTACCTTGGAGACATAGATACAGGTGTGTTGATTGGCCTCTAACAAATTCACAAGGAAAAGTGATTTCTCAACACTGTGCACAGGAAATTTACACAGCAGTCTGTCTCCTCTTTGCTATATGGTACCCTATTGAGAATTTTGCCTGGATGAGGTACATTCAAAGGTAAAAGGTTGGTTTTAAGGAGAGCAGAGGTTGTGTATTCAAAGAAACATTGTTGCAATCCATCCAAATCACATTGTTTATCAGTCCAAGTAGCATATTGACACAGTTTGACTCCAACAGGACATTTTACATATAGTGAAGGCAGTTTACCTCTTCCAAAGCATTTTCAGGTCAAAATGCCTCCAAGGTGAGACAGGAGGAGCGGTCCACATAAAAGATATGAGCCCATCTCTACAGAAGAGATTAATGCTCATCCATCTGTACTTTTCAACTTCCATGAAGTAGGCTGCCTTGATTTCTGCCAGAAGATAGAAGAAGTCAAGAGTTTTTCGCCATTAACACACTTGTGCGCCCTGAGATTCAAAGAAAAACACTTCCAAGTGGCAGATCTTGATTTCAAAATTTCTCCAAGGTATGTGTCCAAGGCCACCAAGATCTCGTATCATGGCGAAAAATGGTTTAAACAAGCTCATCTTGACTTAGAGGATTACAAACCTTTCATTAAGCCTGAACATAGAGAGGCTGTCACTGCTATCTTCCCTTTTTCATATCTTCTTGACAGCTATGCTCCGCTTATGAAAGCCATAATGAAATATTTCACTTGTGAAGGGAGGTTTAATCGAATTTATGCCTACCATGTCCGTTTATTGATGCATTTTACCAGAAGCAGGCAACTGAACCTCCCTTAATTTTTGTTCAAAAGCATAGAGAAAATGGCATCCACTGTCCAAAAGAAGGCCCCACCTCAGCAAATCCCTTCTCTTTTTCATCATTCTTTGATCAAGATTATCTTCCTATACCAGCTAGAGAAGAAAGAGGTTTTATGGGATTTATTCATCAGCCATCCAGATTTTGCCACTGTTCCTCCTGCCCATATTTCTCCTACTCAGCCTGTCCATCGCCCAGTGCCTTTGTCCAGTAGGCCTACTCCTAAAAGGCTCAGAATGACTGCTGGACAGCCAAGTCAACAAGAGGAAGGAGAGGGTAGTAAACAGCAGCAGTTAGATGATGAGGGACAATAGCAGGTCCATGATGAAGGACAACAGGTACAAATTGAGGGACAGCAGCAGACAGCAGTTGAGGAACAACATGTTAGGCAGGAAGTTGAGACACCTCTTGAACCACAAATTGAACAAAGCCTTGATGAAGAACAGCAAGCTAATGTTGGCGAACAGGGGAAGCCAAGTGAAAAGCAAGGAGAAGATATCCAGCAGCCTCAAGAAGAGCAGCCAGTTCAAAAAGATGTCAAAGGTAAATCAGTTGTTACTCCTCCTCTCAAAGTAACAAAGCTCAGCACAGCAAGGGAAGAGAGACTAAAGCTGCCACCCTAACAGTGACAAAGATTGTTCCTAGCAAGAGGAAATTGCCCAAAAAGACACCTTCTAGTATGCCAAGGAGGAAAAGCGCCAGATTGGCTTTCAAAGGTAAAATCAAAGTTGGAGAAAGTACGAAGCATGGAAGTGAATTGGCTGTCATCCCTATCCAAAGCGATGACAGTGACAATGAGGCCCGCCTTCTTGAAAATCTCTTAATCCATAAGGAAGGGAAAATTGAGGCATTAGAGCAAGATCTTCAAAGGGCAAGGAATTTCAATCATTTCTTGGAGATTGAAAACAAACAAATGAATGTGCACACAGCTGTTCATGAGGCACGATCGATTAAGTATAAGAAAGAGGTAGTCAAGGCGCAAGCAAGAATTGAAGAGCTCATTGGTGAGTTTGATGATGTAGAGGAGGAAGACCAGCCTAGGCGGAAGAGGCCTAGGACCATTGGGCTGAAAAGAGCCTTGGAAAAACAGAGAGCAGAAGAGCAAGCCTAGCTCCAAGCCTTTCCTCTCACTGCACTCCTTGAGCAGGAAATTGAAGAAAACAAAGAGGCTTGGCTTGAAAGAGCTAACAAAAATTTGGAAATGAAGCTTGAGAGGGCGAATAGAGATTTAGAGCTGCAGAGGAAGAGGACACATCACTTCCAAAAGCTGAATCAGTTTGCCCAGCGCAAACTAAAGGCAACTCAAGAGAAATTGAAGAAGGTAAAGGGGAAGCGCCTAGCACGGAAAGAAGGGAAAAGCATATCAGCCCTTGATATTTTTGCCTCAGCTTTGGAGCATGTTGCTATGGACCCTTGAGGGTCATGCATGCCAATTTTGGGCCTTTTTCGGCAACTTTTTGTTTTTTGGCATTTTTTGGGTTTTTGGCCGAAAACTCATAATTTCGCCATTTCAGTTTGATGAGTTTTCAAGGGAGGAGGATGATACCGATGGATGCCATAATTCCATGAGCAGGTCTCCAGTGATTTTCAGGGCATTTGGAGATCATTCGCCCCCTCAAATTGGCGAAAAACGCCCTCTTTTTGCACATTCTGCCCGCCATATCAGCAGTCTGCTATTTCCTGGTTTTTTACACACAGGTACAGTTTTGGATGACTTCCAAGCCTCAGATTGAGATGGTTTCAGTTGCGCTGGAAAGTAGACATAGAGAGCTTTCCAACAAGCCCTCATGAACCTCATTTCGACATCGGGAAGGCTGCCTATTGCCTCCAGCAAGTCAGGGGACCTTTTTCAGGCATAAATATGAAGTATTTTTGTAATTTTTGAACCTCAAAAATCTGCTTTTCCCAAATGTGCGTTAAGCTATTTTTATACTTGGGAAATGATGTAAAGTCAATATAATTTCCATTTTTAGCAGTTTTTTAGATATTTTATGGGATATTTTGTGCCTTGGGCTTTGCAAAGCCTAAAGGACAAGTTTAGATATTTTGACTTGGCCAATGGGATAGCTAGTTGCTCCATGAGGTTTTCCTCCCTCAAGCCTATTTATTCCATGGGTTTCATTGTGAATGAGAGGTTGAACTTGAGAGAAGAATCAATATATTGGTCATATGAGCTTTGAAGAACATATTTGTGTTATGATTTTTGGACTGCCTCTTGGATGCTTTTGATGAATGATGAAGGATTGGTGATGGATTCCATGACATGGTAGAATGGTATAGTGTTTCTTGCTATGTTTTTGTCTTCTAGTTTTCATTCATAATCCATGCTTCTTGCTGCTATAGATCAATAGATATTGATTTTGAGATATGCCCATGGAGGCACCTCAAAATTCCTTCATCTTCATAGCTTGATGTTTTCTTCTTCCTTAGTTATGCTAAAGAATCCTTAATTGCTCTTTAGTAACTAAAGGATAATGTTTGCTAGTTTTATTCACAAGTTCTATGTATGTTGAGTAGGATGTATGGTGTGCCCTGCCTACCTATAAGCTGTCCATAGTTCTGTCCATAAAACTTTCTCTTTGACTGATTAGTTGATCATCTTGTTGAACCAAGGAGGCCTAGTCTCGATCTAGCCCTTTGCCTAAAACTATGAAAGCTTGTTTGTCAAAGTGCCCAATGACTTAGAGACTATGTTTAGGCGTTCCGGCGTAGTTTATGAGTTGTTAGTCCTTCTTATGTGTTTTCCCCAAAGTCTGATAGCCATTTCCCAAAGTTAGAGGGTCTTATACTTCTATGCATGGCTGGAATGTTCACAGCAGCTTTACATCATCACCTCATAGCTTCCTTGACCTGTTTGACCCCATAGCCCAATTTATCTACATCTTGTTATCCAGTTTATGTATTTGATCAGTTTTATCCCTCACAAACCTAAAAAACTAAAAAACCAAAAACACACTTCATAACTAGCCTAATATCAGAACACCATAAGCAAACACACCGATATCTTTTGCATATAATAGAGAGAGCCCTCTCTGAGTCCAGGAAGGCTAGGTCCTTGGGCTCCAAAGCTTGGTTTGATGTTACATTGTCATTTGGCTCGCCAATCGGCCAAATCACGGGAACCTAACATAATGGCGATCACGGTGGGACTCTGAGTGATTAAAAAACTTAGTTTCCCTCATCTTTAGAGACTTTTTGAGATTACTATCTGATTGACTTATCCCACTGCTCACTAACATAGTGACACTCACAGTAGGACCTTCTGAGTTAGTGACAATCTAAGTACACCTTAGTAACTCTTGAAGTCTCAATCAAGCGTAGTATATCTAGATATTGTCTGAAGGGTAGAAAATAGCTTTTTCACCATCTTAGCAAAATGATGAGTCAGTTATAGAAAACTCTTCCAAACCTTGTAGGCACATAAAACTCAAAAAACCCCAAAACACTCCCTTAGATTGGTTTTTGATAGTATTGGTGGTGGACCATACAAGTATATCTCAAAACAAACTGATAATCCACCTGGCGACTCCACTAACCTCTAGTAAGCGTTACTGTTTTTTCCAAACTCTAGGTTAGTATCCGATATACCTATCCCATCACTCACTAGCATAGCGGGAGATGGTGGGACACTAAGTACATGATAGTCTAGCAAACTCTTATAGACTCTTTGGTCCTTTAGGTACCAAAAACAAGTAAGCAGCCCATAGACCCATTTTTAGAGTGAACTCTTTTTTTTCTCATCACCCTAGCAAAGTGTTGAAACAAGTCTAGGATACTTTAAACCATAGGCTGCACATAAACTCAGAAAATCCAAAAACATTCCCAGATTAGTTACCGGTGGTGGACCATAGCTATCTTCACAAAAACAACCCATTTCCACCTGGCGACTCCACTAATCCATCCCTTTTATTTTTGACCATCCTTCACCTTAGTAAAATTTTAGAAAAACCATTCATCCAGAAACATTCACCAATATCATTCTCTTTAAGCTCTGGATCTAAAATCTGGCTTCACGAAGAATCAATACCAGAGCTCATCCAGACCCAAATCCCCCTATCATAGTAGATGACCCAGAAAGGATTTTGTGGCAAGCTTCCGAAACTGATCATCTAGCTACTGGTAGATCCATCCGTAGAACAAGATCTGTACCTAAACATCGCACTATCCTACTAGATTCACCTTTGGAACTAGAGTCATCACAAACTCTTCCCCGAAGCAAATCATATAGTAAGATAAACTTTGACGATATTGAACCCCTGAACCCACCACAGAGTCCTATTAGAGAAGCTTCACCCACTACTCCTCCTGATTTCCAGCTTCTTTATCAATTTGGCTCCTATCATCCCAGATCTGCTCAAAACCAGATCACTAGTCCAAGTTCATCCGCCACACTTGGTCAAACCACCACTGTTCAAACCACCTCATCTCAGCCTACTAGTCCTCATCTTGTACATCATCCATTAGCTCCAGTCATGGCAGCCTGGTACGCACCTTTGGTGTTGCCACCACCCTTGGCTCCTCTCCCAAATAAATATCAAGACAAGATCCCACACTTTACTGGAGAAAACACCACCACACCTCAACAACATATAAGTAGAATGACTGATGCTTATGAATACCTAGAGGTACAAGACGAGACTGTCAGAATGAGAATATTTGCCCAAAGTCTTGGTGGTGAACCCAAAGCATGGTTCAAAAGCTTGGCTCCAAACAGTATCCATGATATCCCATAACTACATCAAGTCTTCAGAAATAGGTGGGAAATCTGAAGAAACCCCATTCAAATCCTGTCAGAATATAACAACCTAAAACGGGAAAGGTGGTGAACCCAAAGCATGGTTCAAAAGCTTAACTCCAAACAGTATCCATGATATCCCAGAACTACATCAAGTCTTCAGAAATAGGTGGGAAATCCGAAGAAACCCCATTCAAATCCTGTCAGAATATAACAACCTAAAACGGGAAAATGGGGAAAGTGTCCAAGCTTACTGTACTAGGTTCAACGGTGTATATAACTCCCTCCCACCTCATTTCAAACCTCCACTTGGTTTAGCTTTGGCAAAATTTCCCGAGGGGTTTGATCCGGACATGACATATCATCTGAGAGACAAGGATCCCCCTACCTTAGAGGAAATGCAACAAATAGCTATAAAAGCAGATGCCAACTTAGCTGAAAAAAGAGCTAGAACTAGATAAGAAAGAAAAGTCACCTATAGAGATGAGGTCTCCACTTCATCACCTTCCCTAGATCCCCGAATAGATGACTTAGTCAAATCCATGGCTAAAATGTGGGAAAAGATCAATGAAAAGGCTCCTGTTAGGGATAACCAGCCAAACCCTCCAAACAGAAACCGGAACCAGAACTTTAGGAGGGAACAACCCCAAAACAGACCAAGAGAAAATGACCAACAGATTAGGCCACCATTCAATGAAAACTATGTGGAAGAGGATGATAGGGATTCAGAAACTCTTGATGAAAGTCATCTAAATCTCGTAGGGTCTGATAATGAAAGCTAGGTATACCTCACAGCGGAAGAACAAGAGTTATGTTCTCCTAATCAGGATGAGACCAACTATGAAGATCTCAACGATCCTGCCATAGACTTTCAGAATGCCATAATAGAATCTCACCGGCAATATAATCTTAGAAGCAGGAAAAACCAGAACCATTCCAAAAAGAATAGTCCTGACGATACCAAAATCTCTGATAGCATCTTAAATAAAAACATGGATAGTAGTAAAATTGGGACCAAAAAGACTGACCAAAACAAAGGTAAGGCCATTCAGACAAGTACTAACTCAGATACTCCTAGTACCTCTAAAGAAACCCCAAAGTTGACTGTATCAAAAGAAGTCCCAAGCCAAAGTCAGCAAATTAAGAACATAGAAAAGGTTATGTCTGAGAAAGCTGAAACAAATCTTCCCAAGCTACCTACTCCTTTTAGCTTCGAAGGGGAAATTTCCAAAATAAAAATCACCATACCCCTTATAGAGTTAATAACTATAGATAGGTATAGATCTCAAATCTTCAAATTCTTTGACCTAGAAAGTAAGGCAGATACCTTGAATCTAACTGACGACAAACCCGAGCTTTTATTTGGCCCTAAAGTAGAAGGTGAATATCAAGAAGGAACTATTTCTCCTTTCTATTTAAGCTTAAACATACGGGACAAAATATTACATAATGCCATGTTGGATTCTGGTGCTTCCCATAACCTCATGCCTAAAGCAGTCATGGAAAACCTAGGACTAGAAGTGACTCAACCTTACAAAAACCTGTATTCTTTCGACTCGAGTCAGGTCAAATGTTTAGGTCTGATAAAAAATCTAGATTTTGCCCTAACAAAACTACCAGCCAAAAACTTAGTCATGGATGTAGTAGTGGCCGATATCACACCCAAGTATGGAATGCTACTATCAAGAGCATGGGCTGCCAAAATACAAGGTAGCCTTCAAATGGATATGTCTTTCGCTACTATCCCAGTTTTCAACCAAACTAGGAGGTTATATTGAGAAACTTGCATGAAATACATGGTTAGCAACAGAGATAAGCCAAACAATACCCCCATCTATTCCATCCATTCCAATTTAGATTCTTTTATCTTATACAATGAAGGTGGTATAAACAAGCAGATAAAAGAAACTGAAGACATATCCAAACCATTACTGAATGAAGAAATTGATAACCAAAGTCCCAAGAAGCCTGAGAAACAGCTTAGTATCATGTATGAAAAGGAAACTCTTTGGAGTATAAGCTTTGATGGTTCTTGTGGCAAGACAGGTTCAGGAGCAGGCATCTAGATACACAATACTAAGGAAGGTCATTCTTTTAGATTAGAATTCCAATGTACTAATAACATTGCGGAATATGAAGCCCTTCTCATCGGTCTGCACATGCTTAGAGACTTGGGCGCCAATAGAATATCAGCCCAAGGAGACTCAGAGCTTGTAATCAGGAAAATCAAAGGTGAATATTCGGCAAAGAGCCCAAGACTGAGAGAATATAGGAATGCAGCTTTAGATATCCTTAAAAATTTTGAAAAATATGAGCTCACCTATATCCCTAGGATTCAAAACAGTCTGGAAAATGAGCTCACCTTTGCTGCAAGCAATAGCCAAGTACCATGTATGAATGAGCAATATGACATTCAAGTGAAACACCGCCCTACTGTACCATATAATCTTGACCATTGGCAAATATTCCAAGATGATGATCAAATTGATGACTTCCTACAATCTAGGAATGAGTTTGAAATAACCAAAACAAACTCAGGAGATGAAGAAAGGAAACCCAGCCAAAGTCAAGACCAAGAGATAAATCCACCTTTGTGGACCAATCTAAACCTGGTAGACCATCCATGTGACAGGGAGATGGAATAAGACATTGACCAAAGGGAACTCGAAGTCTTACACTGTGAGAACGACACCATACCCAGAGGGCTCGCACCTTTAGAAGAATTGTTTGACTTTAATGATGTGGCAAAAAAGCCTAAAATGGAATCTACAGAAGATGACATAGAGGAATACAACATAGGAAGCCCAGAAGAGCCGAAAAACATTAAACTATCCAAAACCCTCCCACCTAAGATAAAACAAAGGTACATAAATCTATTCAAAGAATTTAAAGATGTGTTTGCATGGGGGTACCAATATTTGAAATCATATGACACCAGCATCATCCAACATAAAATTCCCCTCAAGGAAAACCAAAAACCTTTTAAACAGAAGTTAAGAAGGATAAACCCAGTATTGCTACCGTTGGTTGAAAAGGAAATTAAAAAGATGTATGATGTCGGGATAATAGTATCTCTCCGATACTCCGAGTGGGTCTCAAATCTAGTATCAGTTAGGAAAAAGACTGATGAAATCAGACTCTGCATAGATTTCCAAAACCTGAATAGGGCATGTCTGAAAGATAACTATCCTTTGCCCAAAATGGACCACATACTTCAGAAGGTAGTAGGTGCTAAAAGAATCTCATTGCTTGATGGTTTTTCTGGTTATAACCAAGTGTTGGTTTATCCTACCGATCAACATAAGACAACTTTCACCACCCCTTGGGGCACTTTTATGTACGTTAAAATGCCTTTTGGACTGATGAATGCTGGCGCCACATTTCAAAGAGCCATGGACATAGCCTTCTCAGAAGACATAGGTGTTTTCATAGTCATATATCTCGACGATATAACAATATATTCTAAATCAGATGAAGAACACCTAGCACACTTAAGAAAAGTCTTCAACAAATGCAGAAATTATGGTTTGTCCCTAAACCCCAAGAAAACACTTTTCGGTCTAGAGGAAGGAAAACTCCTAGGTCACATTATTTCGGAAGAAGGAATTAAAATAGACCCCCAGAGAATCGAAGGTATTTTACAGATAAGTCACCCCAGAAGCATAAAGGAATTACAGTCCTTTATCGGCAAGATAAATTTCTTGAGAATATTCATCCCAAATCTTGCTGAGCTCCTGAAAGATATCACAAATATGTTAAGAAAGGAGGTCGGGGTTAAATGGACTATAGAAGCCAAAAAATATTTTGAACTAATTGAAAGGGCTTTAACTGAAACACCAGTATTGATAAGCCTTGACTTCACCAAAGATTTTTACATTTTCTCATTTGCCTCAGAACATACAATAGCGGCGGTGTTGTTGCAAAAAAATGCAGCTGGGCAAGAGCAACCCATTGCCTTTTTTAGCAAATCCCTGAGAGATGCTCCCTTGAAATATAACATCATGGAAAAACAGGCATTCACATTAGTAAAGGCACTAAAATATTTCCGAGTTTACATCTTGCATTCTCATGTCATAGCTTTTGTCCCTAATACTGTCGTCAAAGACATTATGAACCAAGATCCCGATGGTAAGAGGGGAAAGTGGATTGCTATCATCCTAGAGTATGACTTAGAAATCCGGCCTACCAAACTAGTTAAAGGACAAGGACTTGCGAGACTAATGGCTGAAACCAACCTCCAAGCTTTAGATATAAATTTTGTCGATGCCTTAGAAGAACAGGAAGAGTGTGCACTCCCCCCTATCGACCAAACTTTTTTGGATTCACCTTGGTATGCAGACATTATTTATGTATTAACTTATATGAATGCTCCTCCGACTTTATCAAAAACAAAAGCAAGATTCCTTAAACAAAAATCTTTAAAGTTTTGCATTATAGATAGTTTTCTGTATTGGAAAAATCCCACTAGTATGCTGCTTAAATGTTTGCTTGAGTCTGATGCAGAGAAAATTATTCACGAAATGCACGAAGGGGAATGTGGGGGCCATCTCTACTGGAAAACCACTGCAAAAAAAATCCTTAGAGCCGGTTATTATTGGCCTACCTTATTCCCCGATACTCACAAACTAGTTATGACATGCCATAAATGTCAAATTTTTGATGGCAAGAAAAAGCTTTTACCTTTGCCCTTACATCCCATTATAGTTGAAGGACCCTTCCAGCAATGGGGTTTAGATTTCATTGGAGAAATTCACCCCTCCTCATCCGCTCAACATAAATGGATCCTCACAGCCACTGATTACTTTACCAAATGGATAGAAGCCATCCCTTCCCAGAACGCTACTGATTCAGTCATCATTTCATTCCTAGAAACCAATATCCTGTCCAGATTTGGTTGTTCCAGGAAGATCATTACAGATAACGCCGCTGCCTTCTCCTCCAAGAAAATGATAGACTTCTGTCACAAATATCATATTTCATTAGGGCATTCCACAGCCTATTACCCTCAAGGTAATGGTTTAGCCGAGTCTTCTAACAAAAGCCTAGTCAACATTATCAAAAAACTTCTTGAACAAAATCAAAAAGCATGGCATGGGAAACTAGTACACGCCTTATGGGCTGATAGATTAAACACCAAGAAATCCATAGGTATGTCCCCTTACCAGATAGTTTATGGTATAGATGCCATTTTCCCAACATCTTTAGGGGTTCCGGTAATGAAACTAATACAAGAAGTCCAAATAGAAGAAAATGACATACAAAGGAGAGTAAATCAGACTATCCATTTACAACAAACTAGAGAGGAAGTTTACCAAAGGGCTCAGTTAGCACAAGACAAAATAAAACAGATTTTTGACAGAAGAACTAAGGAAAATGATTTTCAAATTGGAGATAAAGTTTTAAAATGGGATTCTAAAAGAGAAGACAAAGGTAAACATGGCAAGTTTGAAAATTTATGGAAAGGACCTTACATCATCAGCTCAGTCAGTGGAAACAATGCTTTCTTCTTGCAAGAACCTGATGGGACTGAAATTTTTGGGGGTCCTGTGAATGGCAGGACATTGAAACATGATTTTTGTCAGGAGCTCCATTTTTGAGTTTGAAACACTTTCATTCATTGTACATACCATTGTTTGAAATTTTGAAAAGATAGAAAAGTCAAAAACAGTAAAAAACAGAAAAGAGGGAAAGTGAAGATAGAACAAAGGCCCCATGTTCCAAAAAATAGTCTTTCAGAAAGCGATCAAGCCTAAATGTCGCTACTAGTACTTCAATGTCTTGTTCAGCTATCTAGCCTAATCATAGCTGAGCATGTTTAAATTTATTTGTTGATAAGTTAGTGAGTGCCAAGATAGTCAACATTGTGTAAGATTGACTTATCACAGAGCTTAGATTAGGGAGAGATTCTGGTTCCACATGCCTAAAACAGAACCAAAGAGAGAAGCGAGGGATGAAAAACACATTGCACATCTTAGCCCCGCTTGTCTAGTTTCCTTTTATTGCAGAATAACATTTGTGTGCAGCTTGTCTTTTATGCCGCAAATGCATGACAAATCAGACTGCCTAATCCTGATTTGATCATTTTTAAATTTCATGTTGTAGATTAGAGAATGAAATCCTGTCAAACTACTTAATCTTGACAGTTGATCTAGCATAGGTAGAGTAATGAAGGAGTTCATCAGTCTAATCTGAACTCCCGGCAGATATAAGAGTAGAAATAGATAGGTTCATTTTGCAAAGAGAAAAATATACATTGTCAAAGGGCTGCTAGTCCAAATGCGCCAAAGAGAATAAAAAATGTTAGGAAGGATAGTGGGGTAGGTAGAAGTATCATTGATGTTAATCATGCTGTCAATTTTTCAGAAATAACATCAAGAGAAGGGTAAATTTTGCGCCAATGGATAAGGCACTGGTCTTCATAAGCCAAAGATCTGAATTCTGGACACCTCCTGACGAGGAGCTGCCCTCCCCAAATGGAGCCACTGTTAGCCATCAGTATTTTTTTTACATGATAGTGATGACTATATCCATAGCTGAGTTTTCTAGAAGCTGAATTCCATGTGTAAATCTGTCATCTAGAAAACCCTCATACAATTTTTTTCGCCCTTTTACCTTTCAGTCCGCCCTTGTCAAGATTAAAATCCATTATCACTACCTTTTCTAGCTTCACCCCTCCTAGTCTGCCCATTAACTTTAAAATAAGAGTCCAAGTCTGTTGCAAAAGTCTCCCCTATGTTAGGAAGTGGCGCTTTAAGGCATTTTACCCTTGGCAATCATCAAAAATCCAAAAAAGCCTCCATCTGATACATACCAACCATGACTGACCTCCCGCTCTGCAAATGAAATTGACAAACAGCTCTAAGTCGCGCCACTTATATCCCTAGGTCTCAACACTGCATAAACCATAGTCTCAAGCTGATTATTAGGTGTTTCACAGTGTTGTATGGATTCTGCAAATGACAGGAAATATAACTTCATCTCAGGAGAAAATTCTTGAATCTACAGTTAGAGGAACAGCTCCTTCTAAATGTATCATGAGCCTGAGATATGTTTGCAAAACAGAAAATCACTCATCAAGACCTTGCAGTGTTCCTTCCGGCATGAAAATCACAGTAAGAAAAGAACACCACTGTCTCAGCAAACTGGTAAATCGTCATGGCCCAGAACCTCCTTCATTTACAAGCAGAGGGTTAGGGTGCCTCCTTCATCCACAAGCAGAGGGCGCTGGCCAGTATTGATTTTTAAGATTGCAAAAGTCCAGGTTTTCCTTTTACTGAACAGTGAAACAATATCTCCAGGTTTTATGAATGTGAGTGATGATCATAACAGGGATAGAGTCTGAAATATGCAAGTTTAAAGGAAAACAGAGTTTGGTCTGATAAAGGAGGTCATTTGAAGCTTTCAAAACATGTGAATTGTTGAACTTTAAAAAAGGCATATCATGAGTTAAAACAATTCTAATCATAGGCAGTTTGCTTTCCCCACAAGACCAAATTGAAAAGGTGCTGACAGATCATGTCATCACACAGGCAGAGGAAAAGTTGTTTATTTTCGAAGGGTGCTGACCTCCATAGTCACAGAGACTATCTTTCAAAAATCTGTCATAAGTTGACTAAAGCAAATAATGATATTTCAGTCACCCTCAGAGAAGTGCAGAGAGACAGTGACACTTTGGCTAGGGTTTTTTCTGAAGCACAGTGATGATTGCAAGCAGAGGTGCTAGTATTGATGTTTTTCAAGTGGTTTGCTTACCATCACATCCAGGGAAAATATGTGTCAAACAGATTTGTCAAACAACCTTCAGATACTTTGCCTGATGAAGAGCCTCCTCCATTTATGAGCAGATGGCCAAAGCATTAGATGTTGTTGAAGACTGATTAGTCAAAAGGTGCAGTGGAAGGATACAAAGAAGGAAAATAGCAGTCATTACACAGGTCAAAGTTAGTGTTTCTAATTCAAAAATATTGCTTTTCCTATTCATATGAAAATGTTTGTCAAACTGTACCTATAGTGGACAGGAGACAATATTGACTATGCAGGCCATTGATACAAAAAGGGCAGTTTCCTTAGGGGAAGAGGCCACACAGTCACCTCACTGTCACATGCCAAGAAGTTTAAAGGGAACTCCTCTTAAGTAAACAGAGAAATATAGTTTGAATGGATGCAGCCAAAATATGGCACTTACAATCAAAGAGGGAGCTCATAAATCGCCTGGAAGCAAAAATTATCATACAAGTTGGAAGAGCACATGCCATCTCCTGTTAAGTAATAAAACAGCTTTCAAATGCCTTTTGACAAATTTTGGATGATTTTTCTTTGTTAAAATCTCACCTAAAGTGTCAAAGCAGGGGTCAGAGTTGAGCTTTGAAATGTTTCTCTTACAAAAAGACCAATGCACTAGTCAAAGCAAATGGTAACTGTGTTTCAACATTGTAAATAAGAAATACCAGTTATGAATAGACAAAGAAGTGGTTTTGATGGAGTGTCAGTGTTTTGGGAGTTTTAAAACAAATGCAGTTTTCTCATTATTCAAAAAAGGGACAGAAATCTCATAAATGATACAAGCAAAGAAGGAGGCGCCTTTTTTCAAAACAGAGGACCGTGATCAAATCCGAGAAGACCAGCAAGTTTGACATCTACAGTAGGAAAAGGGTTGAAGGAGCAATGCAAACACCGAGGCTGTCAAACCGAGTTGACAATGCAAAACTTACCCTTTCAGAAACAAAGCGGTTTTCAGGTATTTTCCTGACAGTTTTAAAGGAGGGTTACCTTACTTCATAAATATCACCAACATCATTGAAAACCGTGGCAGTTAGATGATGAAATTTATTGAGTTATTTTTCAAAGTTGAAGTCTGGTGTTAAAGTTATCACCCAAAGAACAAAACTGGCAAAAAATCACTCTTTGAAAACCTGTGCACAAGCAAAACAGAGTTCTGGATTTTAAGCTATTTTTGTTTGTTACAAAGATGTTGGTCCATGATTGACACGGTTCAAAAGTATAAAAAACCTCCAACGCATATATTGATTGTAAATCCAAGTTGCAAATGCACCAAGTTTATTAGGGAAAAGTATCAAAAGAATCGTGGAAATCTTGCAAAAGCCGAACATAATCTTCACTTTACATTCAAAGACCAAGGTGACCGTTGAAAAGATTTGAAATGACATAAGGGTGAAGTAGGAGAGCAAATGTTTCATTTTCAAAATTCAAACAAAGCTCCATACCTCCCTAGCACCAAAACACGAAAATTCGGGTCGATTTGCAGAGTTTTGCACTGTTAAACGCCGCGCGACGCGCCTGGAAACCCGCGCGTCGCGCCTGGGAGCAACTTTACAAAGGCGGTCAGTGTTGGCGCGACGCGCCTGTACAGTTGCGCGACGCGCCTATACACGACGCCCGACCGCCCGACAGGCCGACCCGACAGGCCACCCGGGAGCATTTTTGCGCGCCGTGCTGACATTTAAGAGTGCCGCGCAAATCTTGAAGGTCTCCGGTGCTGCTCCAGCTCTCCTCCAAGGTTTTTTCAGCGATTTCAAGAGGTATTTTGAAATTTCATCCAAATTTCCGAAATTGCCAAATGATAAAAGTCAGTTTTTTGCATGGGCATATCTGTTGAAACAGCATGTATGGTTGAAGTTCATCAAAAAGAAACCTTGGTTGTTTGAGATTTCCCACTGACCTCTGCCAACACTTCAAATGCCTTTCACAAAATCTGCTATCTTATCCCATGGACAGAAAACCCTGACTGTGTTTGGTGGTTTTTCATAGACATTTAAAAAACTGGTTTTCCAAAGTGTGGAGGAATTTTTCCAAGGAAGAATAGTATGCTAGTTTAAAAGAAGTTTTTACTGTTGAAGGCAACAGGGCATTGATTACCCTACTCAACCACCGAAAGACAGTATTCTCTGTATACTCTGTGCTGTGTTCTGTTCTTTAAAACCTCACTGCCAAGTGGACTTTCAGAGGTCATAATGGTTTTCTCCCCAAAGATGACTGATATTCCACATTGAAAAGGGTCTTGATTATTGTGAAAAAGGGAATCTCTTAGAGCCTTTGCTCAAAGCTTTTGGAGCTTTTAAAACCCTGTTACCTCTGCTTTAAATATAAATCTGACTATATACTCACACCAAGGTTAATGAGCATGTTTTTGTTTAAAAAGTGACATGCATAGAGAACAGTGAAATTTAGTGGGAGAAAGGGTTCTTGGTCAAACAGAAATTTATAGTTTGAAGCTCCGGAGGAAGTTTGCTCACACTACTCATAAAAGGACAGTCTTCACTGTGTTGTTGGTTGACTGCCTTGTGTTGTTCAGAGCTTATTGACAGGTTGCTATCCATCCAAGCAGAGGTTTTTCTAACATAACCAGAGGGTTACATTCATAAGAACCCTTGATTGTTTTGAAAAAGAAGTCTCACACAGCTTCTACCTAAAAACTTTGTAGCCTTTTAAAAAGTCTGTCATCTTGGCTCAGGATTATGTCAGTGACTGTTTAATTGCATTAAGGGTTGTTTTCACATATGCAAGTTGGTTGACTGTTGGCACACTTAGACAAGGCAGGTTTGGGATAATTGGAAAATACAATGTTAATCCAAGATACAAAGATGTGTTGATTAACTTCCAAAGATCACCAAGCAGGGAAACTTTGACATTATATACATCCTGCCTCATACAGTCTGCCCTTCTTTTCGCTGTATTGTATCATATTGAAAAGTTGTTTACCGAGATATTTTCAAGGTGTAGGGCCACTTTCTGAAGAATAGGGTTTTAATGATTGAGTTTTGTCTTGGAGACACAAATACAGGTGTGTTGATTGTCCTCTAACAAATCCACAAGAAAAGGTGACTTTTTAACACTGTGCACAGGAAAATTACCCAGTAGTCTGTCTCCTCTTTGCTATATGGTACCCTATTAAGAAATCTGCCTGGCTGAGGTACATTCAAAGGTAGAAGGCTGGTTTCAAGGAGAGCAGAGGTTGTTTATTCAAAGAAACATTGTTGTAAGACATCCAAATCTCATTGTCTATCTGTCAAAGCAGTAAAGTGACACAGTTCGATTCTAGCAGGGCATTTTACACACAGTGAAGGCATTTTGCCTCTTCCAAAGCTTATTCAGGTCAAAATGCCTCCAAGGCAAGACAGCAGGAGCGGTCCACATAAAAGATATGTGCCCATCTCTATAGAAGAGATTAATGCTCATCCATCTGTACTTTTCAACTTCCATGAAGTAGGCTGCCTTGATTTCTGCCAGAAGATAGAAGAAGTCAAGAGTTTTTCGCCATTAACACACTTGTGCGCCCTGAGATTCAAACAAAAACACTTCCAAGTGGCGGGTCTTGATTTCAAAATTTCTCCAAGGTATGTGTCCAAGGCCACCAAGATCCCGTATCATGGCAAAAAGTGGTTTAAACAAGCTCATCTTGACTTAGAGGATTACAAACCTTTCATCAAGCCTGAACATAGAGAGGTTGTCGCTGCTATTTTCCCTTTTTCATATCTCCTTGACAGTTATGCTCTGCTTATGAAAGCCATAATGAAATATTTCACTTGTGAAGGGAGGTTTGATCGAATTTATGCCTATCATGTCCGTTTATTGATGCACTTTACTAGAAGCAGGAAACTAAACCTCCCTCACTTTTTGTTCAAGAGCATAGAGAAAATGGCATCTACTGTCCAAAAGAAGGCCCCACCTCAGAAAATCCCTTCTCTTTTTCATCATTCTTTGATCAAGATTATCTTCCTATACCAGCTAGAGAAGAAAGAGGTTTCATGGGATTTATTCATCAGCCATCCAGATTTTGCCACTGTTCCTCCTGCCCATGTTTCTCCTACTCATCCTGTCCATCGCCTAGTGCCTTTGTCCAGTAGGCCTACTCCTAGAAGGCTCAGAATGACTACTGGATAGCCAAGTCAACAGGAGGAAGGAGAGGGCAGTAAACAGCAGCAGGAAAGTGATGAAGGACAACAGCAGAAAAGTGATGAAGGACAGCAGCAGATGGATGATGAAGGACAGCAGGTCCATGATGAGGGACAGCAGCAGATGGACGATGAAGGACAGGAGGTCCATGATGAGGAACAGCAGCAAACAGAAAGTGAAGGGCATCAGGTACAGATTGAGGAATAGCAGCGGTTAGAAGATGAAGAACAGCAGGTTGGGCAGGAAATTGAAACACCTTTTGAGCCACAAATTGGACAAAGCATTGATGAAGAGCAGCAAGCTAATGTTGGCGAACAGGGGCAGCCAAGTGAAAAGCAAGAGGAAAATATCCATCAGCCTCAAGAAGAGAAACCAGTTCAAAAGGATGTCAAAGGTAAATCAGTTGTTACTCCTCCTCTCAAAGTAACAAAGCTCAGCACAGGAAGGGAAAGAGGGACTAAAGCTGCCACCCTAACAGTGACAAATATTGTTCCTAGCAAGAGGAAATTGCCCAAAAAGACACCTTCTAGTATGCCAAGGAGGAAAAGCGCCCAATTGGCTTTCAAAGGTAAAAGCAAAGTTGGGGAAAGTACGAAGCATGGAAGTGAATTGGCTGTCATTCCTATCCAAAGCGATGACAGTGACAATGAGGCCCGCCTTCTTGAAAATCTCTTAATCCATAAGGAAGGGAAAATTGAGGCATTAGAGCAAGATCTTCAAAGGCCAAGGAATTTCAACCACTTCTTGGAGATTGAAAACAAACAAATGAATGTGCACACAACTGTTCATGAGGCACGGGCGATTAAGTATAAGAAAGAGGCAGCTAAGGCGCAAGCAAGAATTGAAGAGCTCATTGGTGAGTTTGATGATGAAGAGGAGGAAGACCAGCCTAGGCGGAAGAGGCCTAGGACCATCGGGCTTAAAAGAGCCTTGGAAAAGTAGAGAGCAGAAGAGCAAGCCCAGCTCCAAGCCTTTCCTCTCACTGCACTCCTTGAGCAGGAAATTGAGGAAAACAAAGAGGCTTGGCTTGAAAGAGCTAACAAACATTTGGAAATGAAGCTTGAGAGGGCGAATAGAGATTTAGAGCTGCAGAGGAAGATGACACATCACTTCCAAAAGCTGAATCAGTTTGCCCGGCGCAAACTAAAGGCAGCACAAGAGAAATTGAAGAAGGTAAAGGGGAAGCGCCTAGCACGGAAAGAAGGGAAAAGCATATCAGCCCTTGATATTTTGGCCTCAGCTTCGGAGCATGTTGCTATGGACCCTTGAGGGTCATGCATGCCAATTTTGGTCCTTTTTCGGCAACTTTTTGTTTTTTGGCATTTTTTGGGTTTTTGGCCGAAAACTCATAATTTCACCATTTTAGTTTGATGAGTTGTCAAGGGTGGAGGATGATACCGATGGATGCCATAATTCCATGAGCAGGTCTCCAGCAATTTTCAGATCATTTGGAGATCATTCGCCCCCTCAAATTGGCGAAAAATGCCCTCTTTTTGCACATTCTGCCCGCCATATCAGCAGTCTGCTATTTCCTAGTTTTTTACACACAGGTACAGTTTTGGATGACTTTCAGGCATCAGATTGAGATTATTTTAGTTGCGTCGGAAAGTAGACACAGAGAGCTTTCCAACGAGCTATCATGAGCCTCGTTTCGACACCAGGAAGGCTGCCAATTGCCTCCAGCAAGTCAGGGGACCTTTTTCAGACATAAATATGAAGTATTTTTGTAATTTTTGAACCTCAAAAATCTGTTTTTCCCAAATGTGCGTTTAGCTATTTTTATACTTGGGAAATGATGTAAAGTCAATATAATTTCCGTTTTTAGCAGTTTTTAGATATTTTATGGGATATTTTGTGCCTTGGGCTTTGCAAATCCTCAAGGACAAGTTTAGATATTTTGACTTGGCCAATGGAATAGCTAGTTGCTCCATGAGGTTTTCCTTCCTCAAGCCTATTTATTCCATGGGTTTCATTGTAAAAAAAGAGGCTGAACTTGAGAGAAGAATCAATATATTGGTCATATGAGCTTTGAAGAACATACTTGTGTTATGATTTTTGGACTGCCTCTTGGATGCTTTTGATGAATGATGAAGGATTGGTGATGGATTCCATGACATGATAGAATGGTATAGTGTTTCTTGCTATGTTTTTGTCTTCTAGTTTTCATTCATAATACATGCTTCTTGCTGCTATAGATCAGTAGAGATTGATTTTGAGATATGCCCATGGAGGCACCTCAAAATTCCTGAATCTTCATAGCTTGATGTTTTCTTCTTCCTTTGTTATGCTAAAGAATTCTTAACTGCTCTTTAGTAACCTAAGGATAATGTTTGCTAGTTTTATTTACAAGTTCTATGCATGTTGAGTAGGATGTATGGTGTGCCCTGCCTACCTATAAGCTATCCATAGTTCTGTCCATAAAACTTTCTCTTTGACTGATTAGTTGATCATCTTGTTGAACCAAGGAGGCCTAGTCCCGATCTAGCCCTTTGCCTAAAACTATGAAAGCTTGTTTGTCAAAGTGCCCAATAACTTAGAGACTATGTTTAGGCATTCTAGCATAGTATTTTGAGTTGTTAGTCCTTCTTATGTGTTTTCCCCAAAGTCTGATAGCCATTTCCCGAAGTTAGAGGGTCTTATACCTCTATGCATGGCTGGAATGTTTGATTTCTGTGTATAAATTAGCTCATAGTTACATCTAGCATGATTAATGGCTTGCTATAACATGTTTATGTCTGCTATCAACTAGTTATACTTGAAATCCCTTGTCTTTCACAAGCTTGATGTCCATTTACTCCATTCTGCCCAAAGATCCCTTCTACCGTGAATCAAATCGGCCCTACAGCAACCTTGCATCATCATCTCATAGCTTCCTTGAACTGTTTGACCCCATAGCCCAATTGATATGACTTCTTGTTATCCATTTTTACATCTTTGATCAGTTTTATCCCTCACAAACTTAAAAACCAAAAATCAAAAAACTCACTTCATAACTAGCCTAATATCAGAACACCATAAGCGAACACACCGATATCTTTTACATCTAATAGAGAGAGCCCTCTCTGAGTCCAGGAAGGCTAGGTCCTTTGGCTCCAAAGCTTGGTTTGATGTTACATCGTCATTTGGCTCTCCAATCGGCCAAATCACGGGACCCTAACATTCTCCTCCTTTCTTGATAAATGGAGAATTGAGGACTCATTGTTAATGTTGGATTTGGATGATTTTTGAGAGAAATACATGGTTCTTTGAGGTTGAAGAGAAATTTTGTGTTATGGAGCTTGTGAATGATTTTCTTTGATTGATAATGATAAAAGCTTGCTTGCAGGATTCTTGAGCTTGGTGAATGGTGATGTGTCTCTAATTTGTTCATGTTTTCTTGTTTATCATTGTGTCCATCCTTCTATGTTGCAGTAGATCAAAAAAGTATAGGCTAAGAAATGTTGTTTGAGGCACCTTAGTCATTCCTATTAGTACTGTCTTTATGTTTTCCTTTGCTGGGTTAGTTTAAGGAATTCTTAGTTGCTCCTTAGATCCACCTAATATTTTTTTTTTCATTAATATTTGAAGAAAGTAGTTTTCAAATATTTTTTATGGTTCGCCATGCTTACTTGATGCTATCTAAACTATGTTTGTGAAATCTCTCTTTGAAGTATTACTTCCTAGGTTAAGCCAAGGAGGTCTTGTTTTGATCTTGCCCTTTGTCCATACTTATCAGTTTGCCTCAAGGTTCTTTATAGCTTGATTAATGATGTCTAGGAGTTCCCTCTTCATTGATTAATTTTATTTTTCATCTTATATGTTTGCAAACTTTCAAGGTGAATCACTAAAGTTAGATAGCATTTCTTTCTTTATGTGTTTCACTGAATTGTTCATCTTGAATGTCTATTTGTTTAAGTATTGTCATTGAGTTAATGGTTTTCCCTACCTCATGCTTATTATCTTTTTCTTATCATTATTTGAGACCTTATTGTTTATGGGTATATGAAAAGGATTCTTAACTTCCCTTTTCCCTACCTTGTTTTCCCCAACTTAATGTCCATTTCACTTCACACATAACCTTAAAAGATCCATTGACCACACTAGATTTTCCCTGTGATGCACTCTGATTCATTTTTGAGATATCCATGAATTTCATAGACTCCATAGCCCAATGATTTGATGACCTCTCACTCCACCTATTCTACTTGATCATTTTACCCAACCCAAACAAACAAACAAACCCTAAACTGCACAACTAGCCTAATATCAACCATCTAAATAAAACAAGTTCACATCCTTTGCATACAATAGAGAGAGCCCTCTCTGAGTCTGAGAAGGCTAGGTCATAGGACTCCAAAGACTAGTTTCATGTTACCCTGTGAATTTGGTCTACCAATCTACTAAATTACAGGACCCTAACACATCGGACGTGGAAAATTCAAAATGAAGCTACAAGGTGGAAGGATTAGAACACTTCTTGGTGTTATGCATATTCCTGCATTGGCTAGAAATCTGATTTCTGTAAGCAAGATGGATGATGCAGGTGTAAAAACAATCTTTGAGAAAGATACCTACAAGATGGTTCGGGGAGCACTAGTATTAATGCAAGGAGTTCAGATTGGAAATTTGTACAAGCTTCAGGGTAGCACTGTTATTGATGGGTGCAATAGTTATGTGGTTCCTAAAAGTGGAGCGGAAAGCTTAGCGGTCTCTATAGAAAAGACCATGCTATGGCATCAAAGGTTTGGACATATTAGAGATAAGGGCCTTCGGATACTGCATGGTAATGGTATGGTAGAATTTAGGTCTAATATCTCTTTGGATTTCGATTTCTATGAACATTTTGTATATGGGAAGCATAATCGAGTGAGTTTTCCTTATGGTGCTAAGAGGGCAAACAAGATATTCGAGCTTGTGCATAGTGATGTGTTTGGACCCGTGTTAGTTCCATCACTAGGAAAGTCTATGTACTATGTTTCATTCATAGATAACTTCTCAAAGAATACATGGATATATTTCTTGAGGAAGAAATATGAAGTCTTTGGCATAATTAAAGAATTTAAGGCTCTAGTGGAAAACCAGACAGAGAAGAAGATAAAAGTGATGAGGAAAGATAATGGTGGAGAGTTCTGCAAGAAGGAATTTGAAGATTTTTGTAAGAAGTGTGGTATATCAGGGAAGAAGACTAATCCATACACACCTTAGAAAAATGGAGTTGCAGAAAGAATGAACAAAATGTTGATGGAAAAGACAAGAAGCATGCTTGGTGGTACCAGGTTAGGACAAGAATTCTGGTCAAAGGTAGTGGAGACTGCATTTTACATGGTTAATAGATCACCTTCATCAACATTGGAGGATAAGACTCCACATGAGGTATGGACTGGTAATAAACCCTCTCTTTCACATCTGAGGGTATTTGGATGTGATGCATATGTACATGTTCCAAAGGAGAAAAGGACCAAGTTGGATAATAAACCTAAAATGTGCGTCTTTATTGGGCATAAGGATGATTTAAAAGGTTACAAGCTTTGGAACCCAGAAACAAGGAAGGTTTTGTATAGTCTAGATGTGGGGTTTAGAGAGGTGAAATGTGTGTTAAACATGAAGTCCTACCAAAGGAACCTGAGAAGATAGAGTTTGAGCTAAAGGAGGATGAACCGGACTCTACAATAGAAAAATATTCAGAAGAGGAAGAGCCACAAACTCCAACTATGAGAAGATCGGTTTGGGAAAGAAGGCAGCCAGAAAGGTATAGTCCATTTGCTTTCTGTTCAATTTTTTCTTTAACTATCACTGATGATGATCCCATAACTGTCAGAGAGGCAGTGGATTCACAAGATGGAAAACTCTGGAAGGAGGCCAGGTTTTATGAAATGGCATCCTTGCACAAAAATGAGGCATGGGATTTGATGGAGTTGCCGGCTGGAAGGAAGCCCATTGGGAGAAAATGAGTGTTTAAGAAGAAGAAGAATGTAGAAGGGAAGGTGGAGAAATATAAAGATCTGTTGGTATCAAAAGGTTATTCCCAGGTGTCAGGAATTGATTTTGGTGATATGTTTTCTCCTGTTGTCAAGGTTACTTCTATTAGATTACTTTTATCTGTTGTTGTTGCATTTGATTTTTAGCTAGAACAGATGGATGTGAATAAAACATTTCTTCACGGGGATCTGGAAGAGGAGATCTACATGAAGCAACTTGAAGGCTTTAAGGTGAAGGATAAGAAAGAACTGGTATGTAGGTAAAAAAAGTATTTGTATGGGTTAAAACATTCACCAAGGATGTGGTATCAGAAATTTGATACCTATATACAAGGACTTGGCTTCGCCGGAAGCAAAGAGGATCACTGTGTGTATTTTAAATTAATTTGTGTTTGTGTTATTTATTTGTTCTTGTATGTGGATGATATTTTGTTGGTTGGAAATGACAAAGAAATTATCCAAGGTTCGAAGACCCAATTGTTCTTCAAATTCGATATGAAGGATCTTGGGGCTACAAACTATATTTTGGGCATGGAAATTAAGAGAGAAAAAGAGGAAGCTCTAGTTAAACCAGAGGAAGTATGTCAAGACAATATTGCAGAGGTTCAATATGTAGGATAGTAAACCGGTGAAGGTTCCTATTCCTGTAGGTGTTGTAGAAATTTGCTGAATAATGACTAATTATCCACCGAGACTATCCTGATCACATACAATTCGAATTTATATGCAACACATAATCTCTTCCACTCAGATCATCAAACATGCGGAATTAAAACAAGCGATAGCACATCAAATCATCATACACATTAACACAGTATGTATGGGGAAAGCTTATAGCTGAAAACCCCGCAGCTATTGTGTATATTATAATGGAGAAATCATGTAACAAACTCAGTACAATACTCCTCACAAGTACTCAGTACTTTCTCATAAAGTTACACACAAACTAGCTTGGTTTTGAACAGGTTACTGGTTCAAAACTCACCACTAATTGCCTTGCCTCTATTGTGCAATCATGGCCTGTCTAAATAGAGATCCAAGGTTCGAATCTCCTTGGCTTGACAGCACAATCATCATGGGCAATTCCTCCAAGTGTGGTGCAAATCTCATGCACAACTGATGTCGCCACTGATAGCTAACTCCACCCTTTCATCTATCTCTTTCACTGGTCTCCACTGAACTGATCATGCACTGTAGTGAACTGATGTGTTCTGAGTTGAATAATGAGTTACTAATTAATGAATTAAATAATATTTAATTCACTCCACTCATAACTAATTGATTAGCTAGTTAAACTAATCTCAACTTGTTCAACTAAAATAAACAGAACACAACTCCACTAGCTGTCTCATTAACTCCTCCAAACTTTGCAGAAGTCCCTGTGAGGTCTCTTCTTACATCATGCTCACCAAACCACTAGAGGGCAACGCCATTCTATAAACCCGGATATGACCTTGAGCCTCAAAGTGAAGATGCTCAAGAGAATAATGAAGTTTATAGTCCAAATATTATTAAGGGTAAATAATATTTGACTTCCCTATTTTTAGGATAGGCGGTCTAAAAATAGACTTGAAGCCTATCCGACCTATACGTCAAAAATAGAGGTCCACTATTTTATAACAAATAATATCCCAAAGGAAACTAACATCTTTATTTTGAATTCATGCTCCATATGTCTAAAAAAATAGACATTGCGCAAAATTTTGTGGGCCACTTAGTGAAAGGCGGCTGTTTTACTAAGCTCCTTGCTCATCTTCTTCCATTTTCAACACTCCCTCTCGGCGAATGCTCAGTTCATATAACCACATCCTGCCTCTGTGGAATTCGAACTTGCTCCTGGTGAGCGCCTTCGTCAGGATGTCGGCATCCTGATCCTCCGTGGGAACATATGAAAGCATCATGATTCTCCGCTGAACATAATCTCTGATATGATGATACCATATACCAATGCGCGAAGCTATGCCACCTCAACTAATCCTCCACCATGCATGCCATGAACCCTGTCCAGATGTGCCTCTGATATAGCGCAATACATGCTTGCCTGCCTTCCAAAAGAGCTTGGTAGGCTTAACCATAGCTTGCGAAAGTGGGTTAACTGCATAGCATATATCGGGTCGTGTATTGACCAGATACATAAGCGACCCCACCAACTGTCGATAGACAGTGGCATCCACTACCTCCGCTGAAGTAGCATCCTCCTTCCTCCACCCACCAGGAAGAGGAGTGTCAACAGGCTTGCAGCCTTGCATGTTGAACCTCTCCAGAATCTCCCGAGCATACTTGCCCTGAGAAACAAACAGTCCTCCGCTGCGCTGCCAAATCTCCAATCCCAGGAAATAATGAAGGATGCCCCAGTCCTTCATCTCAAACTCTCGTGCAAGATCCTCCTTGCATGAAAGTATCAACTGCTCATCGCCAGTCAAAATCAGATCATCTACATACAGTACGATGATCAACGGCTTCCCCTCCACCACAATCTGGTACAGGTTAGGATCCGCCTCACTCTTGGAGAATCCAAGCCCGGTGAAGTAGCTGTCTATGCGAGTGTACCAAGCACGAGGTGCTTGCTTCAGCCCGTACATTGCTCTCTTGAGTCGGCACACATGCGACTCACTGCTGAAGATCTCAAAACCTTCAGGCTGCTCTATGTACACCTCTTCCTCAATAACTCCATTGAGGAACGCAGTCTTCACATCCATCTGATGAATGTGCCACCCCATCTGCGCCGAGAGAGCAAGGATCGTCCGTATGGAAGAGTACCTTGCGACAGGTGCAAAAGTCTCCTCATAGTCAATCCCCTCGATCTGTGAGAAGCCACAGGCGACAAATCTCACCTTGTACTTCTCCACACTCCCGTCAGCCGCCTGCTTCACTTTGTAGATCCATCGCGAACCCACCACTGATTTCCCCACCGATCTTGGGACAATCTCCCATGCACTGTTCCTGACGATCGAATCATATTCTTCGATCATGGCATCAACCCATGCGGGTTCCTCCACATCTTCCTCAAAAGAGGATGGCTCCGTCACAACACATTGAATCACAAGAGCCATGTATCCAGTGTACCGATCCGGTGACTGTCTCTGTCTGCGCTGTGCTGTAGGTGGTCCTACAACCTTCTCTGCATCCCGAGCCAGTCGCTCAGCTTCTGTAGTGCGCATGCGCCCTCTGATGGTTGGCGCTGCCTGGGTGGTTTCTTCCTCCTCCTGAACCTCCTCTTGTGGCTGATCCACATCCGGAAGCTCCTCCTTAGGAACTAACAGCTCCTCATCTGCATGCAAGTGTAGCTCCCTCTCAAGCGAACACTACATGGCTTTCTCCTCCTGAAATTTTATATCCCTTCGCACAACAGTCTTGCGACTGTCTGGCACATACACCTGATAGTTATGAGGTGTATCAGTGTACCCCACAAATATTCCAACCTCAGCAGTTGGATCCAGCTTCCTTCTCGCATCCTTCGTCACATGCATGTAGACAGGAGAACCAAAAATCCGCAAATGGGAAATATCAGGCCTCTTGCCAGAATAAGCCTCCTCCGGTGTACTCATGCCAAGAACCTTGTGAGGACAACGGTTCTGCACATACACTGTTGTATTACATGCCTCAGCCCACAAGTGAAGGGGTAGGCCCTGATCATGCAACATCGCCCGTGCAGCACCCACGATCGTTCTGTTCTTCCGCTCAGCCACCCCGTTCTGCTGTGGGTTATGGGGTGCGATGAGCTCTCTCGGAATCCCTTCTGCGCTGCAGAACTCCTTGAATTCAGCCGAGATGAATTCACCACCGTTATCACTCCTTAGAGCAATCACCTTCTTCCCCGACTCCTTCTCGACCAGTGCTTTAAACTCACAGAACTTCACAAATGTATCGCTCTTCTTCTGCATGAAGAAGATCCAGCACTTTCGAGAGAAATCATCAACAAAGATCACATAATACTTGTGCTTTGCTGTCGAAGCAACTGAGAAAGTACCACACACGTCTGTGTGAACTCTCTCAAGGATCGTCGTGGCGCGACTATCCTTCTCGTGAAAGGTGGCTTTCACATACTTCCCTAAAGTACACCCCTTGCACTGATCTGATTGCGCAAGGGTGCCCTTAGGAAGCCCAGTAGAAATCTGCTGCAGAATCTTCAAAGCTCCATGGTGAAGGTGGCCCAATCTCCTGTGCCACAGTTCACCCTCATCATCCCAGCTCACCACTTCTCCCGCCTTGCATGCCATAGCTGCGCAGCCATCTACCTGCAACTGATAAAGGTTCTTGGTTCGAACCCCTATCTTCCGGGTCTCTCCAATAGTCTTACTGCGCAGGAAGGCTTTTCCTTCGCTAAAGACCACATCATACCCCTTATCCTCCAACATCGCCACAGAGATCAAGTTCTTCTTCAATCCATGTACATGCATGACATCCCTCAATACAAAGGGTTTACCAGACTCCCTCTAAAAGGATATGGTACCGATACCAGTCGCACTGCATCTACCATCATCGCCCATCTCGATGTGCACACCCAAATCTTTGTCCTCCAGATCTGAGAACAAATCCCGATCTCTCGTCATATGAAATGATGCACCGCTGTCCAAGAACCACACCGATCCCATCACACTTGAAACAAAACATGCGATCAGTGAAAATTCAAGCTCGAACTATGAAGCCAAAGCCTCTCCATCTGCAGATCTTCCCGCTTGCTTTTTTTTCTTCTTCTTTGGACAATTGGTAGCATAATGTCCATGATCATGGCAGTGAAAACACTTCACTTTCGCCATATCCTGATTCTTGCCCTTTGCACCAGAATGAGAAGTTTTCTTACCCTTCCCTTTCTTTGCTTTGGCAACCAAAGCGCAGTTTTCTTCATCAGCTCCCTTTGATGAAGATCCATCTCGAGTAGTCCTCCTTATCTCCTCCTGCATGAGATCCGCCCAAAGGTGCTCCCATCCTGGCAGCTTCTCCCGACCATTGACACTATCTTGGTATGAGTGCCAAGCCTTCGGAAGACCAAGGAGAGCCAGGTCCACCATATCCGCGTCTTCGACAGTCACCCCCACACTTCCCAGCTCATCTCTGCATTGAGTGAACTTCGTGAGGTATTTGGCGATACTGTCACCTTTCTCCATCTTGATGTTCCTGAGCTTATCTTTGAGTGCCATCTTCCTTTGGTCGCTCTTACTCTGGAATAGATCCGTCAAATATTTCAACATTAAATATGGAGAAGCCTTTCCATGCAGGCTGGATACAATATGATCCTTGACGCCCTCCAACAGGATCCTTCGACATTTCGCCATCTTCTTTTGCCATGCTTCGACTTCAGCAGGATCAGTGGGCTTTTGGACATCTGTATCTATGAACTCCTTCAGAACATTATCTTCTAATACTGCCTCCATGTGATCCTTCCATGCAACATAATTCGAACTGCCTTCAAGAGCATATTCGAGTCGCAAACCGTTGAAAGACATTTTCAACACTGGCACCAAGAAAACAAAACTGCTGCAAAATTTGAATTCCACCTCAAAGCTCAACCGCTCTAGATCTGTGAGAACAAATTATTTCTAGCACAGAGATTGACTGCAAGGGGCATTTACCAGACCTTTCACTTTCCGAAGAAAGATGAATCCGGAGGTTACCTGGCCCGCATGCAGACTCTGTCTATCGAAATAAGTTTGTAATCACTGTGATGATCAATCTCTGCTTCAATAGCTCCGATACCATGTAGAAATTTGCTGAATAATGATTAATTATCCACCGAGACTATCCTGATCACATACAATTCGAATTTATATGCAACACATAATCTCTTCCACTCAAATCATCAAACATGCGGAATTAAAATCAAGCGATAACATATCAAATCATCATACACATTAACACAGTATGTATGGGGAAAGCTTATAGCTGAAAACCCCGCAGCTATTGTGTATATTATAATGGAGAAATCATGTAACAAGCTCAGTACAATACTCCTCACAAGTACTCAGTACTTTCTCATGAAGTTACACACAATCTAGCTCAGTTTTGAACAGGTTACTGGTTCAAAACTCACCGCCAATTGCCTTGCCTCTATTGCGCAATCCAGGCCTGTCTATATAGAGATCCAAGGTTCGAATCTCCTTGGCTTGACAGTGCAATAATCATGGGCAATTCCTCCAAGTGTGGTGCAAATCTCATGCACAACTGATGTCGCCACTGATAGCTAACTCAACCCTTTCATCTACCTCTTTCACTGGTCTCCACTGAACTGTTCATGCACTGTAGTGAACTGATGTGTTCTTGAGTTGAATAATGAGTTACTAATTAATTAATTAAATAATATTTAATTCACTCCACTCATAACTAGTTGATTAGATAGTTAAACTAATCTCAACCAGTTCAACTAAATTAAACCGAACACAACTCCACTAGCTGTCTCATTAACTCCACCAAACTTCTGCCACTGAAGTCCTAACTGAAGTCAACCATGCATGATGCCATCAAACCCTTGGGAATAGCGTAATTCCTCTGTCACATGCATGAGCCACTTCCAAGGCTCGAACTGAAGTGCTCCAAGAGAGTAAACTGAAGTTTATAGTCCAAATATTATTAAGGGTAAATAATATTTGACTTCCCTATTTTTAGGATAGGCAGTCTAAAAATAGACTTCGACCTATCGACCTATACGTCAAAAAATAGAGGTCCATCTATTTTTACCAACATGAACAATACTCCAAGAATAACATACTGCAACCCCTGGATCATGCTCCATATGTCTAAAAATAGACTTTGCACCAGAATTTGCCCGCGGGCCCACTTAGTGAAGGTGACTTCATTTCACTAAGCTCCATCATCTTGCTGCATTTTCAACAGGTGTAAATCTATCGATTGAACAGTGTCCCAAGTCACAAGAAGAAGAGGAGGATATGTCTCGTGTTCCATATGAAAGTGCAGTGAGTAGTCTGATGTATGAAATGGTTTTTACTATACCATACATTGCACATGCAGTGGTAGTATTGAGCAGGCTTATGTCAAAACCAGGGAAGGAGCATTGGACAGCAGTGAAGCAGGTTTTCATATATTTGCGTGGCATTAGTTATTATGGTTTGTACTATTAAGGAAGACCGGGATTGGGCAGAGTTTTGGACATTCATGGTATTTTTGATGCAGATTGGGTTGGATATCTAGACCAAAGAAGATCTACAAGTGGCTATGTGTTTAGCTTATTTGGTGGTGAATTCAGTTGGATGATTAAAAGACAGTTTCTATTGCCTCTTTCAACTACATAGGAAGAATACATGGCAACAACTCATGCAAGCAAGGAAGCACTTTGGTTGCAGATATTTTGTTCAAGTATGGGGTTGGTGCTGCGAGCTATAAGGATATATTTTGATAGCCAAAGTGAATTTTTTTTGGCTAAGAACCCTGCTTATCATTCAAAGACAAAGCACATTGATGTTCAATATCACTTTGTGAGAAATATGGTTGAGGATAAAAAGGTGTTACTGGTAAAGGTGGACACTTTGAAGAATGTTACAGATGCATTGACGAAGTCTGTGAGCACTCAGAAGTTATCTTGGTGTAGAGAAACAATGGGTGTTACAGGGATGGACTAAAGAATATGCTCTCTTGTGGCCCCCTGCGAAAGAAAACAACAAGTGGGAGAATATTGGGTATGTTTTATATTCTTTCCACGAATAGTCGCACCCTATTTTAGGCGGGCAGACCCACCTATGGTTTTGTGGATGGGTTTGCACATGTTTTTGGGGCATGATGGTTTTAGGCCCCTAGTATTTTGTAGAACTGGTCAAGGGAAATACGGTTATGCTCTAATCAATGGTTAATGGATTGGGGTTTATGAATTCTTCAACATGTATATATATGTGTTGTAACACTAAAAGTAATATAATGAAAAATGAAAATGTTATTCCCAATTTGGGATCCAGGGGAAAAATCTATGTGTATATATGTTTCATCTTTTATGCTCTCTCTATTGTTTATTTTATGTTTTTAAGAATTCGTTTGTAGATAATTTCTGTACAAGTTTAAAACCTATAAACCAAACATATACCCATAAAGTATCACTTTCTTAGAGAACAACTGGTTGATAAAATTGTAAGGTTGGAATTTATATATCAACGAAGGATCAAATAATCAATATGTTCACCAATCCCCTTGCTAGAGAAGCCTTTGAATATTTATGGAAAATTTTGGTAGTGATGTCTCCCTCATCTCTTCACTACTTTCCTTCACAAAGAAAGGGGGAAATTGTCCAAACTTTCTCAAGGATTTTTGTATGTTAGGATGTCATATAGAAGAAAGGGGAGTGAAATTAGGGGGAGCTTCAAGATAAGAAAGAGTAGTACAATTTTAGGGGGAGAAGAGTGCACTTAAAGAACAATGGAATCAAAATTTTTCATGTCCTATAAGTTTATTTTTTCCTTCAAATGGTATCAATTGGTTTAAGTGGTAGCAACCATTGTGTTTAGAAACCTTTAAAATCAACAACCTCTTATAAGGAAGAATGAGTAGAGATTGGCACTTCAAAGCAAAGAAAAGGATGAGCAGCAAGAACATTTTCCAATGATGTCATAGGGGGATAGTGAGAATACATGGAGATGGAGAATGAGAAGACTGATATGGGGAGTTATTCTTTAATCCATCAATGACAAGCAACATTTGGAAATTTTTCAAAGAATGCCAAAGGGGGAGATTGTTGAGTATATTGGTAATTGTTACCATAGATATCAAGTTTAGGGGGGTATATTGATTCTATTAGAAATGTTCTAAGCTTATGTTTCCATTGATGTCTTGGTTGTTTGTTGAGCGTTGGATGCATAGCCTAGTATGCTATCTTTGAAGGCATTTTTCCTATAGGTACCTTGTTAAAAAGAGAATGAAAATTTCTTTGTTGAAATATCCCTCTTAGAGATATTTCTAATGGTATATGGAACTTACTCTAACTCCCCATACATGAAGAGGAACCTAAGTTTGAAGTGATGGAATCCAAAAAGGTCGGGTCATATGTCCATTCATGGGTCATGAAACACATGTGAACTTGGAATATGTTTGTCTATTCAAATTCAATTTGTTGGAATTATGGATTTTGTGTTGTCCTTGATGACAACTTAAATTGATTTCTACGTTATCATAGTTTCATGTTTGGTGCTTTCATGGATTATATGGATTTATGTGCATATATATCATAGTGCATGATTGATGTGCTTGGTCAAAAGTTTTCTAATGAAGGATTGGTGTGTCAGAATCAACCTGGGTGTTTTTCTACATGATGGTATTAGATGTTGATGTGTTATTATGCTTACTTGGAGGACCAACCCAGATGTTTGTCTACATAATGGTATTAGATGTTGATGTCACAATATTTTTACTTGATGATCAATCATGCATGAATAATGTGATGTGTTAGTATGATCATATAGAGGATTATTTTTCATAGCTATAGTAGTGAAGTATCACATAAATTATTGATGATGTTTCATGAGTGTTTCAAATCAGGAGACAAAAGTATGACAAAGTTATGGACCAAGAGAGGATTTTTGGCCTGGCCTAAGCCCTAGCGACATTGAGGGAGGCTTAGCAGTGTGGAAAAAAGGCTCCAGTCATACAGAAGAAGGCTCTTGAGGGCAGATAGAACCATTTCAGGCCAAAATTATCTTCATTTTAGGTGTGACCAATCATGTAGGTGAAGAAAAATAAAAATATCATGTGTGCGTAAGCTAGATTGAATTGGACAACAACTACAGTGGTTTGTTTTACCTTTGGTATTCAAAATACAATTTTATTAGTCTGAGGTATTGATGGGATCATATTTCTATATAAAGGAGGTCGATCAAGATCATTTGAATGTGAAAAAACAATGAATTTATTATAGTTTTCTTTGAACATGAGCACATCATCATGCAAGGAGACTCCAGACTAATGAATTTGTTTGTTGAGAAAGGGTATAAGGAGCTTAGATATGAAGGAATGGAGCTATGACATGTTTGTTTGTTGTTGATTTCATATGGGTGAATGTTTAATATTTGAAGATCTGATCTAATGGTGTTTACTGCAGATCTAATACATAAATTCAATGCAAATAACTGTGGTGTTAATTGTGTATACAATGGTTTGATCTTGATGATTGAATTTTGATTTCTCCCAAGTACTAGTATGCATTGGTTGTAATTGATGATGCCATAGGATATTGTGATTGTTTGTGATGTTGGAGATATCAGTATTTTAGGACAAATTAGCTTGAATCATTTTTCTTGTCAAATACTTGTAACAGCAGGGAGTGATATATATGGACAAGGATATTTCTTTAGCTTGCATAAATTGGATGGCTTGAATAACCTTATTTTATGTACTATCTTGAGATCCTAAGGTAGACAATGTGGATGCAAGGATATGATTGGGTATTGTTGCAAAATACATCATAGAGATAATTGTGGATCTCTTGATTATATATACAAAAATTGTGACAATGCAGGGATCAATGAGTATGGCTAAATGGGAGCCTGATGGGTGACATAATAGAGTTCTTTGATTGATATGTTTTGCAGAGATTTTTGTATCTTGATTGTTAAAGAGAGCTATGCTAGGATGCATCTTGTGAATGTTAGTAGCAGAAGTATGTGGATGCCATGATTATCTTGTGTTTGCATGATTCAGACTTATCTAGGAACATAAACAATTACAGATATAAACATAAATACAAAGATGCATGAGAAATAAAACTTCATTTCATTAATATCAAAGAGCTAAAATATGCTTACATACAGAATGGAAATAAGCTAGCTCAAGCGATGGTAGCTTATCTCTCAGAAGAGGTGTGACAACTATAGGACTATGAACTGTGTTACAATGAGGCTCGAGGGAATTTTTATTATTGAACATAAAAGGAAAAACCTAAACAACCAAAACCCTAATCCCAAGATATGAAACACCAAGATTTTGTGAGCCTCGTTGGGGTTAGTTGGGCAACCAACTTCCCGGGGTCATAACTTGGTCATATTATATTTGTTTGGTGTGTACGATAACTCATTAGAAATATCTCTCTGACTAATATAGGATATGATGCAGACCCAATCGTATCGCTATGGACCTACTACAGACCTCAAAAAAACATCTTTAACGGGGTCAAAAATGCTTCAGAAGTTTAGGACCTAAAAAATTGCTAAAAATTATAGTAAATGCAGTTATAATCAAGGAAATAAATGAAATTGACTGGGGATCTAGGTGGAAAAGGTGGGTGGCCACCAATATTCACTTGGATCAGTCCTCTCCCCTTAGGAATCAATGTTCCCCGTTCCATGTAGAAACTCCATGAGGTAAGGGAATTTATATTGAACTTGGTCCATGAAAAACCAATTTCCCTGACGAAGGAGTTGTCATGCTTTGACAACATGATATAGCTGGATCATCTACTCGAGATTTTTCTTGATCTTTGTGTCCATGATCATGTTAGTTGTGGACTGCTAAATACAACTTGGGTTGAGCTCTGTTGGTTTCAGTTTCTCAACAACGTCAGATGTGTCCAACAGTGGAGGAAAGTATGGTCGCATCTGGTCCACATTGAATATTGGGTAAAAAACAAGGAATGGCGGAATGATCAGCTCAAAGGTAATGCCTCCTATAGCCTTGATAATCATGTATGACCCATATTGGAGCGGGAGAAACTTGCGGTGGGCCCCAACGAGGTGCTCCTTCTATAAATGTAACCAAACTTTATTGCCCACCTGGAACTTGTGTGGCACTCAATGTTGACCATGACGCTTCTTGTACTTAGCATTAGCTCTGTCCAATATATCATGGACCTGCTAGAAGATGTGCTGAATGTGTTCAATGAAGTTGTTAGTATGTTCAGCCTCGGATTGGACATGGGTCAAATCTGTTCGAATATTTTTAAATGGCATGGTCATATCAATGGGACATAGTGGTTGGAATTCCAATCCCACCTAAAAGGGGTTTTGGCCAGTTGAGCTATGGAGAGATATGTTGTAGTTGTGTTGGACATATGGGATAATTTCATCCCAAGTGCATGGATTCTTAGAGTTGTAAATGTAAAAAATATGCACGATCATTCTATTGACGACCTTTGTTTGGCCATCAGTTTAGGGTTGAAATTCTGTGGACTTAGTGAGCTTGGTATCTAGCATCGACCAGAGGCTTGAAAAAAATGTATTTAGGAACCTGTTGTCCCAATCTGAGATAATATATTGTGGGATCCCAAAATCTACCCACAGTCATTCAAATAACAGTTTAGTAGTGGCTTCTGATGTGATACTCTTCGTGCATGCCTCCAAATCTTAGAGAATATGTCAATGACCATGAATACGCAGTCGTTTCCATGCTTAGTAGAAGGAAGGCCTGACACGTAATCCATGGAGATGGATTCCCATGTTGAATTTAGCAACAAGAAATAGTGAAATTGGCATCCAGAAAAAAAATGATAGCACATACTCTAGTGTGGGACCACAGGTCGTGTAGTGATGGGTGCTAGCGATAAATTAGTGTGCAATTCAATTTATTTAATAAATTGGAACTGTGTCAAATTTAATTATCCCTTAATTAAATTGGACAATAAATTGTAATCTTATCCCATAAACACTTCTAATGGTTAACTGAGTGTGATAAACTCAGTTAGCTCATGGAATTCAAGTCGAGGGTAGTTGGTGAGGCATGCAGAGTTATTCTATGTGTTTTAGAGTTCAAGTTGCAGTTAAGTGCATGATTTTAATACATGAGTAATCAGTTAACTCAGTTAGATGAGTTAAAGTCAGTTGAACTAGTTGTAACTTTTGGTTTCACTAGTGAGAGATCAAGTGAATTAAATATTATTTAATTCAAAATCAGTGATCTGCCATGCAACTAATGATTTACTATTATTAGTTGCAAGAATTTTAGTTCTAGTGGACACCCAGTTGAGACAAAGGTTAAAGGGAAGTTAACTATCAATTGTGATATTAGAAAACTGTCCAGATGCAGTTAAAACACCACAGGATGCCCATGATACTTAGCGCATTTGAGGAAGGCTGAAATTCCTAAAGAATATGGATTTCATTCATTAGGAATTGCATGAGCAAGGCAGGCTAAATAATAGCTAATAATTGGCTAAGTGTTGGCTCGATTTTGTTTGGATCAGTGTGAGACAATTAACAGAGTGCAAGAGACTCTTGTGAGAAGAGTGCATTGTAATTGTTTCATGATTCCTTTTGGAATATACAATAGAATATAAAGGGGTTTTGAGCAGTAAGCTTTCCTGGGAAAATCATCTGTGTTGTGGTTTGATTGATTCTTATTTGCTTCATGCGATTGGCGATTGTGTTTAATTTCCGCAATTGATTTGTAGAAGCAATTCAGTATCTAGATTTATTACATTGTTAGATCAGAATGAATCCATTGATATACACATGTTTGTATAATTTGTACATCCCAAGGCTGATTAGGAGTAGGAAAAGGAGTATATAGGTCTTACTTCTTGATTTTTGGTTCATAAATCCCACATAGGTCGTGCAATATCTGATTTAATTCCTAACATCATATCGAAGGTTTGGCCAATAAAAATACTTTTGCAGCACTCCCACTATTTTCTCTACTCCAAAATTCCTAGAGACCTTACTATAGTGCGACTCCCAAATAAACTTAGCATGCTCGCTTCTAGGAACACATAAGTGTCCCAGGTGGCACAACAGTGCGCCCTGGAGGTGAAAATTTGGAACTTTCTTTCCTTACAGGAGCATCTGGTATGTCTTGTTGAATTCTGGATTGCCCTTGTAAATATGCGCCCACCTTGAAGTCTCGTGTCCACAAGAGTCGAGCACGTTGGTTAGATAAGACAGTCTGCAACATTATGGGTGCTTCCCTTCTTGTACTTTATGTTCAAATGGAATTTTGGTAGATATGTGGACCATTTTTTATGGCGATCATTCTACAACTTCCCTTGTGTTTGTATGAACTGCACGGGTCGATGGTCTGTGTGGATGATCGTTTCCTTCCGCATAATGTAATGCTTCCATTGTCAAGAGGCCTGCACAATATATTACATATATTTGTCATAAGTGGGATACTTTTAAGTTGTATCTAAAATTATCTCACTGTGTTATGCCATTGGATGCCCATGTTGGGTAAGAACTGCACCAATAGCGTAATCATAGGTGTTTGTCTCAATTTCAAATGGTTGTAGTTGTAGCAATGTGAGTATTGGTGCAGAAAAGAGGTGATGATTCAATTCGAAAAAAATGCCTTTTGTTGTGATTTACACCAAAATAACTTTTTTTTCGCTCTGCCCTTGGTGAATTTACTCAAAGGCCAAGTGATATGAGAGAATCCCAACACAAACCTACAATATAAACTGGAAAGACCAAGAAAGTTGTGGAGCACTGTTAGAGTGGTTGGGGTTTGCCAATCTCAAATAACTTTTATCTTGGCTATGTCCACATGCACACCTTGCTCATTAATGATGTACCCTAGATATTGAACCTGGGTCATACCAAAAGTACATTTATCCAGATTGGGAAACAATTTTTGTTGGCGTAAGGTTTGCAGGACCTGCCAGATATGGTGTATGTGCTCTTCCCAACTCTCACTGAAGATTAGGACACTATCACATTTGCCCCAAATTCTGATGGCCAAAATGTCGCTCTTGCGACACATAAGCATCCCAAGAGTGAAATTTTTTTGTGCTCCAAAATTTATTTTCTCTTCACATCGGACTTCCGACACTTTCCTTAAATGTCGGTATAATGACGATAGTTCCAACTTTATATATTTATGTCTCACTTCTGACGTTTAATAGCTTGTCACATTTCCAACGGTCATAAGCGTCACTAGTCTAACGCCTTAAGTCAAGTATCAAAAGTTCGACGTGAGGAGAAACCACATTTTGGCGCACCAAAAAATGTTGCTCTTGGGTTGCCTATGTGTCTCTAGTCCGACACCTCCAAACGTCGCTATAATGACAGTACTAGAATTCAGAAGACCAACGAAACCAATTTTTGTTTTTTAAATAAACATCACTAGAACGACGGTTCTGAACAGTCAAAATACTGACAAAACCAAAATTTAAAAAAAAAAAAAAAAAAAAAAAAAAAACATCGCTAGAACAACGGTTCTAAGTGGTCGGAAGACCGATGAAACCAAAATAAAATAAAATAAAAGTCACTAGAACAACGGTTCGAAGCAGTCGGAAGACCGACGAACTCAAATTTTTTTTAAAAATTAAACATCGCTAGAGAGACGATGCTAAGATGTCAGAATACCAACAGAAACAAACCATTTTATAAAAAAAAACATCGGATAAGCTAGCGTCGGAATACCGACGCTATCAATATAATATTAAAAAAAAAAACATCAGAAGAATTGACTGTACCATATGGATGCTTTGACACTCAAAGTCCACAAGCTAAGTTGTCAATTACTGAAGCTACAAAACTTGTGAATATATCATCATCAGTCATCAAAGGATCAATTTGGTTGTAAATATTACAAGTTCATTTTGATATCCACAATCACTGTGAAAGGGAGTTGATCTCCTTCAAAAATTATGAGCCCAGGTCATTGGAGGAGTCTGGTTTGGTTTAATAATTAAATATTTACATTTTTCTAACTTCTAGAACAACATTTTTATCTTGAACAACTCGGATCTATCCTAGAAGCAGCACTCTAAGGTTAATCTATTGGTCAACAAGCATCCCTCAGTAAGCAGCGAGATTCTGGTAGCAACGTTCATCTGGGCAACGAGGTTTGGAGACTGCAGGGTCGCAGCCACAGAGCTGAATTTCTTGTCTGGTACCACACTTTTAATACTGAAACTCACCCTAAACAAAATGAATGGACCCTACTGCAGCTCAGCCACAAATCCATGACCCCTTCCTGAGGCCAGCTATTACATTTTAGGTCTGCTGGTATTTCCATGGCAAATTGGGCCCTGATACAGTAACAGTCTAGTAGATAGCATTGTAGTAAGGGAATCTCAGATTAGAAAATATATCATGGTCACATTCGAACATTGATTTGCTAAATTCAGATATTTCAAACACTAGTAGATTAATTGGAGTGTATACATTCACTATTGTGCACAGTTAACCCTAACTTCTGTTGTTTTTCTAAAGAATTATGTCATTGTCAGTAGTATAGACAAATGCTATACTGTAAATCATTGGGTAAATTTACCGTCCGATATCTTATTCAAGTTTGGATGAAAAAATATACTACTGTTTAAGATCATTATATTGAGCATTAAATTGATGGATGCCCACTATGAATAAATAAATGTGTCCTGTTGTCGAATCATTGTAAAAATCCTAGACAAACATAATCCCTAGGGCAAGAAAAAAATACCCTATGACATTATAAATAAGAAACATAAACACACCCCTTCTGAGTGTCTTATGCATACAAAATTTGTTGGTAATTTAGTGTCAAGATGAGCTTGGCATAGAGAATGGGAGTGGAACAATAAATAGGTTTCTTGGTTAGGTTTCCTGTAACCACAATGTGCCAGGTAAGCTGCTAGAAATGGATGAGTCCAAATTTAATGGAATCTTGTATTCAAGCAAACTAAAAATCACGGATGGAAGGAAAAGTTACTCACTTCCACTGTGGTAAGGGTTTTTACTGTTATTTTTTAGTCTATCTCTCATAGATAAATATTCTAGGGAGGGCCAGGATTTTAGGTGCAGATGCATTGTACCTAACTGGTCCATGAGCTTTGATCTGGAAGATGAAATCCCAAATGGTGCCATAATTTGGATCCATATCCCATTCCCCAACATATTGGAGGAGTCAACCCGAGCTGAGATTGGGACTCCTCGGGGGAATACATTGATAAAACTTGTGCAATAATCCGCATTCAATTGAATTTGGAGAAAGCCTTACCAGAATCAATAGAAATCCAAATCAGGGCCTGGTATGATGTACTGTTGATATCACGATAAATACTATTGATAAATACTGTTGATATTATCGCCGAGGTTGGTTTTGGTGACATTATCGTGATAAATATGAAATTATTACAATAAGAGCAGCACTGCTCAAAACAAAAAAGAAAAGAAAACAGATCCATTAAAGACCGAAACAATACAAGTTTCTTAACAATGATAAGTAGAGGAGTCAAATATTTTAGCACTCAGAAGATTCAGCAACTCAAGGCTCTGGAGTATGAATCTAAACCAAAATTTAGGAAATGGAGATTGGAAATATCCCATTTCAGTCACTTGTCCACATCAAAAAGAAAATAATGATCATCTCCAAAATAAATATGCCTGAAGCAGAAAATTTTAGGTGAAGAAGGACTTGTACAATCTCTGGGACATTCACTCCCCTCCCAATTGTGGCAATTCCCCTATACTCGAAGCAAGATATGCTCCCTCCCTCCATGAAAGAAGATAACACTCATGACTCAACCTAAGAATATGGATCATACATAAGCACAATAAAGAGTAAAGCAAACAAGAAGCAACAAAGAATAGAGCCATGGATAAGCTATCAACAATAAGCTAGGCTTTTGATATAGATAAAAGTACATGAACCCTCCAAATTATCAAGGTTTCATCTTTGAACTGACTAGCATTGGGAAAACCAGAAAGAATAAACAGTTTCTCAGTACTAATAAAGAAGGAGAAAACATTTATTGTGCTTGTTGAAAGCCCTAATTTGTGGGCCAAATTTGAAAGGAGAAAATATTCAGGTTTCTTATCAACATAAGGATAATACTAGGAGACATTCATCGCATTTCATGTAAAATATTTTCAAGTTCTTGACTCTTGAACAAGTCCTTGAACTAATTTGAAATTTCACTCATGTTAAAGTTGAATTCTCAAAAGGAAATATCAGTCTACCAGTGAAAATGGGAAGCCCTAGCCAGAGGGATGGATACCTATGCAACTTTGGCATGAAAACATATTTTCAGGCATATCAATATGGGAATCATCATATATTCATGCATATATTTAGCATAAGAAGAAGTATTGAAATTACACTCTTCCAGTTCGAGGAAGTTGTGACATTTTGGAAAAATTATTTATGATAGTATACTTTATAAATTCTAATGATGGGACTTGTTCTTAATCAAAGTTCTAAACAAGTCAGGACCATTGATAGTATGATGAAATTTATATCTCTATGTCGATCTACCGAGGTAGTATGGTTCCACTGCTAGATCTAACTCTTGTTTCTCACCTCAAGTTTGATCTACCTACAATGGCACCCTACTCAGCGATAACATAAGGATCGAGGATTTATGCATGCATGAATAAGACCAGTCCTTCTTATACTTATTTTTCAACCCAAGGTAAAGTGTTGGAACTTGGGATATGATGTCACTTGTAACATACCCCCATGTGTAATTGTGATTTTTTTTGTTCCTATTTATGTTTGGGTGATCCACTATTCCTTGAATGGCTTAGTTTTTACCTTTCTTATGTTATTTTTCCAACACCCTTTTGTTGAGGTTGGGCCTAACATCATTTTTCTATTAGATGTGTTGTATAAGTTTGAAACCTGTCAGTTACATTTACAAGACTGGAAGGTTATGCTTGAAATACCTCCAACGGAATCAACACAAGAGGATTGTAAAGAGGGAAATGAAAGCTACAACTATAATTTCATATTGATACCTCTAAAGAAGTCCTATTTTGTGCCTTAAAGGGAGGCCTCTATACATTGTTATACCTGCATTCATTTAATACATCTAACTCTTGTTTCTCACCTCAATTTTGATCTACCTACAATGGAACCCTACTCAATGATAACATAAGGATCGATGATTTATGCATGAATGAATAAGACCAGTCCTTATACTTATTTTTCAACCAAAGGTCAAGTGTTGGAACTTGGGATATGATGTCACTTGTAACATACCCCCATGTGTAATTTTGATTTTTTTTTTGTTCCTGTTTAAGTTTGGGTGATCCACTATTCCTTGAATGGCTTAGTTTTGACCATTCTTATGTTAATTTTCCAACACCCTTTCACTAAGGTTGGGCCTAACATCATTTTTCTATTAGATGTGTTCTATAGATTTGACACCCGTCGGTTGCATTTACAAGACTAGAAGGCTATGCTTGAAATTCCTCCAAGGGAATCAACACAAGAGGATTATAAAGAGGGAAATGAAACCTACAACTATCATTTCATACTGCTACCTCTAAATAAGTCCTATTTTGTGCCTTAAAGGGAGGCCTCTATACATTGCTATACTTGCATTCATTTAATACATGGTGCATGTGGGAAGGGTCATCAAGTGTATACCCAATTCTAAACCTGCTAATAAGTCCTTTGGAAACTGTTTTGAATTTTTCAAGCCCCTTTAATGACTTATTCACTACCTGGAAAAGAAATCATCCTTATTCACTAAGAAAAAGCACTCTATAAAATGATTTTGGGAAAATTTTCCATCCTTCCTTTTTTGGCAACTTTGGTTAGTGAGAAATCAACAAATTTTCAAAGAATGTCCTCCAAACATAGGAAAATTTCTCTCAAATACTTGGGGACTCACGACACAATTTTTATCCAAAAAATGTTTGAAAGAAATAAACATTAATCATCTCTAGCAAGAAGAGAGAATCTAGATTAGTTTTGCAACAAGAAGGAAAAACTGGCCAAGCATCCCAAGATAAAGACAGTCTCACATAATTGGAAAATAGGGTTAAAAAAGGATGAATTCATTTACAAGAATCTCGTTGGGTGTTTGAATTTTTCAAGCCCCTTTAATGACTTATTCACTACCTGGAAAAGAAATCATCCTTATTCACTAAGAAAAAGCACTCTATAAAATGATTTTGGGAAAATTTTCCATCCTTCCTTTTTTGGCAACTTTGGTTAGTGAGAAATCAACAAATTTTCAAAGAATGTCCTCCAAACATAGGAAAATTTCTCTCAAATACTTGGGGACTCACGACACAATTTTTATCCAAAAAATGTTTGAAAGAAATAAACATTAATCATCTCTAGCAAGAAGAGAGAATCTAGATTAGTTTTGCAACAAGAAGGAAAAACTGGCCAAGCATCCCAAGATAAAGACAGTCTCACATAATTGGAAAATAGGGTTAAAAAAGGATGAATTCATTTACAAGAATCTCGTTGGGTGCATTTACAAGACTGGAAGGCTATGCTTGAAATTCCTCCAAGGGAATCAACACAAGAGGATTGTAAAGAGGGAAATGAAACCTACAACTATCATTTCATATTTCTACCTCTAAAGAAGTCCTATTTTGTTCCTTAAAGGGAGGCCTCTATACGTTTCTATACTTGCATTCATTTAATACATGGTGCATGTGGGAAGGGTCATCAAGTGTATAGTCAATTATAAACCATTAAATAGGGTGATTACTCTTGTAGTACATACAAGAGAGGTATTATGATAGAAAAAAGAAATAACATGAAAATCTTAATCTCATATCCGAGTGTACACATAATTGACATTCCTATTATGATCTACCATCCATGAAGCTTTCCTTGTGAAATAAACATCAAAAGCACCATGGAAATGCCAAGTCACAAAGGAATTAACATGTCCAAGAATATTACCATATCAAGAATGGAATGTCTTTGTACTAGTGCTTAGCATGGTTACACACTCAAGTGATGGAAATATCTCATATAAAGACCAACTATATATGAAAATCACACAAATTATACCAATTAGTCTTATGCTACCATTACAGTGTAAAAGACTCCATGACTCAACTATCTTTAGCAAAATTTTAAAGGAAAATGCACAACTAATTTTAGTTGGTTAACACAAACACCAAAGTTGGATAAGTCCACTAGTTTGGTGGTAAATGGGAAATAATTTGGTGATGGTAATAGTGTTGAGACACTAGATGTGAAGTTTAGCGATGGCCATTTCCTTGTTACTGTAGCAAGATATACTTCCCAGTAATTAAAAAAAGGCTCCATTTCCTTGCTACTGTAGCAAGACACACTGCCCAATAATTAAAACACAACCCCATTTATTTGATGTTGTAGCAAGGAAAACTTCCCAGTCATTAAAAAACGACTCCATTTGCTTTCTTTTGTAGCAAGACAAACTTCCCAACAATAAAACATAACTAAAAATATTTGATAACATCACCTTGTACCCTTTACTAAGGTAAATAAAAATATCAAGTATATCCATAAAGGATACCTCTAGAAATAATACGTGTCTATTATTTATAATATTATGTCCATTAAAAAATACACCGTGTTTACTTTTAAATTTAGACTAATACTGGACATCATGCCCAAGCATGGCAACACCTTGACATCATGCCCAACTGGGATAGCCTATTTTCATTTATTATCAGTTTGTATAAATGCTTCTAACAACGTAATTCATAACAATATCACATGATGGCTACATAATTAGGAAGCTACAAGTATTTCATACTGTCTTAGGTTTCTTTTATTGTCTATGAGGGAAGTCTAATGAGCATCACTTCTCGACTGTATACATATGTATTAGAAAACTAGCGGTTGTGTAGTTATTATATAAGTCATATAAAAATGAATGCTTTGAATAGTAGTAATGTCTACCAAGCTTATACAATTAACTAACACAGAAAAAGTTATCATAGGCCACCATTAATTAACACTACATCAGGAATAGAGCTAAAGCGAGCTACAATTAATATAACTAATATTGTGCATAAATAATATCACTCTAGATGTGCATAAATCCTAGGATTTATCTACATGTAATAGAAACCATTAGAGGCACTTTCAAGAACATCAATCATCTATTTTATAGGCTTCCAGTGTTTGGCATACTAGCACTCAATGCAACAAGGGAATTATTCACCCAAATATAATCGTGAAGTAATATACTAAAGTGTTATGTATTTGTTATGAAAAAAGTGCTTAAGGCACAAGACCATATTTATAACCTTAATTTCTAAGTGTAAAATGGGATATAATTAGTTCATGTTAATATAAAAAGGATTTGTAGCTACAATTAATATAACTAATATTGTGCATAAATAATATCACTCTAGATGTGCATAAATCCTGGGATTTATCTACATGTAATAGAAACCATTAGAGGCACTTTCAAGAACATCATTTTTCTCTTTTATAGCCTTCCAGTGTTCCTCATACAAGCACTCAATGCAAAAATGGAATTCTTCACCCAACTATAAGCGTGAAGTAATAGACTAAAGTGTTATGTAGTTGTTATGCACAAAGCGCTTAAAGAACAAGACCATATTTATAACCTTAAGTTATAATTGTAAAATGGGATATAATTAGTTCATGATAATATACTAAGGATTTGTATTAATTCTAGTTGTACCACTAGGCCTATGAAAATGTAAACAATGTCTATTCATATATTATTCTATGTTACTACCCAGGTGTAATATTGAAATTGGACCATGCTCTACCATGACATCATATAAAACCACACAAAGAGCATCATTCTGTTGTGAAAATATAACATACAATACTGAGGTTAGTATGCATACAAGTATCCCAGACAAACTTAAGTATCTCAATTAATGTTATACTCGACACTATATTGATTAAGATGGGTAATGGGTCTCAGTACACTACTTTGGAAATTATTCTTCTATCTTAGTCATAGTTTGTTGTTAACCCATTCTAGGCCTACTTCAGTACATAACCATTAAATGGGGCATGTAAATATAAGGTAAACTCTATAAATGATATCCAAGTCTATCCATGTAGATGTTAGGGACAGGGTTATTATAAGTCATTGGAAAATTATATGCCTATATATTGGAGCATGTCCAAGGCTAGAATTAAATTAAACTGTATCTTTGACATCGTATATTATTATGATATCATGAATTCCTTCAAGTGTCAGGCACCACTATTTCAAGTATGGTGACCTAGTCTTAAGGGGAACTAATGCCTTAATTCAAGTTTGATGTCTTCTGTGTAGGTCATTCAACCTATGGAGGCACCTTTAATATATATATATATATATATGGGATCTAGATGTACAAAAAATTTGAAGATCACAAACCCATACCTAAATGTACAACATTGTCGCGAATGTAATTTCTGCCATAATGGTGAAATATACAACATAATCCATGTTTGCCTATCTCTTCAATATGTCCTAAATTTTAGGCAATGATTGCCATTTTGTAAGCCTATTTTGCAGAGTGTTGTATTGAATAAGTTATGGGTATCATAGTTATTGATACACCTCAGGATGGGCATAGGGATATATATATGGGATCTAGATGTACAACAAATTTGAAGATCACAAACCCATACCTAAATGTACAACATTGTCGCGAATGTAATTTCTGCCATAATGGTGAAATATACAACATAATCCATGCTTGCCTATCTCTTCAATATGTCCTAAATTTTAGGCAATGATTGCCATTTTGTAAGCCTATTTTGCAGAGTGTTGTATTGAATAAGTTATGGGTATCATAGTTATTGATACACCTCAGGATGGGCATAGGGATATGTTTCACAATTTTCCTCCCAACCAGAGATATACATCCCCACCCTTACTTGTCTCAGGGGATCCAAAGTTTTGTCTCCACCTTGAGGTTTCTCTGCAACTCCAGCCAATGTTGTATGACGATGTGAATTTCGTACCCTATCAATCCCAGGTGGATTTGGGTGTGGTGGATTTGGAACTCCCAGAAGCCATGGCCCTTTGGAACATCCCTAGCCACTCTGAGTTGGAAACCTTTGATTGTAATGCCACAACCTAATGGACTACGAGTGCAAAGGAAGGGGTGCACTACTGTGGGTTGTGAAGGCAAATGGGGGATGAGAGAAAGTCTGTTGGAAGATGTTGGAATCAACTACCTTGGTATACTACCATATTGGTGCAACTATGGACCATAGTTGGCTTAGGTAGCCTTTTACCCCAATAGAGTCTTGACCACAACACGGGGATGACCCACTACTAAGAGATATGAGTAGCATAGTCTATTGTTGAGCGGAAAAACTAGGTCTGAAGTGAATTGGTGTCATTTCTCAAAGACAAATGTTATGTTATATTGTGTTTTTTTGTAGATTACATGTTTATGAATTATCTATGCTGCAAAGGTTAAGAATAGGATGCATTGCATAATATTGTGCATTGAACGTGTAAAATAGAGCAGAATCAAGGTAAATTTTCAAAGGCCAGGTTACAAAGATAGTAATATGCCCCAGTGGGTGATTGGTGGTGTTGCAGAAACAGACGAGTCACAAATGATGGGCAGTGGCCTGCTATAAATAATGTTGAATCAACCAATAATGGCTGGAGGCCCACTCCCAAGGACAACAAAAAATCTCATGATGCAGGTCTCAACCCAGCAACAGATCCTTTAGGATTTGAAAAATGTGTTTATTTATTTTCATACCATAAGGCAAGACTTTATCAGCTTTAATGGTTAAGTGCCAGCTGGAAATTTTGGAATGTTAGTGTCATTGGATATGCCCAGGTGACAGTTTTGTTAACTTCTATGCCCTTAGGTATTTATGGCATTTATTAAGGCATCTTTCGCATGGTATACCTAAGCTTGTGGTGAGCACCACACAACACCCTAATTTAGTAAAACAATGCCATGTTTGTACATTACTGTTATATTAATAATTAAAGAAAAAAATTTATGCCAAAAAATGTATATAATATGGTAACCACACAGTGAAATGGTTTAAAACCTATTATTTCCTAAACAGAAGAAAATGTATATGTATAGATATTCAATCAAGGCAACAGTTTTTAGCATTTCAGCATGGAATATGGTGATTAATAAGGAATACACCTAATAGAAAATACAATAAGGTCTGTAAGGCTAGAATAAGATGCTTTTGTGAATGTTCTATACAAATAAAAATATACTCTTGCAAAAGGTCCCTAATTTAAAAAAAAAAAAGATCAGTACTATCAACTTAATCAAAGTAAAGGCAAAGTGTAGTAGCTAAACTAACTACAAATTCTACAAAATCTCTGCCTATTAATTTTTTCCATGAAATTATCTTCACTTAATATAAGTTGGAGGAGGATTATCAAGTTTAATGTTTGCGATGATTTCGGTTTTCCCCAGCTGGAGATGCTAACTTATTTTATCATTAGAATGGAAAATATTCAAATACTCATGACTTGAAATGGTGAAATTAGTTTTTCAATCCTGCTGGAAAGCATAAAAAGACGTTTTCATATACCAAAAATATGCATGGAAATTAACAAAATACCTGATTCAATTGATAGTTGTTGCTACTGATGTCTAGGAGGTGGTTGTTGTTGTTACTGCTACTGACTAGGTGGCAAAGGCAACATGTCAGGTCTCGGCTGCATATGAGGAGGATCACCATACATAGGAGGGTCACCACCGCCAGGTGGAAGAGGGGGCATTCCAAGCCTGGGTGGAGGAGGACACATAATCCCGAGATGGCCTGGAGGACCTCCCTACGATGAAAATGGTGGTGGAGGGCCAATAAAACATGGCATTGGGGTAGAATAAGTCATGGGGGGCACCAAGACCTGCAGAATGGGAGGCCTTGAGATCTAGGGTTGCATCATGCCTGGTGAATGGCCTCCACATCCTCTAACGGGACAAACTAATCCCGACTGCGCTTGAACAAGGGGAACTGTGGGGATTCCTCTACCCGCTACTTTACCTAAGTCGGGACCTTCCTGAGTTGTGGCGGCAGTCTTGACTCGTGATTCATCAGGCGGGGGCGGGCCTTCGACTGTCATAGTAACCAATTCATCCCCACAGAGGAGGATGAGACCAAGGGTTTGCCTCTCCTCTCGCTCTTCTTGTCTGTTGCGGCTCTTATTTGTGCCGCTCCTGCTTTCTTGAAACCCTCCCAAGAAACTGTTAAAACCCTACTTCCCTGTCTTGCTTTGACCTCAACATCGACATTTTGAATGTCCACCGCCTCTGCTAGAGGAGGAAGATGACGATTAATTAAAACCAGACCTACTTGTTGGGACTCAGCTGTGGTCTCCATGTCCTCTGTATAAATGAAAATGGATGAACCCTCCCAGGAAATTTTTAAAACCCTACTTCCCTGTGTTACATATCAAATCCCGTTGCACTAAAAATCCCAAATGTTGTTGGCCTACACTATATTGTTTCTTTTAAAAATGTACGCTATATCATTTCTTTTAAAAACTTAAAAGGTAATCATTTTATTTTGAACAACTCAAACCATTAATCATGTTGGCCATTTAAAAAAATTATTCAAACCATCGCCATTCATCATATAACTTCTTATTATTTACATTGGAAGATTTAATGTGTTTGGATCCAACTAAGGAAAGTGCTGGCACATTCCTTTTATATCCTCAATATTATCTACAAGGTAATGCAACCCTAAGTTGTAGCAACTCTAGGTAAAGTCAAGTAAGCTCAATTATTATAAAGAGGCACCATTGTGAAGAGGATAGAACATCCCCTAGAGTTATTGATTTATAAAATTCCAAAGAATTAACAATAAGTGAAGGGAAAGACCATTCAATTATAAACATAAAATGCAAAGAAGTAGGAGGACAACTGGGAATAAAACCATGAAATCATGTGTTTACATTATGGCTAAACATTATCATGTCATTCTAACAACACAAGATATAGGGAATATTCTTAAACCTCATATAAAAGAAACGTGTAGTCTAATGAAGCCAGAATTTCATCCTTAAAACAATAGAAATTCTAGCATGATTTTGCGAAAATCTAGAGGAAGTTATTGAAAATCTAGGTTATAGTTGTCAATCTTCAAGATTTTTGGTGCCCCAAGGGTCCTTAATGGTGTTGAATCCATTTTCGTCATCAAAAGAACAATTTAAACACTACCATAGTGGGATTTTTTGAAGAATTTATTGTCATATTCTAGCAAGAAAATCGTCATCCGGACAAAATTATGGCCTCGTTGGACAATTCCTAAAATAAATGCACTTTTATTCTAACATAAAGCTAATTTTTCCATTAGGTTTCACCATATTTAAAATTGGGCATTCCCAATGGTGAGATTCCATGTCGGTTAAGACTTACATTGTGTGAAGGAAAAGGATAAAATTCCATGTGTCTTAAGACTTATGTTATGTGAAAGAGATGATTGCTAGCAATATTTACAAGGAAGAGGTTAAAAAATGTTCGAATTTGAAAAATCTTAAACAAATGAAAAGTAAAATATAATTTCTTTATAATGCTATTTAAAGAGTGAATAAAAGGATATTAAATGAGCGCAAAAGCATTGAGGATGTCATTACAATTGAAGGTTTTGTTAATGATCACATCATCTTGTTGTGAAGGTAAGGACCTCTTCCAAATCCTATTACCTTAGATGTTGATTGCCAAGAGTACAAGCAATACCCATTTCACATTATGTGATCGACCTACGAAAACTCATATTATAGGCCAAGAAAATCACAATTCTTCCTTGGCTAGAGCAAGTAAATGCAGGTGGGGGTTGAGTGGAAAATTTTATTAATGAGTATAGAGGAGGTGTTGAGTACCTGAGAAGTGAGGAAGAATAATTTGCAGAGATTATAGAGCACACATGAGTGAAAATTGAGCAAATTCGTGAGTGGATTTTCTGTTGGTAATTTTTTACAAATAGAACTCCGTGAGGTAGTGAACCTTTTTTCCCAAATGGTGTTGAATCTGTTGAGATTGGAAGGAATTAATCGTGAATTACAATGGAATATATTAATTAATTTTTTACTGAAGACCCTTTCGAGAAACATATAATCAATGTTAATGGCCCCATTCACGGGTCACTCTTGGCTTATAAAGATAATGGTGCACGGTAATATCATTTCATAGGTGACCTAATGTTTTCTAAAAATTTCAACAATTTTGGCGCTGCAATAATCTGAGAACAATGATGACATTTACGATAATGCAAATAAAGATGGATGAGCTTGTCTTGGTTTCAAGAATAATTTATTCTCTACTGAACAGGGCCAACCACGTGAAGGTGGAAGCTCATATGGCCCCTCCCATCCCCCTCACATCACTCTCATTTTCCCAATACCCAATCTATGAAATAGAATATGAACAAACCAAAAATTAATTAAGGTCATAAACAAAATTTTCATGTGTTTGTATAAATACACAATTTTAGTTTAACCTGTACACTAGTATGGCCATTATTTATTGGTTTGAAATAATAAACAACATGCAATAAACCCACATAATTAGTAAATTATTTAAAGACAATAATTCCTACATATTAAAATATAAAGTTATAACATACCAGCTCATACTCGAACATAACATCTGTATCAATATTCTTCTTCTGTATCTTCTTGATCTTCATCCAAATGATCAACATCTATACCAACATCTAGTTCAGAAATGGTGTTGAAATGATCTACCATGTCATCATCATCATCATCATCAATTATGTCATTTTCAATACTATCCTCATCGACATCATCATCAATAATTGTTGCCTCGTCTCCTACGCCTGGTTCATCTTCTATATATTCTTCATATGTCAATGCATCTTCCTGCTCATCTGCCACTGCATCATCTTCTTCTTGATCAATATCATCTTCTTCCTATGTATTATACTCTACTGGCCTTCCTCTTGGATCATATCTAATAGAAAATTACCATTCGTTCTCACCTGGAACCTCTGAGTAAAATACTTGTTCACATTGGCTTGGAAAAACATAGCGATCTTTTCCTGCTTCAAACTGTTATGTTTTAACCATTGCAAATCCATTGTCATGTTGAATAAGAGTTTTGTCATCATCACGTACATTCATTCGTATTCTATACCATTTGACGTCGAACAAAACTAATTTGAAGGAATTAAAGTCACACTCAACTATACCATCTAAAAACCCATAATATCTATTTTCAAATTCTCAAGGATGTCTGTCACTCCTGGAGGAAACATTAGTGACCCAGAATACTGCAGTTATCCCACTATCAGAAGTTTTCTTGTTATCTCCAACTATTTAATGCAAAATTTACGACCATTGCACCACATAGCCTTGTGGTGTTTCAACTGCAATATGCCAAACATGAAAAAGATGCATTCTCAATTAATAATTAATCATATAATTTACACACCTTGAAAATTATCTAAAAAATCAAACTTTTTGTCACATTATAAATATAATATCAAATAAGTAATGAATAAAATAGGTGAATTAATTTCTTACCTTTCTATCTTTCAAACCATATGCTAAATCAATTTCCCTGTCTGTAACATTTCCATCTCCACTATGATACACTTATCTAACCAAATTAGACAGTAGTTTCCATGATAACCTATCGTCGTTACGTTCTTTACATCTTTCAATCCATTCACTCATCCACTCAAGATTGTTTTCAATGTATAAAAGTAGTACCTCATAATCTTGAGCACCTGAATAAAAAAATAATAATTCACCAATATTAAATATAACTTATAACCATGGTAAATTATATTAATTAATATACGATGAAAGAATAAGACTTAAATGAATATGATAATATACATGATGTAAAAAAATGAAACATTATATGTATTATATATAATAAATCTTTTACCTCTCACTTTCTTCATTCTACCTTTTCCCAAAAGGTGCTCCACTTCAAAAAATTTGATGGATTTCACATCCCAAATGTAATCCACAACATCCATAGCTGGCGCAGCTAATATAGGAAGATATTGACCAATATACACCATGGATTCATATACCACATATCCCTCCACCATAGAACCCTCAGGTTGTGCTCTTTGTCTAACCAAAGCCTTCAAGGATTTCAGGTGCCTCTCCACCATCCACATTGACCTTGTGTGTACTAGTCCACACATTTCAATCTCCTCAACTTGGTGTATCAAGTAGTGTTCTTGTGCATTGAAAAATGTTGGGGGTAGATACTTTTGCATTTCACACATTAGCCGAGGAATTTCTCTCTTCCAATATTTTATTTCATCTTGATGGATTTCTTTCAATGACAACCATCTGCAAATAATTACCCAAATTTATTTCAATGAAAAATAATATATATTACATTACAAGTAAATTAACACATCATGTCATTAACTACAAAAATAAATTGTAGCAAGATTTTGCGTATAAATCAAAACTACTTACCTCATGTATTTACTAAGACCATATATAACTTGTTTGACATTGTTGTCAAAGTCGTTTAGGAGAGATACAGGTAGAACATACTATAACAATAAAAAATGAATCGTTATTGGTTTCCAAATTAAACAAAAAAAAGTAAAATTTAAAAGATGTATTCAAGCAATAATATAAAAAAATGTATACCAAAAAAATTACCTTAACAAAGGTATGCCAATCATGTGTTTTCACCCCACTGAAGTCACCTTTCTTCATTAAGATATTATTTATGTTTGAAGCAAAACCTATTGGAAATTTAATTCTTCTAATGACCTCTTTTACATCATTGCTTTGTTTTTTTGTTAATAACCATGGAATATTATTATAATTTCGACCTCCATTGTTATTTGATCTGTCGATCACACTTTTCATTGCATGATTCGATTTCTCAATGTTAGCACAGATTTTGTCAATTTTATTTCTATCATTTGCACCATCTATGATTTGTCATATCATTTTTTTCACATTCCTCCCAATATGCATTGTATCAAACATATGAGCTATTTTTAGGTCCTCATAGTAAGGCAACCTCGCGAATTGAGAAGGATAACATTTCATTCCAAGTGGAAGTACAATATTAGTACCTTCATGACGATGACCTTGATATCAAAGAATAAAATAAATCAGAACAATAATTATCAAATACATTAAAACAAATTCATTAGTTAAAACAAAAATTCCAAACATTACATAAACAATTAATATATATACACATATATAGACAAATTACGTACCAGCTTCTTGATGATTATTAATTCTGTTATATTCCAACTTCCACAATCAAGGTGTCATTCTTTGTGGTTTTAATCCAGTTTCTTCTTTATCATTGAAAAGATGTTTTTTAGTAGTACGATACTTATGGTTCCTAGAGAGGAGGTGCCTAAATTCATCAAACACCATCTTTCCTAAGTCTAGCGAATGACGATACTTCATCTTAGGGCCACAAACTGGACATGCAAATCTACCCTTTTTTTGAAGATATACAATAGATGGTTCAATAACAATTATACTATGAGATCATTTTTAAAACATGCAATATGGCATATCTAATTTAGATAATTATATATTATATTAAAGTGCAACGAAATATTACATACCACAAAAATGTGTTAGTCTCGGGGCATCATGAATTGTCCATACAAACATTCCACAACATTGAAATGTCTTCTTCTTGATTGGTTTAGTGATGCCATACATAGTGATGCCATGCCATAACTTTATTAGCTCATCGATAAGAGGCTCAATATATGCATTCATATCTTTGACCTGGTACTTACCTAATTTCTCAAAATTATGGTAAATAATTACTACCATGATATATGTATATATAAGTAAGTAAACAAATAAAAGATATTAAGCAAACAATGAGAGAAATGAAAATGTTACATTCAAAAAAATAATGTATCAAATACCTGGAATAATCATAGTCAACATTATGTGCTCCCTCTTTATTGACATCCAAGGAGGAATGTTATTGTTGATAACGAAAATAGGCCACACTGAGTAAGTAGATCTAAGCTCTCTGAATGGATTAACACCATCATCTGCCAATTAAAGCCTGACATTACGAGGTTCATTTTTAAAATATACATATTTTTCCTCGATTTCCCTAAATGCAGAACCATCTGTAGGCATTCGAAGAAAACCATATCTACTTCTATTCTTTGAATGGTAATCCATAAACTATGCTATTCTCTTACACCTGAACATTTGCTGCAAACATGGAATTATGGGAATATGACAAAGAACCTTTTGAGGCACCTTTTTTGTTAGTTGATCTGTTCAATGTCTACTGGTACCACATTTCAGAAATTATGTTTTCGACACATGTTCTCCGTAATATATAATATCATCTTTAGTACATGCATCTATAGTGTTATATTCCATTCCAAAGTCTTTCATAATAGCACGTAGATCTCGATATGTTCATGCTAAAGTATTTGGCGATGGTAGCAAAAATTCACCCAACAATCTACAACATAAACAAAAACTAGTTAATGTAAAGATTATTAATCATATATAAGTATTGAATTATTATTTTACACATTTATTACAACTATAAAAAGGGAAAATAATCAACATTTACATATATGTGGTCATATATACATATTGCATACCTTAGGATATGTTTCATACATTTGTTCGACAAATTATTCATAACCTTTAAGTTCACCAGCAACAATGTAGCAGAGAGAAGAGTTGCATTTGAGCGTTCAAAAAGTCGTTCATTTGGCGTTTCAATCAGAGGTACATCATAAATATTGTCACTATCTCCACCATCATCATCTAACTCACCATACAAGTCTTGGAGAATTTGATTTGTCCCATCATTAATGTGAACTATCTCATTATTGTCATCATCTACCTCCATGGGATCAGTAAAATCATCTTCATCATTTGCTTCATGTTCTTCACCTTGTACAACATCATTTCCAATACTAATATTTGCTGCAATATTCTCTTGTACTGGTGCAAAATCATCTAATCTACTACTATTTAGCTGTGGAAGCTAGTTCTGCAAAAAGTTGGGGGGCAATTGTGACTTTATAAAAATTACAAACAATCATTAAACATTAGTGCGTATATAAAAAATATTAAAATAATATAAAATTTTACAATATAATCAAAATGAAGATAGATAATTAATTACCATGGGACGATAGTCATTCGATCCACTATCAATGTGCCCATATTTCCTACAATTCATTGTTGTTTTTGCTATTAAAACTCTAACATTATTTCTCATACAACATTTTTTGCAAGGGCAATAAACTTTACCATCACCCCTTTCACCCTCTTCAATTTGTTTTCCACCTCTAATGTTTTCTTCCATTGATGCAAATTATATTATAAAGAAAAAATATATATATTTAGCAATTATCTCTCTCAATGGTGTAGAAAACCCAAGACATGTTGAACTCAATGGGAGCTCAATAAGCAAAAAGAAAATAAAAGTGATCAAAGTTTGACCATGATAAGAGAATCAAAGGTAAATAATGAAAGGAAAACCCCGATCTTATTTATAACAAAACAATGAGTTATCCTTGATAATGGTGCATAGTAAAATATTATTAACCAAGATCTAGATCTAATAGCTTGGAATATTTTATGGCTAAAGTATACATTAGGATAATGGCTAGTTTGACTTTGAAAATTAAAATCGAATAATAACGGCTAGCTTTATTTAATTAATTGAGATAATATATATATATATACTTGAAGAAAAATAAAATAAATATATATATATATATATATAATTTATTTATTTTATTTTTCTTCAAGTATATATATATATATATACATTTTTTGTTTTTTTTGTTTATTTTTTTATTTTTTTTAGAAATGGCTAAATGAGCCATTAGGATAACGGCTAGTTTGATTTTGAAAATTAAAATCGAATAATAACGACTAGTTTGATTTATTTATTTAATTAATTGTGATAATATATATATATATATATATATTAAAAAAATTACTACACTAATATATGAAATAATATATTAAATTTGTAACAAGCCTCATGTCGTCACCATTCTGACATTTTGTAAATGGTATTTTCATATCGTCTCTATTCCGACGATCTCAATAGCCTATGTCGCGCTTCTAACGTTTTCTATCCATGTCGTTATTTCAAATTTTTGTGAACGGTCTTTGTGAACGTGTTAGGGTGCCCTAGGGAACGTGTTAGGGTGCCCTAGGAAACGTGTTCGGGCGGGTCGGGTCATGTGAGGGCACCGAGGGAAACAAGTTCGGGCGGGTTGGGTCAGGTCGGGTCGTGCCATGTGAGAGCACCCAAGGAAACCCTTGAGTCTGTCATATTCTAATTTTTGTTGTAATAAATTTCCATTTTTGATACGGCCTCCCTCACACGATCCAACCCGAACATGTTTCCTATCACGCCCTCACAGGGCACGACCTGACCCGGCCGAAAGAAGGCACGACGGAGATCAAAATGGAAAACAGAACACACAAACGTGTAGTACAAGGCACACAGGCAGTCACAACTTAGCATTTTTTATACGACCACCTCACACGACCTGACCCACTCGAACATGTTTCCCTAGGCACCCTCAAACGACTCGATGCAACCTGACCTGCCCGAATGCATTTCCCTGGGCACCCTCACACAACCCGACCTGATCCTCCCCGACCCGCGACAAACATGTTTCCTTGTGCACCCTCACACGACCTGACCCGAACCGACTCAGCCCGATCGAACATGTTTCCTTGGGTGCCCTCACACGACCTGACCCGACTCGACCTGCCCAAACGCATTTCCTCGAGCGCCCTCACATGACAAGACCCGATAAAACCCACCCAAATGCATTTTCCTGAGCGCCCCCACACGACCCAACCTGAACCGCTCGAACATGTTTCCTTGGGCGCCCTTACATGGCACGACCCGACCCGACCCGCCTGAACATGTTTCCTTGTGCAGCCTCACGTGACACGACCTGATCAAACCCTACCCGACCCGCCCAAACGTGTTTCCTTAGGCGCCCTCACACGACCCAACACAACCCAACTCAGACATGTTCCTTGGGTGCCCTCACACGACCCGACCTGACCTGACCAGACCTCACACAACTCGACCCAACCCGACCCAACCTCACATGACCTGACCCAACCCGACCTCACATGACCCGACCTCACACGACCCCACCCAACCCGACTGGACCCACCCGGACAAAGAAATTTGGGATGTGAAGCTTGCAAAAATGCTAAAGGGATGACATGCATGAACATAGGAGAGGGTAATATAAAGTTTGAGCATAAGGCTATAGAGGGAGAGATATTGAAGGCAGAGAATGGCTAGAAGGCCAAGTCCTTAAGGTCAAGAGGCCTTCATTGAGAAGTTGAATCACAAAGTTTACAACACATATTGCAACCTGCACCGAATGATATGCTCTAGCTAAAAGGGATGTTGATCTTAAATAAATTTTCATGGTCATGGTAATTAAAGAACATGAAAGTATTGTAATGCATAATATTGTTGAGACTGAGGGAGGTCACAATACCATTATTCGGGCACACTATGCATGATTTAAGGGTGTTTCACTCTACTTGGAGTTGCGATGTATATTGTGCTACGTGCCAATGCTCTTATTGCATAAGGTTTCCATGGTGGCTGCTTCCTTGGGGAATTGATTAGGGGTGTTTTGACAGTGAATGAGATCCATCATATTACCATTATGATACAAAGTATTCACCATCAAATATGATGTGATTATGAGCGAGGTTATAATGGCGTGGTACAAAAATTAAGTAACGTTGAAGGCAAAATGTCAAGTTGAAGTGAATTTCCAAGGTGACGTGCAAGTTAGTCAGTACTAAGTGAGTGAAATTCATGAATCGCAACTCTTGAAAGTGTGATCTGTCACCATGTCAAAGCAGGTGGGGAGGGCCCACATTAGGCTACGATTTGTGGGGTAATCACAATACAAATATTGTAATGAAAAAATGGTAAATATTCTTCAATACACAGGACATTATATTTTTAAAAAGTTATAATAAAACTTATAATTTATTCATTCATTAAATTTAAAGATAATTTCTTTTATATTCATTTTTAAGATTAAACATGTTATAAGTTAAAGAGAAATTAATAACAATTAAATATAACAAATATATATTATTATTATTTTTTATCTTGACCTTGCTAACATAGTAATCGCAAACATAATAATTGTCAATTAAATCACCCTATTAAAAAAATAACAAATATATTATTATAATCCTATAAACATTAATAAAATAAAAAAAACAACATTAAAAAATATTCCGCCGTTATAAAATGTTACAAAATGTTAAAAAATGTTTACCATCGTCGCTATTCTGACATTTGGTCTAAATGTCGCAACACTGATAGTTGTCTGCAAATCATCGTAATACCGACGGTTGTCCGCAAACCATCGCAATACCGACGATTGTCCCCAATTCTGTCGCACTACCGACAAGTGTCTCTAAATGTCGCAATAGCGACGTTTATCCCCAAACCATCGCAATAACAATGGTTGTCCGCAAACCATTGCAATACCGACGTTTTTCCCCAATACTGTCGCACTAGCGACAAGTGTCTCTAAACGCCGCAATAGCGACGCTTGTCTCCAAATGTCGCAATACCAACTCATGTCTTAGAAACGTCGCATTTCTGACGTTGTGTCCCGAAATGTCGATATTCCAGCGACGTTCCTAAACGTTGCAATACCAATGATGTCCCTAAACGTCGCTATAGCGACAGTTGTTGGCGGGATTTAAAAAATTGAGAAAAATTGGGGAAATTTCCGACAATACGTCAAAAGTGTCAGAACTTAAGTGTCGGAATTTTGACCAAATGTACTAGTGGCTTGTCCATCTTTCATTATGCCAAAAAAATTTCTATTACATGTAGTTATAATTCTCTAATGGTTGTTTTCTCTGCACCAATGGCTTCAAAATTCTCCAATTAGTCAAAAATGACTCTTCATTCACTCAGAATGGTCGAAAATTGAGCCTCCTACACTTTTACCCAATATCTCCTAGGAAAACTCCGCTAAATGTGGAGAACTCCAGTTAACTGGAGTTAAATTAGGGCTGAACAAAAAATTTGGCATGCCCCTATCTACTCCGCCTATTAACCCATGCATTAAACATTACGGTTATGGTGGTGGCCACATGCGCACCCCCAACCGTTAAGTGGCTTGACAAGAACACATCGGAATACAATTCGGAGTTAAATAACATACATACGTGAAGCAACCAAACATCACTCTTTATAATAGAATGAAAATAACCCAAAACACGTTACATACACATGAAATTCTTGCTAGAGGGACCCACCATACGTCGAACCGATCACAAGTGATCACAATCGCCTACCCGCAACTTTTAACTCTTTGCTAATTCGCTAAACCACAAAAATTGCGAAGTGCGCTATTCTGAAAATCTGACACATGGCTCCCCCTCGTCATATCACATCCTTCTTGCATCTCATTGCAACCCATTTAACATATCGTGTGAACTCTTAACGATATTTGCTATTATTTTTGAAATGTGAAATCGTGATTCATCATCCATCGTTGATCTGTCGCATGATCCAACGGCTCATGTCTGTCTCCGCCAATTCATCACATATCATTCTATCAGACTTGTGAAGTCATCACGACCGTTCATCTTTCGCCCTTAGATCTGTGATTTAATCGCAATTGGCTGCTCCTCTCTCAGAATTCTTCTAATTATTTATGTCTTTAGTCAATTACTCCTCATACGACATCGGTTTTTCCAACCATTCGTAGCATCGGAATCAGGAAGATGAGAACTATGCAACCATCGTGGTTTCAACCCAATCTTGTAACTTTGAATTTTGAGAAATATTTATGAACTCCTGATCATTCCTCCCCATTGGGAAGCTTTTGGACCCTAAAAGACTTGATTACCTATTCAGTAGATGAGGGTACATATCCCTCGCCTTTTCAATCTCCATCCATTTTTCCTTTCTTGGTTTAGTGCCTTTGATCCCAAATCGAAGGTAGTCAACACTTCCCCTCTTTGATGCTCTTTTCCTCTTGTCAAGAAGTATATCTTCTTTGAGCTCATCCAGAAATTCTGGTGAGAAATATTCAATAGAAGGTAGTTGAACATCACTTCCTTGATCATCGATCAAAGGAGGCTCATACAAGCGTAAGTTTTCAACATTGACAACTGAATATATTTTCATGTACGAAGGAAAATCAAGTTGGAATGCATTATTACCAACTTTTTTTATGATCTTGAAAGGACCATAGCAAATGGGTTTGAGTTTTTTACCTTCCCCTTGCATTATTTCTTTGCTAATGTGCAACCATACCTCATCTCCCTCTTGAAACTTATGATAAACTCGATGTTTTTCATGCCTTTCTTTGTATTTGCTTTGACTTTTCTCAAGCTATTCTTGAACTTGTTGATGTTTTCTCTAGCTTTTCTCAATGAACTTTCGAGCCTTATCAATATCACTATGGCCATCAATTGCAACATCCTTCCCAAAGATGAAGTCTAATGGAAATTTTGGAAAATACCCAAAGCATGCTTCAAAAGGTGAGGTTTGTGTTGAAGAGTGCTTTTCTCGGTTGTAAGCGTGATGAATGTAATGAAGTTGTTCATCCCACAACTTAGGATGTTTGCTGCAATATCCTCTCAATAGATGCACAACTGTTATGTTCACCACTTCGGTTTGTCCATCTGTTTGTGGATGAAAATCGACACTCTTTTTCAATTTTGTGTCCATAATTCTCCATAGATTTGACCATCACTAACAATAGAAGTGGGTAATCCAAAATGAACCCAAAAATTTTGAAAATAAAGTTCAGCAGTATGTTCAGTAGCAATGGTCTTCTTACATGGCATAAGTATACACATTTTACTAAATCTATCCACAACTACAAAAAGATAATCATGTTGCTTTCTTTACATAGGTAGACCTCCAACAAATTCCATGGAGACGCTCTCCCATGGCCTTGATGGTATCGGTAATGGTGTGTACAATCCAAGCTTCCCATTAATAGGCTTACTTGTTGCACACATACAACAACCTCTTATAAAATGTGACACACTATCTATCATGTGAGGCCAATAACAATACCTTTGTAGATGCACCATTGTTTTTCTTACCCCAAAGTGTCCAGCAATAAGAGAAGAATGAGCTTCTCTCATGACACTTAGCCTCTCTCCTTGTGGAATACGTAACTTTCCCAAATGAAACAGCAAATTGTTATGCATGTGATAATCCATTTCTTCAACTTGATTCCCTTCACTCAAACTAGCATACACATCTTTGAAATCAAAGTCATGTGCATATTGTTCTATGTAACTCTCATGTACAACATAATCATTTTTGAGTAAAGTAGAAGCACTAATGATTGGTCTTGAAAGCATATCTGCAAATTTATTAAATAATTTTTTTTGTACCTTATAACCAAGTGAAATTTTTGATGAAATCCCATCCACCTGAAATGTCTTGATTGCTGCAATTTTGTTTGCGACTGCAAGTATTGTAATGGTTGGTGATCGGTGTGTACAATAGTCGCTTTACCCATCAAGTAGTGTTTCCACTTCTTGACACTTTATCCCAACACATATAGTTCTTTTTCATATGGAGGATAATTAGTCACAACACCATTAAAAGTTTCTGAATAAAAGGCGACAGGCTTACCATGCTACAAAAGGACTACACCCATGCTGCAAAAGGACTACGCCCATGGCATAGTCACTAGCATTGGTTTGTATCTCGAATGGTTGTCTCAAATTTGGTAGTGCAAGGGCTGGAGCTGAACTGATCTTGTCTTTTAAAGCTTCAAAAGCTTATTGTTGTTTGCTTCCCCATTGGAATACTTTCTTCACACTTGTCACTGCATGCATAAGAGCTGCGATGGAAGAAACGTTAGTAATAAATTTCCTCCAATATTGAGTTGGACCTAAGAAACTTCTTACCTGGGTAACTGTTTTGGGTGTGGTCCAATTCACAATGGCCTCCACTTTAGAAGGATCAATCCTCAATTCTCCTCCTCCTACAATATGTCCCAAATAGACCAAAGAAGTCTTTCCAAACTCACATTTTGACATCTTAAGAAACAATTTCTCTTTCTTCAAAATATCAAGCACCCTATTTACATGCAAGATATGATCTTCTCTTGTTTTGCTGAAAATAAAAATGTCATCTAAGTACACAATAACAAAGTCATCAAGGAATGGTCGATAAACAGTATCCCTAACCTGCATAAAAATTTTCGGTGCATTACATAAACCAAAAGGCATAACTGGTCACTCAAAGAGTCCTTGTTTGGTTTTGAATGCAGTTTTCCATATATCACTTTCTGCAATTCTTACTTGATGATATCCACTTCGTAAATCTAACTTAGTGAAAAAAAAATCTTCTTTTATCTTATCAAGCAAATCATCTATTCTTGGGAGTAGGTAACAATTTTTTACAATAATTTTGTTCAAAGCTCGAAAATATACACACATGTGCCAAGTCCCATCTTTCTTTGGTATCAAGACTATGGGTGAATCGCATGGCGAGGTGCTTGGTGTTAAGATACCTTTATCCAACATCTCTTTGATTTTCCTCTTTATTTCAGCATTCTCCATTATCGACATGTGATACATAACAATGTTTGGAAGAGGAAAATCATGTTGCAACTGAATCGCATGTTGAATTTCCCTTTTTGGAGGTAATCCTGTTGGCTCCTGAAACATGTCATGATGCCCATCAACCACATCATATAATTTTGATTTCAACTTAGGATCACATCCCTCAAAAGATTCATGATTAATATCATATTTGGGCTTAATCAGAAGAAGAACAAAATTCTTACTTGAATTTACCAGCCGCTTTACCTGTCCGGCATTTACCAAAGCAATATTTTTCTTCTTGCAGTGTGCTCCAACAATTAACTCCTTTCCATATTTGAATAAATGATACTTGTTCTCATGGAGATAGAAGATCTCTTTCCTGTCATACAATTAAGTACTCCCTAATACAATACCAGTTATGTCAAGCGGAACCACATCTAATTCAACTATGTCAACAAAGCTTGCAGTGATTGCAAACTTCAATATACATTTCCTTGTAATGTGTAGATTTTCATCCTTACAAATGAAACCCAATGGATATGGTTTTCGATGTGGTATGGTCTCAAGGTTAAGTTTTTTGACCAAGCCTTCAGAGATTAAGTTTTACTTTGACCCACTGTCAAACATTGTGTCAATCTTGGTATGCTTAGATATGACCCTCACATGAAACAATTCTATTCTTTCTTCTTCATTTGGAGTGTTTATGTGACAGTTTGATGTACTGGTACTGGGTTTAGTTTAAATTTATTTTCCATTCATGTTCTTCAATCCCATGGCTGTAATTTTAGTCTCATCACCTGAATCAAACCCTAAGTCATGTTGAGTTGTAGCAACAGTTTTATGTTTCCCTTTGTTATTGGGTTTCTTTGGCCTCAATTCTGGATGTAATTTCCAACAATGAGTTTCATCATGGCATTATTTTGAACAATTTTTACAAATCACTTTTTCTCTCTCTTTCTTAACAAATGCATTCTTTTTGTTTTTACTTTTGGTGTTTTCTCCTTGGCTTTAGCCTTAAAAGGTTTCTTCTTACCCTCTTCAGGAATGTTCTTCCCTCTGGCTTCTAGATGTGTGGCCTGAACACAAACTTCATCTAGACTGGTGGGGTTAAACATGAGAATAATATGTTTTAGGTAGCTATGTAAGCCTCATATGTACTTTAGAAAAGTGTCTTGGCTCTACAAATCCACCCCTAATAAACGAGCTCTTCTCCTAAATTCCTAGGTGTATTCTTGCACATTTTGTCCCTTTAACTGCCTAAAGTTCTGCCAGTTCATGACGAGATTTTTCATATGCACTAATGGATAAAACTATAGTTTAATAGAAGCAATACAATCTGACCATGACAGAATAATCTTACCACGCTTCTTGATTTCCTCTTGTGTCTTGGCTTCCCACGAAACAAGTGTTGCATCTTCCATTCTCAAAGAAGCTAATTGAATTTTGGTATCATCACTTGAAGGTTATGTATTCTTAAATAGACCTCCAATTGTCAAATCCAAATTTCTAGCTTGTTTGCATTTAATTCACCATTAATCATTGGCAATTCGAACTTAACATCAAGTTTTAATAAAGGAGATTTACCAATGCTCTTAGACTTGTGTGGTTGATGTACTGAAGAAGAGGTAAAGGATGATGATGATGATGAAGATGAAGATGGTGGCTCTCCATTGCCTCCATTTCCTCCATTTCCCTTCTTTGACTTGTCTTCATCATGTTTACCTCCTAAAGATCCTTGTCCTTCCTTTTGGAGTTTAGATCCTTCTCTTTCCAGTCTCTCATTCCTTTCTTCATAAAGAATTCTAACCATCTCATTCATGTCAAGAAATGTTTTCCTAAACACTCTTTCTTCTTCCTTAGGGTCAACTTCGTCATGAATTTCTCCTTCCTCATGAGGCATGCTTAATGGAACTTTTGCTTCTTTAGGAGGTGAACTAGGTGGTGGAGATTGTGGAAATCTTGCTCTCCTTTTCTTTGGCTCCTTTTGAGACCCTCCTACTTCCACCAGTTTGTCTTCTCCCCTTTTGAGCTTGAGCTTGTAAGTATCTTAAACTTGAAAACAGTTAAACAATTATTTTCACTAAACAAAACCAGAGAAAAACTCTTGCTCAGATACCATTTGATCTGAAATGACTATATTAGTTTTTTTGTGCTAAGGGTATTTCAGTTTTAATAACATGTGCATAATTAGTTCATTATTTTGCATAAGGATTAAGGATTTTTTCCATGAATTATAGATGAAATTTAATGAATTAGAAGCATAAAAAAAGCATAAATAACATTGAACAGTAGTGTAAAATAGCTAAATAAGTCACCATATGAAGTTTATACAGCAAGCATGATGAAGCATTTCACCCTCCTCTACTACATCTGTTGGTCCAGCTCCCAATGGTTTGTCCATCTTTCATTATGCTCAAAATTTTTCTATTACATGTAGTTACAGTGCTCTAATGGTTGTTTTCTCTACTCCAATGGCTTCAGAATGCTCCAATTAGTCAAAAATGACTCTTCATTCACTCATAATAGTAAAAAATTGAGCCTCCTACACTTTTACCCAATATCTCCTAGGAAAACATCACTAAATGTGGAGAACTCTAGTTAACTGGAGTTAAATTAGGGCTGACCGCCAAATTTGGCATGCCCCTATCTTCTCCACCTATTAAACCACACATTAAACGTTACGGTTAGGGTGGTGGCCACATCCGCACCCCCAACCGTTAAGTGGCTTGACCGGAACACAATGTAATACAATTCGAAGTTAAATAACATACATACGCGAAGCGATCAAACAATGCTATTTATAATAGAATGAAAATAACCCAAAACAAGTTACATACACATGTACTTCTTTCTGGAGGGACCCACCATACGTCGAACCGATGGCAAGCGATCGCAATCGTCGGTCTGCAACTTTTAACTCTTTGCAAAGTGTGATATTGTGCAAAGCTGACATGTGGCTCCCCTTCGTCACATCGCATCCTTCGTCCTTATCGCATCACATCACAACCCATTTAACATACCATGTGAACTCTTAATAGTATCCGCTATTATTTGCGAAATACGAAATCGTGATTCATCATCCATCGTTGATCTGTTGCATGATCCAACAACTCACGTCTGTCTTCGCCAATTCATCGCATATCATTTTGTTAGACTTGCGAAGTCATCACGACTGTTCATCTTTTGCCCTTAGATCTGTGATTTAATCACGACCGTCCGTTCCTCTCTTGGAATTATTCTAAGTATTTCTGTCTTTAGTCGATTGCTCCTCATACGACATCGGTTTTCGAACTGTTCGTGGCACCAGAATCAGGAAGACGAGAACTACGTAACCATCATGGTTTCAACCCAATCCTGTAACTTTGAATTTTGAGAAAAAATTTTGAACTCTTGATCATCTCCACACACTAAAATTTCAGAGGTATTTTACAAACCTTCTATAGGGACTAAATTACAGAGATGTCCGTCAGGTTCGAGCCACAAAGGGTTTAATTTTAGGAACATGTTGAACAATAGAAGGGGCTGAGATCTGGTCCAAGGGAGGGGTCGAAACTCTTTCACATATAATCCTAGAACCCACAAAAAAATATGACAAAAACCCTTAACCCAAAACATAAAACAATACCTAAGAATTATCTTCAATTTATTCCTCAGTTCATGAGCTATGAACTTCTTGCCTCAGATACATATATTGTTTTTACTTCCTTAGATGATTTTTTTCCAAAATGGAGGACACATAGGTTTTATTTATACTCGTTTGACCATTGTGAATAGACACATCTGTTTGGAGAGCCAACCTATGCATTTGGAGCTTACATGTGTGTGTGCGGTTTTACTAATTATTTTTTGTGCTATATGAGAATGTGTCAACCACTCCAACAATAATATGATCATGAATGGCTTGGATATTGTGCCTAAGAGAGGATTGCTAATTGTAAACACCTTCAAATTTTCATGAGTTTCCTAGAGAAATCAAAACAAGAAGCAAACATCCAGCCTTAAGGTAATCCTCAAATCCCTCAATGAATCAAGACGTGCTGCAAAAATGCCAATAATAATTTTTCATCATAATAGTGGCACCATGGAATTTAGGATCAATTCTATCACCAATTTCTCTAAATTGATCTTTCACATCTTGAATACACATCATATAAATAGTGATATAGACAATCAATCATTTAAAATGCATACAACGGAATCACCGATTCCTAGAATAAAAAATCCTTGTTCCATTAGGGGTCTCATACACGTTCTACAACATAGTCCAAATCTTACAAGAACTATTCAAACTTTTAATTTGAGGAATAATTGTGATCTACAATATTAAAACTTATAATGTACAATGCATCTTCATCATGTGCCAAAAATTTTACTAATTTTGCAACAATAGTGAAATTTGTCTTCAACGAGTCTCAGTACAGAATCAAAGGTAATCTTAGGAATAGTGTACTATGACAATGAGCCACAATTTTGAAAGAAACATCAGTTTGGTTAGGATATTCAAACAACTACCAAGGAATCAAGCAAATGTTGCTTTGTGATTCCAAGACTTCAACATATTTGTGCTCTCCAAATGATATCAATAGAGACTAAGGATGATATAACTCTATTAAATTACATGATCGAGCTATGTGTCTTTAGGGTTTCTTCATCTTTGTCAATGGCCCATTTACCCATTAACATCAATGACAATCCTTCGAACACAATGATCATTGTTGGGTTCTTTTACGAGGAAAGTAGTAAATTAATGTAATGGCATTGTTAATATTAGGTTAGTTTTCGTTTAAATTCAGATTAACTGGTCTCTTGATATGAAGAAGTGCGATTGAAACTAGTGGAATGAATCACATAGTGTTAATCATCATTTCTGGGGCTTGCACCCAGTAACCAAGACTTCTTGAGAGGTCACCCATCCTAGAACTCCTCTGGCTCAAGTGCGCTTAACTGTGGAGTTTTCCCCACAATCAAGCCCACTTAGCTTGCTACCCCATTTGCAAAACCTACGCAAGTATTGTGCCTCATGAACCATTCAGGTAGAGCTCCCTTTACTCTTTGTATTTAAGTACGAGGGGTTTCCACATTGAATTATATTAGATATCATTTTTGGGATTCAATTGGGTTAAGTAGATCATTTATCTATGACCATTTAATTTCTTGTGATTTTTGAATAGTCCACTTAACACTCATTACATCTAGAAATATGTATTTTTACAATTAAATATATATATATATATATATATATATATATATAACAACTTTTTTTACAATTAAAAATATATATTAAAATTAAAAAAAAAAACAAAACAAAACAAAACACATTAACCCCCGCCCCCATGTGCTTCTTAGAGAAACTAACTCAACTTTCACATTAACCCCCCATGTGCTTCTTAGAGAAACTAACTCAACTTTCACATTAACCTCTCACACACATATATTTTGTTAAATTATAATTTTAATACTTTTCGAATTATAATTTTAAGTATAAAAAAATTAATTTTATAAAATAAAAATAATAATAATATTTTTAGCCATTTTAATAATTCTTTTACATTTTATATAAAGCCTGATAATGTTTTTGCATTTTATACAAATTTAAATAAAGCCTAATAAAATATTAACAGAAAGATAGAATTACACGAGGGCTACGTGACAAGTTCTTTTCAATATATCTTCTTCTGAACAACTAAAACTGGAGGCAAATACGGCTACAATCAGCATTTCAACAAGGCAAAGTGTTTCAACAAAAAAGATTACAATAACAGAAAGATAAAATTACAAGAGGGCTACGTGACAAGTTCCTTTTAATATATCTCCTGAACGACTAAAACTGGAGGCTACAGTCAGCATCTCAACAAGGCAAAGCTTTTCAACAAAGCACATTCTTCTGGACACAATCTACGAATTCGTATTTGCAACTCCCATGACCTGCAACATTAAAATTACAGAAAGATTCAGCTGATAACAAAATTACAGAAATGTTCAGCTGATAACAAACCCATCTTTGAAAAACGCCTGATATCTCATTGAACCAAAAAATTCAAGCCCCAAAAATACAATCGATTCAAACCCAAAAACAATTATACCAGTCTTAAGTAGCTAGGCAGATTCATGCAGGGAAGATGTATAGGACAATTTAAAAGTGAAGCAGATTCTTGCCAGACACAAACACGTGCCCACAATTTGAAGGGATTTAAGCAGGAAAGTAAAAACATCAAGCTTATGAAGCCAATCAGATTCAGCTTCAACAAATATGGTTGAATTTCATTTGACTGCAGCTTTTGAAAATATTTATAAATTCAATGAATAAGAACAAAGTCAATTATTTGATGTTATTAGAAAATATTTCTAAAATCTATTATCCAAATGTTTCCAAAAAAATCTACAAGCCAAATGAAAATAGCCCTAAAATAAACTCAAACAGATTCATGCCAAATTGAGATCAATTTATGTCTAGCAGACACTCAATTCAAGCAAAAAGAAAACATACCTCACACATACTCCAAACAGAACTTCAAATTTAAGGTGAAAGCAAATGAACCTGGCCTAAACAGTATAGCAGATTCAAGCGAAATGCAAACATACCCAACACAAAAAAAATTATCGATCACAGAACATAGTTGATATAATTAAATAATATTTATCGTAAGGGCAGACAGGTTCATACTGAAAAGAGCTTCAGAAACAAACAAAGCAAAAGCAAACAAGACATGGATAAAGGTACAGATTAGAATCATTTTACTTACTGGGGTCCCTTGTGACTAGTTTTGCAGCTTTATTAAAGTCACAGCCGGAATAAAAGTTCTTGAATTGCTGCCAATTACTGTTGAATGCATAGGATGCATGAGCAATAGCCGTGTTAGGCTCATAACAAGGCCCCCCTGGCTGGATGGCACTGCAGGTGTTGTCTCCCTGACTGCAAGCAGAATCAATAGCGGAGGGCAAGGCATAAACATTTGCCTTAGGATCTGCAACACACCACAATTTGCCCTTGTAGGGTGGAGGCGGAGGAGGGAGAGGCCCATAGTCCGAATCCTGAAGCTTCCCAGTGAGATCAATCTCATACATCAATTTTCCATTTGGATACACAAAACCCCAATGCCTCTCAGTCCCAGGTCCAGACTTTTTATCCTCATCATACAATAAAAAAATGTATGTGGGGATGAATTGATTGGGCCTACGAGGGGTTCCCACGGGAGGGTTTGCAACCATTCTCCTTATAATCCTCCGGTTATAAAGGGCTGCATAATTGATGTTGGCACCCAACTGACTAATGTCACCGGCATTGGGCCATCCAGTTTCAGCTATGGCCAGCTTAATGTCATCATAACCCAGTTTGCTCATTGCAGCTACAACCGCATCAAGCTGTTGGTCCAGCACATTGGTATACACAAGGCCATTGGGGTCGGTGAACTTTAGGTTATGATGCCCAAAATTGGCATATTCCAAAGGTATTTGTTCAGGATCAAATAAATAAGGGAAGTAAGAATACACATCCATAAAAAAGTAGGAATTCGTTCTATGAAGAAATTCCAGCATTGGTTTCATCACAGTTTCTGCAATATCATCCCGAAAAGTACCAGATGATGGAGGAAATGCTGATATAGGAAATGAAGAGCCAAGCATGTCCATAGCCAAAGGAGTTCCTACATTGATATGATGCAGATTATAATTAACCAGAGCTTGCCAGATGCTCTCCATAGCGGGCACTAGTTGGTACCAGGTCTGTTTGTTGGAGTAGTCTGTTAAAATTTCATTCCCCACCAGGATTATATTAATCTCGGTTGCAGGATAGAAGGGAACAATATTATCGTTGACCCATTTGTTTGCAACTGACTGGCTGGCCGAGAGACCGGCAATATCTTCATTCCTAACCATCACAGAGACCTTAATGCCGGTGTTAGACAGCGCCTTAAGGATTACTGGATTGGTACTGTAGATTTTAACCTTGCGAATATTCAATCTCTGGATCAAGCGAATAGTTTCTTGTACGGAGGGCAGGTTGTCACCGAACTGCCCATAAGCGACACCGATGCTGTAATCCTCTGCATCTGCGCAACAATGACATAAAGAAAAAGATGAAACATTGGAACACTAATAAAAATCAGGCATAACAGAGCCATGGAATTTTATTGCTAGTCTAAGGCATAACAGAGCCATGGAATTTTATTGAAATGGTTGAAAACAATTGAAATACTATGGGGGCAAATGGGGACAAATGTGAGCTCAATCCATTAAACTTTCATAAAAGAAAGCCCATGTGGAATATAGATTAAGTAAACTTCAGGATTTTTTTTGGAGTTGTCTTTAGTGCGACTTTTTGGAGTTTTAGGTGCTGGAATCCGGTGAAAATAATTGAGGTAAAAACTTGATTTTTGTTATTTAAACTGGTTTTTTTACGGTTTATATGGATTCAGCACCCTAAAAATCCCCTAAGGCACTTTGATTGTGCAAGGTTACCCATTAAACTTCAATTTTCACTAAATTCTTACTGGAATTTAGAGAAATTTAATCGGAAAAAACCACTGTACAAGCCTTCAAAAAGTCGCATTATAAACTACTCCTTTCTTTTTTTCAATAGCATCTCAGACACCCTGGCACAATAATCACTGCTGCCTTCCAAGAACGAGATTCAAACGGTAGCCAGACAATTTGCACTATTAAATCCCGGTATTTTACCAGGTAGACTTGACCTAGTGCAGGATTTCTTCAAGGGAACCTGATCAACACACTAGGGGCATTCAGAGGGAAAACATTGGAAAACCATGAGATTTACTTGTATAGATTATTGGTTGAAATAAGGGAAACCACATAGGTAAATATATGCTAATACCAACAGGAGAAGGTAAGGGAAGCAGAAGTAGATATATGTGAGTACAATAGATTATCAATTGGTTCTCTCTAGGGTGGTTGGGCTGGGCTAAATGAGTATTATCTTTTCCACTCATGTTCAAATTCTGGCTAATGATATGATGAACTATAATCCAGACTAACTAATATGTTTTAAATGGTTTTATACATAGCTTTATGGTTACGAATATTGTTGTATTGGCTTTGTAAACTCTGAAAAAATTATACTTATGGACTGGCATGGTACTAGCAACGTCATTCTAACCCTCTTACTAACTTTCCTACTGAAAGAGAAATCGACTTTTTTCCTCTTGGAAAAAATGTTATACCAATAGGAAAAGATAAAAAAAACCATGGAATTTGTCCAAGTTTCTTTTCTGACAGAGGATTTATCCAAACAAGCAAAACCAGTGGCTGTAAGAAGTCCATAAGCAAGAAAAAAACAATTATTGTATCCCTTGAAATTGCTTCACTACGCAACTTATGAAAACAAGCGAAACCCAAGTGATATTAGAAGAAAATTGACATGAATCAATACTTACAGGCATGAATTATGACTCCAAGAATGGCCAACAGAAGCCAGAAAACCGTCCGTCCTGGAGTTGGCATTGTATCAGTACTTCCCATGATTACATGAATAATTTGCAGTACCCAAAGCAGAATTTGTTAATTTAAAGAACCGAACGTAGAATTTGTTGTTACGTATGGATGTCTTTGACGTAGATAATCTAATCCAATACAGTTATATGGGAGACCTGAATACATCCATCGGTTAAATACAAAAAGCGTAGAAATGAGCCAATGACCCATCAAATGCCAAAGTCCTATAAAGTCCTATAATCACGGGTCTCCATATGTACAGCGGTTATCGTTTACAATCGCTGCCTATTTTGGGATTTGACATAAAGGGGGCGGAGATTCTGGCTGGCCCGTGGGAAGTAGGCTCAACGGCCTGCTCAGCTCTGGACAATCACGGCCCACCATCAAATATATGTTTAATGTTAAACCATTTGATGCATGAACATGTTTGGGTTAGCGCAATGTATTACATCTTTGATTTTAATTTACTTTTCTTATTATGAGTATTAGCCCACTATTACCGAAGACAAATAAAGAGACAAATAAAGAGGCTACTCACATGTGGTAGGAATATTGAAAGAAAAATGTGCAAAAGGCAAATAAACAGGGCTACTCACACATGTGATAGGAATATTAAAAGAAGACAATCTAAAAGTGAAACTGACTAATTTATTGGCACTATGAATGGGAGATTGGATCATAAGTTACTTTATGAGTAAGTTATTTTGAGGATATGTAAATTCCAATTGATGTGAAGAGTTACAAAGATATTAAAGAGTTTAAGAGTAAATTATAAATCTATTGAATTATCAAAGGAGAGGAGTTTTAACTCGAAATATATAATAGAGAATAAGAAAGTGAATATTAGTTTGTGCTTAGATAAGTCTAAGTTTGGTTATCATTCAAATCATATGGAATATTTTGAATGGTGGAGAGATTGAGAATTTTAGATTGTAATCATGGGTTGAATTGAGTTATTATTCAATAACAAATTAGATTCTATTAATTTCTTCTTTTTTCTTGTTATTTACATTGTTAGTTTTATCAATACTTATTTCTATAGCATATGCATATTATGATTAAGAGAGGGTCATTTCAACTTGTGTCTATTGAGATATGAGTGTTGGGAAGCAATGTTGAAAGGTAACTGTGTGAATGGTAGTCTAGTTGAGGACTATCAGAGGACTCGTATGGATGTCGTTGTGAAGAAGGACGGATCAAAGATGTGCAAGGAACCATGAATCGGGGGAATTGAGAAGGAGAATTGAAGAATTAGAGAACAAACAATTTGGAGATGCTAGAAATGTAGAAATATTAGAATCAAAGGATGAGATGGATGAAGAACAAAATGTTGATGAAAGGGACATCGTTGAGTGTTTTATCTCATTGCTAAAAGATAGAGTAATGCAAGGGTGGAAGTTTATTACTACAATGGCGGTATGAAAGCATAGACCCTAATAAATTGGATAGGTAACTTGATGGATACTTTGAATATGAGAATGTCCAAAGCCCCAATAGAGTCCATTTTGCAATAAAAAACTTAAAAGGGCATGTTGCACTTTGGTGGGATGTTGTGAAGAAAGACACAGTTGACAAGCAATAGGTGAAGATAAACACCTCAAAAAAATTGTGACTCGGATTAAGGAGAAGTCATTGTATGTTAATTACCAACAAGGTTTGCGTAGAAACACACAATTTGAAGCAAAAAGAGAGATGTCCGAGAGTATACAAAAGAATTGTTTAAACTAGATCACAACTTAAAGAGTAAGAGTATCAAAGGGTGGTAAGGTATGTGAATGAAATTTAGTTCCAAGTTCATGATGAGATGAGTATCCATTTTTCTGAATCATGGATGAAGCATATCATAATGCTTTAAAGATAGAGGAAAGGTTGACTAGAAGGTGCTGACAAAATTGTAAAGGAAAAAATCTTAGAGGTAAAGGAAGAGTGAAGGTTGCAAGAGCATATTCTAGTGAAGGGAGAGCATTTAGTAGTCAAATTTCAAATGAAGAAAACCATGCAAACATAGCTAGAGAAGCAAGGGTAAATATGGCATTACTTGTTGCAATGATGGAATAGAAGGGGACAAAGCATATGAATGCCCAGAGAAGCACAATCTAGGAAGAAGGAATGACACTAAGACTAATGCCACACATGCAAGTCAAGAATCAATTGTGGGAAAAAGAGTTGTAATACTTCAATATTAAGAGAATGAAACCTTATGTTTAGAATGTTGTTATTGAAACATTAAAAATTGGCTACTAAAGAATTGGATTAAAGGAAGTTTTTAAAATTGAATGCAAGGTTCATGGTAAACATTGCAATTCGATCATAGATGGTGGGAGTGTAAAAAAATCAGTGTCTACAAAGGTGATTGATAAGATAAGAATAATGTGCATCCCTCATCTCAATCCATATTGAGTTTCATGGTTAAAGGAGGGTCAACAAGTAATTCTGACAAAGTGATGATTTTTGAGTTGTTAGATCAATCAAACTTTAATGACAAAGCATCAATTGATGTGGTGGAGATGGAAATATGTCATGTACTATTGTGATTCGGATTTATGCAGGAATGCAACATAATACACATATAAACATAATACAAAGATGCAGCGGAAATAAAACTTCATTTCATTAATATCAAAGAACTGAAATTTTCTTACATACATAATGGAAATAAACTAGCCAGGGTGCTGGTAGCTTATCTTTGAGAAGAGATGTGGTGGTTACAGGTCTCTGAACTATGTTACAATTAGGCTCAAGGGCATATTTATTATTGAGAAATAATGGAAAACCCTAAACATCCAAAAACCTAACCCTCGGAGATGAAGCGCCAAAACTATGGGCCCCGTTTGGGTAAATTGGTACATCAACTTCCTGGGGATGTAACTTTGGCATACGATCTCCGTTTGACACACTCAATACCTCGCTAGAAATATCTATCCAAGCACTACAAATTTTGAGTGAGAAACATCGGTCTATAAACCCATGTTGCTCCCAGTTTTCCCAAAAGACTGTTGAGATTCAACAAGATGATGAGCATAGTGAAAAGTAAGCACCTTCACTAATTGGGGCCCGCAAGCTATTTTTAGGTGTATGTCTATTTTTAGACATGTTGAGCATATTATATAAGTTGCAGGATGCTATTTGTAGATGGTTGGTCAAATGTGAAAAACAGATGAAATTCTATTCTTAGAATATTAGGCGAAGTCTATTTATAGATCGTCAATCTAAATATAGATGCATGTCGATTATTATTAGCCCTTAATAATAATCCGACAATAAATATCAACTTATTCTCTTGAAGCATTTTATTTCAGTGAACAAATTTGGCAAATCAGTGGGCTAAAGGAATTACTCAATTCCTAGGGTTATTGGTGGCTCATGCATGGAGGACTCAGTTAGAACTGAAGTGGAAAAGTTGTGACAGAGTTGGAAGAGTAGTTATCGAAGTTTTTATTTAGTTTAACTCAGTTAAGTGAGTTAAACTCGGTTGAGCTAGTTGTATCTAGTCTAACTGAAAGATACACTAGTGAGAGTTTAGTGAATTAATTAGTTAATTAATTCACAACTAATAACTCACTAACAACTGAACAAATACAACAGTTAACTACTTGCATGTCAGTTCCAGTGGAGACCTAGTGGAGAGATAGGTGAAAGGCTGAGATGGACTATCTGTTGTGACTATGGTGATGCATTCAATTCATATGACACACATTGGATATGCCAATGAGGATTGCACAGTCAAGGCAAGGCCAATTCAAATTCATTCAGGGGTCTTCTTCAGCAGGGATTGTGCAGTGGAGGCAGGCTGTCAAGAGGCAAGAAATTGGTGCATAGATATTCAAATTTCTGCATGACAATGTGTAATGACTTGTAATATTCCTACTTAGCCTAAGCTAAGAGGAATATTCATTTTTGTCTTACTTTCTGTTGCATGAATAAATGACAAAGGAGGACATGTAAAACTCCTAAAAAGACTGAATAAATCAATGCCCATGTGAACACAGATAAATCAGGGCCATGTAAATAAATCACTTGCAGGTGTGAAAGTGGTTTGAGCTGTGAGACTCGGTCAACCTTGACCAAATCTACAACGTTGTCTAGGTTCAATGTATCTCATGAAGGGACAGTGCAGTTCTAGAAGGGGGCCCCTCATGTGAAAGGAGCTAACTCATCAAGGAGGTTTAGGGTTTGCAAAGGCTTTCATCTTATAAAAGGAAAGGGAAGGCAACAAGAGAGGGTTGTTGATTGATTATATTTCTTAGTATCTTGTCTGCTTAGACAAATACTATTCTCTGTTTTTTAGTAGATAATTGTGCTGCTTAGCACTTGGAGTTCCTATGCGGGGATTTCACCTCTTCCTTTGAGGATCCTTGGAGGAGTATTTGTTGAATTGATCCACTATCAGGCTTAAGGCCAAGCTCTACTTCCAATTGCAGCACTGATCCAGTGAGGGTTTTTCTTCTTTTGCAAGCTGCAGCAAGTGGGATTCTAGGTCTGCAGAGATCTAGCTTGTTTTGGGAGCCTCTTCTCATGGAGTGTGTCTTTTAACCTCGTAGAAGAGTGCCTCTCATATTTGTGCTTCAGATATGTATCTTGGCAGTTGGCCATCTTTGTTATTCAAGCTACAGCGCAGTTTTCGTTGAGGAACTGCGTTATTTTCCTATGATATTCTTCAGGGTGTTTTGACCCCATTTTTGATGAGAGATCTCTGGTGCTAGGCTTTGCCTTTCACTTTGGTGATCCATGGATTAGCTTGCTAATACATGTTCTATTTAGATCTGATCTATTTTAATGAAAAGTCATCTTCAGAAATTTCTGAAGCATTCTGCAGTTCTACAACTTAAAACTCAGATCTACACTTTGTTATGCATGATTTTGTCAAAACCCCAAGGGGATCTTGTAAATAAGACTATCTAGTTTCCAGATCTGAAATAGATCTGATGTTTTATCCACAGATCTTTCCTAGATTTGAGTTGTAATATTCAACTGCTACAGCTCCTCAAAATAATGTTGTTGAGCCATTTATGCATTTATATATGTGTTGCGGTCTTCTTTTCCGAAGATTTCTTGCTCTATTGTCTCATGTATCTACTGTATATTGAAAGAGCTTCATTGTAATTCTGATTTGCTTCTGAATATTCATAAGTTAATCATATTTGATGGCCTCCTTCTCATACTGTCCAAGACTGCGTTATTTCTAAAGCAGTTTGTTGTGCATAGCTGCAACCCCTCTTGTAGGGTGTTTTTCAGCTAGACTAGGTGGTGGGAGATCTGTTTACCACACCTATTTTGATTTGTTTTTGCTCCCCTGTTGGATCTAGACTTTAGATCTGCTGATCTAAGGGATCCAAGGATTGTAAACTCATTTATGTGCATCAACCTCCCAGGAGTGCGTTATTTCAGCAGGCTTGTTGTGCTATTCCAGATTTGGAATATTACATGACTGTTGATTGTACTGAGAGCTTGATGTACTAAGCTTTGTATGAGATTACTACATGATACATTGATATACATAATATATGATAGTTGGGGTTTTTATCTTTAAGCTTTCCCGTTAAACAACTGTGTTTATGTGCGATTGATTTTCTTCATATGTGTTTGAAATTGGCGATTTAATTTCTGCAAAGAATTAAGTGGAAGGATTCTGTATTTAACATAAGATTAATTTGTTAGATCAGGAGAATCTGGTAATACGATCAGTATTAATAAATTTCTACATGGTATCAAAGCAGTGTTAATCACTGGATATTGCAATTGTGAAGAGGTGCTGAGTTTTTAGCTAGTGGAAAATTCGAATTTGCTGCAAAAATTTCTTGGTGTGATAGTTGAGTATTCATTAAAATGTCTTTCAATAGGTTGCGATTGGAGTATGCCCTTGAGGGTAGCTCAAATTACATAGCCTGGAAGGATAGGATGGAGGCAATGCTTGAAGATAATGGACTGAAGGATTTCATCGATAGCGATGTTCCTAAGCCTACTTCTAGCGATGTTGCATTACTTGACACATGCCAAAAGAAGGTAGCAAAGACAAGAATAATTCTGTTGGAAGGTGTGAAAGGCCATATTGTGTCAAGCCTTCACGGGAAAGCCACTCCATTTTCAATGTGGAAGGCTTTAACAGATCTTTTCTAAAGCAGTAGCGACCATAGGAAGGTGGCGCTGAAAGATAAGCTCAGAAAAATCAAAATGGAGAAGGGCGACAGTATTCCAAAATATCTCACAAAGTTTGTCCAATGTAGGGATGAGCTGGGAAGTGTGGGAATTACAGTTGCGGATGATGACTTGGTGAGCTTGGCTCTCCTTGGGCTTCCGAAGAGTTGGCATAGCTACGAAGGCTCTGTCAATGGACGGGAGAAACTGTCGGATTGGGAGCAACTTTGGTTGGATCTTGTGCAGGAGGAGATAATGTGGAATACTAGGGATGGCTCTTCATCGAAGAATGATGATGAAGAGAATTGAACTTTGGCTACCAAAGCAAGGAAAGGGAAGGGGAAGAAATCCCATCCAAAATTTGAGGCTAAAGGCAAGAAGCTGGATTTGTCCAAGGTGAAGTGTTTTCACTATCATGAACATGGGCATCACGCCACTAACTGCCCATAGAAAAAGAAGAACAAGAAGGTTGTTGGAGCTGCAGTGGATGAGGCCTTAGCCTCGCAATTTGAACTTGATTTCTCTTTGATCACATGCTTGGTTTCAAGCACAATGAGATCAGTGTGGTATCTTGATAGTGGTGCTTCCTTCCATATGACGGGAGACAAGGAGTTGTTTAGTGACTTGGAGGAGAAGGATCTCCAAATGCATATAGAGATGGGCGATGATGGTAGATACAGTGCGACCGGCATTGTAACCATTACCTTTGAGAGGGATTCAGGTAAATCGTTTCTGTTAAAAGATGTTATGCATTTTCCAGGTCTGAAGAAGAACCTATTCTTGGTCTCTATGTTGGAGGATATAGGTTATGACGTTTTTTTCAGCGAGGGAAAATCCTTCTTGCGACATAAAACAACGGGTCAAACCAAGAGGATAGGGATTCGAGTTAAGAATATCTACTAGTTGGAGGTAGATGGTTGCGCTGCAATGATGGGAAAAGTAGAAGAAGTGGTGAGTCGGGATGAGGGCGAATTATGGCACAGGAGATTGGGCCATCTTCACCATGGCACCTTGAAGATTTTGCAGCAGATTTATACTAGACTTCCCAAGGGTACTCTTGCGCAATCAGATCAGTGCAAGGGATGTACTATGGGTAAGTTTGTGAAGACCACCTTTAATGAGAACCATGCTTCGGTGATCCTGGAGAGAATTCACACAGACGTGTGTGGACCTTTCTTGGTTGCTTCAACAGCAAAACACAGGTATTATGTTATTTTTGTTGATGACTATTCTCGTAGATGCTAGATATTCTTCATGCAGAAGAAGAGTGAAACATTCTCAAAGTTTTGTGAGTTTAAAGTATTGCTGGAGAAGGAGTCGGGGAAGCAAGTGAAGGCTCTACGGAGTGATAACGATGGTGAATATATCTCGAACGAATTCAAAGGCTTCTGTAGAAAAGAAGGAATTCGAAGAGAACTCATAGCACCTCATAACCCATAGCATAATGGGGTCGCGGAGATGAAGAACAAAACGATCGTGGGTGTTGCACGAGCTATGCTGCATGACTAGGGCCTACCAATGCACTTGTGGGTGGAAGCATGCAACACTGTGGTTTATGTGCAAAACCGTTGTCCTCATAGAGTACTTGGCATGAGTACACCTGAAGAAGCTTTTACTGGTAAGAAGCCTGATATTTCTCATTTGAAGATTTTTGGCTCATTTTTTTACATTCATGTGACAAAGGACACCAGGAAGAAGCTAGAACCGACTGCAGAAGTTAAGATATTTGTGGGGTACACAGAAACAACCCATAGTTATGGTGTGTATTTTCCAAACAGTCGAATGAATATGGTGCGATGGGATATAAAATTCAATGAGGTGAAAGCCATGAAGTTTTCGCTTGAGAGGGAGCTACACTTGCATGCAAAGGATAAACTTCTTGTTCCCAAGATGAGCCTCTAGATGTGGATCAACCACAGGAGGAGATTCATGGACTGGAGTAGTCCACTCATGCAGAACCAAACATCAGAACAGGCAGAAAGCGTACCACAGAAGATGAGAGACTGAAGCTTGATGCGGCACATAATGTAGGGGTTCATACATCACAGCGCAGACAGAGGTAGTCACCTGACTGATTTACTGGATACATGGCTCTCATGAAAAAGGGTATCATGACAGAGCCATATTCTTTTGAAGAAGTAATGCAGGAGCCCACATGGATAGATTCCATGGTGGAGGAGTATGACTCCATTTTCAGAAACAATGCTTGGGAGATTGTTCCAAGGTCGGTTCGTAAATCAGTGGTAGGTTCAAGATGGATCTACAAGGTAAACCAAGCGGTTGATGGGAGCGTCAAGAATTATAAGGCAAGATTTGTTTCCCGGGGCTTCTCACAAATTGAGGGGATTGATTATGAAGAAACCTTTACACCTTTCGCACAGTATTCTTCCATAAGGACCATCCTTGCTCTCTCAATGCAGATGGGTTGGCACATTCAACAGATGGATGTGAAGACTGTGTTCCTTAATGGGATCATTGAGGAAGAGGTGTACATTGAGCAGCCTGAAGGATTTGAGATCTTCAACAGCGAGTCACATGTGTGCAAAGTCAAAAGAGCGTTATATGGGCTAAAGCAAGCACCACGTGCTTGGTACACACGGATCAACAACTATTTGACCAGACTTGGCTTCACCAAGAGTGAGGCGGATGCAAGCCTGTAACGAATTGTGGTGGAGGGTAAGATTTTAATCATTTTTCTTTATGTTGATGATTTAATACTAACAGGTGATGAGTAGTTGATACACTCATGTGCGTATCTTGCAAGGAGTTTGAGATGAAGGATTTGGGCCTCCTTCATTATCATTTGATTGGAAACATACAATGGAGGGTGACCTATTTAGCCTCAAGGCAAGTATGCCCGGGAGATACCAGGCAGGTTTCCACATGGAGGATCGTGCTTCATGGATACTCCTTCCAGGAAATGGAGGAAAGAGGATGTCAAGACCTATTAGGGTAGTGGATGCCACTGTCTATCGACAGTTGGTGGTTCATTTGTATTTAGTTATTACAAGATCGTACATATGCGTGCAGAACCTACCTTAGTCAAGCGATGCGAAGTTAAGCCTACCAAGCTCTTTTGGAAGGCAGGCAAGCATGTCCTGAGATATCTCAGGGGCACATCTGAGTATGGTTTATGGTACAGACAAATGGATGAGGTGAAGTTGCATGGCTTCATGGATGCAAATTGGGTAGGCAAACCAATAGACAGAAAGAGCACATCGGGAGGGATTTTCAGTATCGGATCTACGACAGTTTCTTAGTATAGCAAGAAACAAAGATCCATGGCACTTAGTTCAGTGAAAGCAGAATACATGGCAGCAAGTCAAGCTGCATGTGAGGCTATCTGGATGAGGAAGATCCTGGTCGGTTTGTTCGGTTCTCATTTAGATCCTACAGTGATACATTGTGATAATTGGAGTTGCATTAAACTCTCGATTAATCCTGTGTTTCATGAAAGATCTAAACATATTGATATCCGGTATCATCATATTAGAGATTGATGTAGCGGAAGATCATGTTGCTTCAATACATTCCTACAAAAGATCAAGATGCAGATATTCTGACGAAGGCACTCAGCAGGAGAAAATTCGAATACCATAGAGGCAGAATCGGGGTGAACAATAATCCCTATCTTGTTGAGAGGAAGTGTTGAGATTCAACAAGATGATGAGCTTAGTGAAAAGTAAGCACCTTCACTAAGTGAGGCCCGCATGCTATTTTTAGGTGTATGTATATTTTTAGACATGGTGAGCATATTTTATAAGTTGCAGGATGCTATTTGTAGATGGTTGGTCAAATGTGAAAAATAGATGAAATTCTATTTTGATAATATTGGGTGAAGTCTATTTATAGATCTTCAATTTAAATATAGATGCATGTCGATTATTATTAGCCCTTAATAATAATCCAACAATAAATATCAACTTATTCTCTTGGAGCACTTTATTTTAGTGAACAGATTTGGCAAATTAGTGGGTTGAAGGAATTAATCAATTCCTAGTGTTATTGGTGGCTCATGCATGGAGGACTCAGTTAGAATTGAAGTGGAAAAGTTGTGACAGAGTTGGAAGAGTAGTTATGGGAGTTGTTATTTAGTTTAACTCAGTTAAGTGAGTTAAACTCAATTGAGCTAGTTGTATCTAGTCTAACTGAAAGATACACTAGCGAGATTTTATTGAATTAATTAGTTAATTAATTCACAACTAATAACTCACTAACAACTGAAAAAATATAGTAGTTAACTACTTGCATGTCAGTTCCAGTGGAGACCTAGTGGAGAGATAGGTGAAAGGGTGAGATGGACTATCTGTTGTGACTATAGTGATGCATTCAATGCATATTACACACATTGGAGATGCCAATGAGGATTGTGCATTCAAGGAAAGGCCAATTCAAATTCATTCAGGGGTCTTCTTCAGCAGGGATTGTGCAGTGGAGGCAGGCTGTCAGGAGGCAAGAAATTGGTGCATAGATATGCGAATTTCTGCATGACAGTGTGTAATGATTGTTGATTGTACTGAGAGCTTGATTTACTAAGCTTTGTATGAGATTATTACATGATCCATTGATATACATAATATATGATAGTTGGGGTTTTTAGCTTTAAGCTTTCCCATTAAACAACTGTTTTTATGTGCGATTGATTTTCTTCATATGTGTTTGCAATTGGCGATTTAATTTCCACAAAGAATTAAGTGGAAGGATTTTGTATTTAACATAATTTACATTTTTTAGATCAGGAGAATCTGGTAATACGATTAGTATTAATAAATTTCTACAAAAACATATTTTAGGGCCTCAAAACGGCTCTGGACGTTTAAGACCCAAAAACAAACTGTGTTATAATTAAGGAAATTGGAAAAATGAAAGAGACAATGGTGGAGCCCCAAGTGGAATAGGCGAGTGGCCATCAATATCCACCTGGATCATTCCTCCCCCTTAGTAAGAAATGGTCCCCATTGTGTTAAGTTCCTCCATGAGATGAGGGAACTTCTGCTAAACTTGGTCCCTGGTGAACCACTTGCCTTGGTGCAGGAGTTGGCTAGATTTGACAACCCGATACAGTTGGATCTTCTGTTGGTGAGTGTTCTTGATTTGCATGTCCATGAAACAATATGTGGTGGCATGTTCCATGCAGTCTGGGTTTAACTCTTTTGGTGTGAGTTTTTCTGCAATTTCGAAGGTGTCCAATAGAGGTGTAAAGTAGAGCCGAAGACAGTCCACATTGAATATTGGGTGTAGACCAAGTAATGGTGGAATAATGAGCTCCAAGGCATTGTTCACTACAGCCCTGGTCACGGTGTATGACCCATATCGGAGCAGGCGAAGCTTGCGGTGGGATCTAGTAAGGCGCTCCTTCTGCAAATGTAGCCACACTTTGTCGCCCACTTGGAAATTGTGTGGCACCCTATGTTGATCATGTCGTTGCTTGTACTTAGAATTGACTTTGTCAAATATTTCATGAACCTGTTGGTGGATGTGATAAATGCACTCGATGAAGTTTTTCTCTTTGTCATATTTAGACTAGACATGAGCTGAATCAGCGTAAGTAGCTGCAAATGGCATGGTGACATCAATGGGACATAGTGGATAGAATCCCAAGCTCACCTGAAAGGGGTTGTGGCCATTTGAGTTGTGGAGAGCTCGGTTATAACTATGTTGTACATAGGGGAGGCTCTCATCCCATGTGTGTGGATGCGTTGAATTGTACATGCGCATAATTTGTACAATCATCCTGTTGACGACCTTTGTCTGGCCATCAGTTTGGGGATGGAAAGTTATGGACTTAGTGAGCTTGGTGTCCAGAATTGACCAAAGGTTGGACCAAAATGTTCTCAGGAACCTGCTATCCTGATCTGAGATGATAGACTATGGGATCCCAAAGTGCACCCACACTCGTTCAAAGAAGAGTTTAGCAGTGGCTTCTATTGTGATATTCTTATTGAAGGCCACCATAATTTCCATCTTCGAGAATCTGTCGACGATCATGAAAACACAGTCATTTCCATGCTTAGTAAAAGGAAGGCCTGACATGTAATCCACGGAGATGGATTCCCAAGGTCGACTAGGGGTAGGTAGCAGAGTATAGAGGCCTTACTTCTTGATGGTTGGTTTGGAAATGTCACAAGCAGTGCAGGATCTGATGTACTTCTTGACATCATGTCGAAGGTTCGGCCAATAGAAATGTTTACGCAGTACTGCCGCTATTTTCTCAACCCCGAAATTCCCAACGACTCAGATGTAGTGTGCTTCCCAAATCATCTTGGAACGCTCACTTGAAGGAACACAAATGTGTCCCAGATGACATATTAGTGCATCTTGGAGGTGAAAATTGAGAACTTGCGTACCCTCCAAGAGTGTCTTGTATGTGTGGCTGAATTCTAGAGAAGCAACCAATCATAACTCTCGTGCCCACAAGAGTTGAGAACGGCGGTTAGCGCCACGATTGGTGGTCGGTTGAGGCAGTCTACAACATTATTGGTGCTTCCCTTCTTTTACTTGATGTTCAAATGAAACTATTGCAGATATGTGGACCACTTCTGATGGTGATCGTTCTGCAACTTCCCTTGTGTCTGTATGAACTGCAGTGGTTGGTGTTTTGTGTGGATGATTGTTTCCTTCCCCAAAATGTAATGCTTCCATTGTCAACAAGCCTACACAATAGAATACATTTATTTTTCATAATTGGGATACTTGCAGACTGTGTCAGAAAATGTTTCACTATGATATGCCACTGGATGCCCTTATTGAGTAAGAACTTCCCCAATAGCATAGTCAAAGGCATCTGTCTCGATCTCAAATGGTTGTTGAAAGTATGGTATTGTGAGCACTGGGGCAGAACAAAGGCGATGTTTCAATTCTACGAACGCCTTCTGTTGAGATTGTGGCCAAAATAAAATTTCTTTTTCTCCTCCCTTGGTGACTTGACTCAAGGGAAAAGTGATATGAGAGAATCCCAACATGAACCTGCGGTAGTAATTAACAAGACCCAGAAAGATGCGAAGCTTTATTAGAGTGGTTGGGGCTGGCCAATCCTGAATGACTTTGATCTTGGTTGGATCCACATGCACCCCCCTTTCATCAATAATGTATCCCAGATACTGAACCCGGGTCATGCCAAAAGTGCACTTCTCCAAATTGGCACACAACTTGTGTTGTTGTATTGTTTGGAGGACCTGTCAAACGTGGTGGAGGCGCTCTTCCCATGTCTAGTTGAAGATCAGAATGTCATCCAAGTACACCACTACAAATGAGTTGGTGAATGGCTTGCGGGAGAATTCGTCATCCCGAAAGGCATGACCAGCCATTAGAAAAGGCCCTCCTTGGCTTTGAAGGCAGTCTTCCACACATTGAAGGGTTCGATTGGTACCTGGTGATACCCAGACTTCAAGTCGATCTTGCTGAAATATTTTTCACCTTTGAGTTGGTCCAGAAGGTCATCAATCCATGGGATCGGGTATCTATTCTGGACAGTGGTATTGTTCAACACCAGATAGTCAATATAGAGTCTCCAAGTCCCATCCTTCTTTTGTACCAACACAATCGGGCTCCCACAGGGCGATGAAATCAGTCGGATGTCACCTTTCTGCAACATCTCCTGAATGTGCCTCTTGATTTCATCTTTCTCCATAACAAAGCGCCGATAAATCGGTCCATTGGGTAGCGATGCACCTAGGGTCAAATCAATCGGGTGCTTGACCTGATAGTGCAGAGGCACCCCTGTGGGTGAGGTGAAGATGTCCCCGTACTCCTCCAAGATATTTTCCATTTGTTGTTGTTTTGTGGAGGAGCCTTGTCTAGAGGTCGTGGCCACAGTCTTTTTCTTGTCTTAGGGGCATATCATTAGGAAAAAAAATTTATTGCTTTTGGAAATGAGCTTATTGCATTATTTTTCCATAACCAAAGAGATAGCAGCAGACGGTGGTACATCTAGTATCCTGTACAAATTATTGCCTAAAGTAACAATAATAGCGCGAGGTTGGGACTCATACATAGCATGTCACTTCCACAAGTATGGTTGGCCTAATAATACATCACAAAAATTAAGAGGATAAATGTCACATAATACCTCATCCATGAAGGGATTCATTCTGTAGGGAAGGTGGCACTGATGGCTAACATAGAGATCCCGTCCTTGGTGAAGCCACTCGATGGTGTATGGATGTGGGTGTGTTGTGGTTGGAAAGCCCAACCGCTTCACGATCTCTGCTAAAATGAGGTTCTTTTGGCTCCCATTGTTGACAATGAACTATAGTGGGGAACCTTTTACCCACATCTGTGAGTGGAAGAGATGCTCCTCCTCCTCTGGATCTTCTGATTCCTCCTTCTGGATCTTCGCAGTGGCAACAGTGGTGTTGGGCTTTGCATCAATAATATACTTCCCTTTGTCACTCCCCTTGTCAGGTTTTGATTCAGATTCAGATCATGCATCTAATTCAGAAGCCCTCATCTCGACCACTAGCGATTGCTTGGCGCGACACTCACTTGTGTTGTGAGTGAAGCTCTTATGGAACTCAGACCACTTTCCCATGTCCTTCTTTGGCTTCGTGGTGTTGTTATTTTCTTATGGATTTGGCATGTTGTCTTGGGCTGCCATGCCTTGGATTTGTCCTTTGTTCTACGGTTTGGGGGCTCCTTTCCCTTGATTTTGATTTGCATATCCAAAGTCTCACTTCTTCTATTTGAATGTATGATCAATCTTGGCAGCATACCGGTATGCCGTACCAAGCGAGGAGATGTCAAGGAACTCCATTTCCTCTTGAATGTATATGTGCAGAGAACTGCGGTACTTTAGCAACAAATGTTTCTATGAATATTTTATCCCCAACTTTGTGTGCAGGGTATGGAACAGATTCGTCAGCTCATGCACATCTTGATCCCTTTGCTACCGCAACATAGTCCATTTTATGTACTTGTCGTCATAGCTCCCCATGGGATATTATTTTTCCTTGATGGAGTCTCATAAATAATTCCAATTGGGTACAACCGAGAACAAAGAGGTTTTTGTCTCGTCCTTTTTCTCACAGTATATTTCCCACCAGTCCTTGACATGGGGGGTAGCTTTGAGGAGTGAAAAAATAATCTCCTCCCAATCGAAAAAGTCATGAACCGAGAAATATCCTTACAATAGATTCAACCATATATCTAAGGCATATGCATCTATTTGGCCCTTAAATATGGGAATTTAAAAGTTTACTTGTACCATAAAGGGATTCGCGCCTCCAAAGTGGCTGTTGGATGCAGATGCGCCACCAATGGGTAGTTGTTGAAGGATCTAGGCAAAGTTATTCATCGTCGCGTTACTTTTTTTTTCAAGCGCCTCCTCGAGAAATATTTTGATAGGATCTCCTGCTCGATCATCTTTCTTTTAGTCCCCCATGGGCGGTCGTCAGGGTTTGCGAGGTTGATCTTGCAAAGGTTCAACCAAATCAAGCCCTAACTCCTTATACCCCGATCTCATTGGGGACATGAAAAGAAGGATCAAGAAATAGTAGATCGCTCTGATACCATTGATCCAGATTTATGAAGGAATGCAATAGAATACACATATAACCATAAATATAAATATGCAGTGGAAATAAAACTTCATTTCATTAATATCAAAGAACTGAAATTTTCTTACAGACAGAATGGAAATCAACTAGCTAGGGTGTTGGTAGCTTATCTCTGAGAAGAGATTTGGTGGCTACATGCCTCTGAATTGTGCTACAATGAGGCTCGAGGGCCTATTTATTATTGAGAAACAATGGAAAACCCTAAACATCCAAAAACCTAGCCCTAAGAGATGAAGTGCCAAAAATACGGGCCCCGTTTGGGTAAATTGGTACATGAACTTCACGGGGACGTAACTTTGGCATACGATCTTCATTTGACGTGTTCAATACCTAGTTAGAAATATCTATACAGGGACTACAAATTTTGAGTGAGGAAAATTGGTCCATATACCCATGTTGCTCCCAGGTTTCCCAAAAAACATCGTTTAGGACCTTAAAACGACTCCAGAAGTTCAAGGCCTGAAAAAATGCTAAAAATAGTAAAATGTGCTTTAATTAAGGAAATTGAAAAACTGAAAGAGACAATGGTGGGGCCCCAAGTGGAATAGGCGGGTGGCCACCAATATCCACCTAGATCACATTGGGAAGAATATGGCTATTTTATTGGAAGGTTGTTTGTGACGGTAGAGAAAATATATATGAATTGAATAAGGATAGAAACGTTTATAAGAAAATTCCCATGGAAGAATAGGAGAGAATGGAAATGGACATGTAACACCCTCTTCCCACATCTACCCAAGTAACCGACCAACCATGGTAAACATGCAACGAGAGGCTACTAATATGAGATTCAACCTCCTAGATGACCTTGAGGAAGTGGAACCAACAGAAACAAGACAAACACAACATCAAAAACATCCGTAGGAGGTAACCCAACCTTCTAGGCCCCTCAACCCCGAGGGAGACTGACTTTTTGACAAATTTTAGCCTTAGTCATGGGAATGCCAATGCAAGAGAGAGGCTAAAATCCTATAGCCATGAGAATGCCAAGGCAAGGTAGCAGCCAGGGCCTGATTTGGTTAATTTTGTGCCTACAAATACGGTATTTGTGCCACCTTTTTAGCCCCAGATCCTAACTAGTCAGCGCCCATAACTTCATGAAATTGTAGGAGATGATAAAAAAATTAAAACATAGTTACAAAAGAAATCACATTATCAGGAACTCATCTGGACCCCTTGTAGCCATGACAGGAATTTTGTCAAAAAATGTCACAAACATTGCATCTACATGTTTGAACAATAGATTTAAGCATAGGGGTCTCTTACTTATTTGAAAATCGTTAAGAAGCATTGCTCCCTTACATCATAAGCTGCAACATAATCTATTTTACCATAGATAAATTGTGTATTCATTTACAAGAAAAAACATGGATAGAGCCATACATCATCACTGATAAAATACATGCTTATAACCAACATAATAATAACATAAATACCATGTATACAACAACAAGAGAATCCACATAATAACCAGTACATTTTCATACCAAATACCAAAGAAATGATCTCTTCATTATTGAATGTAAAAAACAACCAGAGATGGGACTTCCATGTTCCACCCAACCATAGAATGGTTGAACCAAATCTCTCTTCAACCAGTCACCCTCGTGTCATATTCCAAGCATGAATGTGGGAATTAAACCGAAAAAACCAACCAGGGCATCCCGAGACTAAACCACCTCATCCTCATCAAATATAAATTAGGCTTTACCTTGATCCACACCCAATCACTATGCCAACACAATAAACATGTCATAACTGACTTTACGGTGATCTACACCCAAACAATAGGCCAACACAAGCATGGATATCACCGGATTCTCTCCACCTACACTGTGTTGAATTTTCCAGTCTCCTAGTCTCTCAGGCTTTACCCTAATCTGAATCAGGGGTCACTAGCCCCAAACCGTGACGTACTCTCCAGGCTTTACCGTAAATCCCATCCCGGGAATACTAGGCCCAATGAAGAGCACCCACCTCTCAAGCTTTACCGCAATCCAAACCCGGATCACTAGGCCCTAAATCGATGAAAACCATCTCTAGGCTTTACCGTATATCTTGCCATTCACCGTTCGAGGATTCCTAAGCCCACAAAGACAACACACTATTAGGATTTATGCAACACATATTCGGGTTCATGGGTTACTAGGTCATGTGTTATATCAATTTGGAGATCCACCCCACTCAAATTTGAATCCATCCAACAATCCAGCTAAGCCAAAACATGAGAACTCCACAACACCATGGCTATCCGGAAATGGCAAGGCTATGATGAAAACATTGCCACACCTAGAAAAAACCCATGCCAAGATAGAAAATAACCACATGCAATACCATGCATGCCAAATCTAGCAAAGAAATCATATATGCAAATCAATAACTGCAAAGAATCACGATGTAGCCGCTTGACCCTGCTCTTCCTTGTTTGATTTTTCCTGCTTTCTTTCCTTTCTTAGTCCAATGCCAAAATACTCCAAGAAACTCTAAGTGTCCAAGAGTGAGTGAGAGAGAGAGAGAATAATGAGAGAGCTCCAAAAATGTGAGCAAAAACTTGCCAACTGACCATCAGAATCCTTTTTATCAGTGAGGCCTCTATTTTCTTCATTTTCCATTATTTTCCTTCATTTTCCTCCTCACATGAAACATGTGACCTTTCATCTCCCTTTTCTCCTAATTTCCATTATTTTCATAAATAAATGTGCCAAAATATGTTTTTCCTCTTTAATGCCTTATCCATTGCCTTATTCAATTTCATTTAGCCATAATAACCGAAATGAACACCCGCTAGGATTTTTTTCCCACCATTCAACTTGGAATATGTGTCCCATCAACCGTGGTTATTATTTTTACTTTTATGACATGGAATTTTCACCACGGATGTTACAAGACATAAGTGATGCTAGATGTAGTGATGGTAGAAGTGGTAAGGTAATGTTGTGCTCAACCAAAAATAAATTGAAGGAATAGAAGAAGACAATGTTTTTGTTGGCCATAATGCTAATGAAGGTACAAGAAGATGAGGAAAATAGTTACATGTCAATGAAAATTCCATGATCATTAAATGAGTTCGTAGAGATTGTTTCCAATGATATGCCAATGGGATTTCCCTTCCATGAGAAGTATTTCACATCAGATTGATTTCATTCTAGGATCATGTTCACCTAATAAGGCTCATTATCAAATGACTCGCGAAAAGCAAAAATTAAATAGGCAAGTGCTAAAATTACTTAATAAAGGGTTGATCTAAGAAAAAATGGGTCCTTATGTTGTCCCAATAGTTTTGACACATGAAAAAGAACAGTGAACGGTGAATGTGTATTAATACACAAGCTATTAACAAGATTACTATCAAGTATTGGTTTCATTTACCAAGAATGGAAGACCTCCTAGATTTCTTAAGTGAGGAATAATACTTTTTAAAGATAGATTTGAGAAAAAACTTGCCAACTGACCATCAGAAGCCCTTTTATCAATGAGGCCTCTATTTTCTTCATTTTCCATTATTTTCATTCATTTTCCTCCTCACATGAAACATGTGACCTTTCATTTTTAAGTGTGATGAGTGGAAAAAAACATTCAAGATGAAGGACATAATGTTTGAAGCATTGGTTATGTAATTTAGATTAGCCAATGCACCCAGTAGTTTCATGAGATTGATGAATGAGGTCTTTAAGCCATTGTAGGGAAAGCTTGTGATCATGTTTCTTAATGACATTTTGATTTTTAGTAAATCCAAGGAAGAGAACTTGGGGTATGTAACACAAGTGTTGGAAAGGTTGAGATAAAATAATTTTTCAGTTAACTTGAAGAATTGTACTTTATTATGAGAAGAGTTGGCTTTCTTAGGTTATAGTTTCCAAGGAGGATTTGAAGATGAATCCTTAAATGGTGAAATTAATTCTACATTGACCAATAACATAGCTATTGACTTGATCAAAATTGTGGCCTCAAAATGTCTAGCCCTTAAAACTCATTGCTACACCAATTTTTGGTCATCTAACTTATTAGATGGACTAAAGTACACCATGTAAGACAAATTTACCATAGTGAAATTGATTTCACTATGAAAAATAATTTAATAACCCATAGTTTATTAAGTTATTTCTGGTCTAAATAGGAAACCCCATGAGGAATAATTAAATAAATCCTTATTTGTTTGATTTTCCTCTAGGGGTAATTAATTAGACCACCGTTTAATTAATATTCCTAGTCATATTTAACCCAAAACGGGAAAATTAATTAGATAAATCATTATCCCTGCATGACCAGCTGCTTAAACCCCTAAGTTTTTTCTTCAACTTCTTATTTTTCATTTCTTGATGTTGTTTTTAACCTTTAAAACCCTAAAACAGTAAAAATTCTAACTTCCGTGTATTTCTAGGCCCTTTGCGCATGTAACAGGTATCAGCTGTAGCAGAGACGACAATTTTTTCTGAAACCTGCTCCTGAGACAACCGAAAGTGCAGGTCACACTTTTTGGGCCAAAAACTGCGACCTCAGCTCTTAGGTAGTAGATAACAGCCTAAAAACTGTGACCTCAATGGAAAACAGGTTAGAAACTGCGACCTGTACTTTTTGCGGGATTTTTTCTGTGATTTTTTTGGGCTTGTCAAGGGTACTGTTCAGGGTTGTCTGACCTCCCTCTTCACCCGTCTTGGACTTGTACTTTCTTATTTTTACTCGTCGAAGTAGGAACCAAGCCCCTTAGGGCTTCAGTACGCTTCCACCTTTTTAGGAGGATTTTAGTTGAAGCAGGTCTTCTGGGATTCCAGTTTTTTTCAGCCATTTTTCAGATCTGAACCTGCACTTTCAGATCCATTTCATATCAGTTATTTATCCATCCAAAACACCTCTTTTCAATTTTTTTTGGTCCTCCTTTAGGGTACACTACATTTCCCTACAGGTTGTAGCCTTTCGCCACCTTTTCTGCAGTATTTTCCCTCTGGTTTTTTGCTATTTTCTATACCTCTTTCCAGCAGATCTGACCTTTAGATCCTTGTCCCTCCCAAACTTAGATCCATTGGCCATTTTGTGTGTTTTGACTAGATTTCGCCCACCCATATACTAGTTTTTGGGAAGCCCTCCTCCTTGGGTTTTAATTTATGCATCTTTAGCTATTTATTTTACTTTCGCATTCAATTTCCTTTATTGTCATTTTTAGTTTTATTTACAGTTATACAACATCTTTTTTATTTTTATTTTCTCTACATACGTCTTTGCTTAGTTAAAATTAACACACTCATCACATACACGCACACCCTAAGTGAAGAGCGTCTGGTTTACACCGCCAGGCCAAGACTTAAACATTATAATCAATTAATCCTTCACCTCCCTTCCCTTGTTTACCTCTCTTCCTTATTGTGTTTCGTGTCTCTTTACCATCATTGCACCCCCAGGTGTTTATCCTAGAGACTCCAAAGCCTTCATCCTTGGTTTTTGTTAGGAAGACTTACCCCACCGCATAGGGTTCGTGTTCTTCCTCCACCGAGTCCCCATTCTGACTTTGATTCTGGTTCATCGGGTTCCCCTTCTGGTTCTATCCCTATCTCTCCTCCACCTTTCACCTTCATCATGTCTGGTTCAGGACCTAACACTGGTGGTGGCCCCGACCCTAATGCTAGAAACGCCACTAGTGGTTCCGCAACAGGAACTATTCCGGCTGCTCCCTTGCTTCCTTATATGGCATGCCTAAGCCTTCTCGATTTTAGTTAGTTGATTAATGACCCCATACACCATGATCTAGGTTGGCCTGATATGCCAACCAAGCTTCCCTCAGACATCCCCAAGTTTGAAGGAAATTCTAGAGAGGATCCTAGCAACCATGTTCGTTCCTTCCACGTGTGGTGTTCATCTAACTCAATCACCGATGACTCTGTCTGTCTTCATTTATTCCAGTGTACGCTTACTGGAGAAGCTTCCAAGTGGTATGTCGACCAGGCCTCCTCCTCTCATATTAATTTTGTGACCCTTGTCAAGGCTTTTTTGTCTTACTTCCAGCTTCCCCTTCACTATGAAACCAGTACCGAAATCTTGACCTCTTTCCATCAAACTTATGCTACCCGCCTATCTGATCATATTCAATAATGGCCCAGTAGGAAGAGCCTATGTCGAGCCCTTGTTTTCAAAGACCGTGTCTACATGGACTAGTTTCTCAGATCCCTTTTGGCTCCTATTGGAAAATATGTCGCATCTCACTTTCCTCAGACCAAGGAAGCTTCCCTCCAGATTGCGTTGAAATATGAATTGATCTATGCACAATCTGGTTATGTTTATACCATCTTACTTGATCTCCCCAGACCCAGTGGTGCCAATGCACTGAGGGCATCCCATGCCACCAAAGGTATCATTGGAGCCCTTTCACATCCATACACTCATCCTCCCATGGGTTATGGTTTCCCTCAGGGAGGGGCCAGCTCCTCCAACACTTTTCCCCTTCCCGGCAACATGTATCCACGATACGACATGGCAACTCCTTTTTCCCAACCTGTTTTCCCCAGTGTTTCCCAACCTCCTTGTTATCCGTATATGTAGCCTAGTGCTCCAGCTCCTCCAGCACAAGCACCTCAGCCTCCCTTGCCTTCTCAAAGTCTGCATCAGCAACCACCCCCCCCCCTGAGGGTGAGGTGTATGCCCAACAGAGTGCGATTAATCCTCCCACTTCCAAAAATAAGAGGAAAGGCAACCAAAACCAAGCCGCTCCAGGTAATCCCAGAAAAAATCCCCAAGGGAATACATCTAACACTACAACCCGGCAATAGGGCGCTCAACCCAAGCAAGACAGGACTATTCTCATGACTAAACCTTATATGATTTCCCCCTTTTACCTCATATGCGTAAAATGTGAGAAGCTCAAGAAACATCCCGAGGATAGTAAGCCTACCCTTCGGTTCCTCCTAATGGTTCCCCTACTCAACCAGCTATGTTTACCAATCCTTTCCCCTAGCAAGGATATGTGGCTGCCCAACCCCTTGAAAGTCAGGCGCCCACTCAACCTCCCCCATATGGTACTTCTGATTACCAGATCCTCATGATGAACTCTAACCAACCCAATAACGTTGACCTCAACCTTCAGACTCGGTCTCATCAGTACAACAATCGTCCCGCTGCGTCTTCCACCGAGCCCTTGTCTTCAGGTCCCATAAAGTCTCTTTTGACACTCAATAGTCCTTTACTAATCCCTCAGCCTAAGGCAGAGGTTCATACCAAGATCCCCAAGGGAACATTACGCCGAAACACGGCTTCTGGTAAAACCGCCCACTCTTACATTATAGTAGATGACTTGGCGCAATCCCCTGCCGCCATGTCAATGGTGTTAGTACTCTAGTCGTTCCCTTCACAAAGAAAATTTCTACTAACTGCTATGGGTGTTGTGGATCCTTTAGATGATCGTTTGATTGTCTTTGATGTAGACAATTCAGATCATCCCCCCTTCCTACATTTGTCACCTTCCAAATACCTGTCAAGATATGGAATGCCAACGTCTCCCGTTGTATCATTAACGAGGGAGCATCCACTTGCATGATGATTGCTTCTATTTGGAAGCATCTTGGATCATCCAAGTTAGCCCCTTCCACTATCACCCTCCGTGCATGGGATGACCACTCTTCTCAGCCCCTTGGCATTTTTTGCAATTGTCCTATTACTCTTGCGGGAAAGACTGTTTGGTATAACTTTGAAGTCATTGATGCCCCCTTAGACTGCAACATTATAATGGGTCATAGCTACAATTATGAAATGCCTACTGTCCCATCTACAGTTCACCATAAAATGTTCTTTCCTCATAACGGAAAGATCGTCACCATCGATCTGTTGACATATTACGAACCAAAGTCTCAGACCTCTCTAGAGTCCATTATTTCTTTAGTGGAAAATAAAAAAATAGTCCAACCTCCGACCAATGTCTCACCCCGAAGCCTTTAAAGGTTGCTCTTTGCATGGTTCATTCCTCAGTCTCCCCCCTCCTATCTCTGACCCTAGCTTGTCGAATTCTTGCATGATGTAATCGTCTCGGTCTGACCTCAAATATTCTGTTTCAACTAGGCAGCAACCCCGCCCTTTGCAACTTGCGCCTATTACTTCGACTCATCCTTCAGGACCTCCTCCTCAAGGCCCTCCATTTGTAGTTGGTGTCCATGATCCTATCTATCCTCCTGGAAGGGTTTCCCCTGGCCTTAACCATCTCAGAGTTGTCCCTCCTGGTCTTTACCCCTCCGGTCATATACCATTTCTTGATCCCCCTGCTAGAGTATTTTTGGTACCTGTTATGGCTACCTTGTCTATTCCCAACATGACCGTGGGGATCCTAGTCTGGTACATTGATCCCCCAGCCAATACCCTGCCTGGTCAACCTAAACCTTACAGTGCTTTGACCCCAGTCCAACCGATCGCCATGACCCCTCCCCTTGCTTCTGTGCCTCAACCACCTCAACAAGAACATACTCATGTTGTGAAAGCCTCGGGTGAGGGGGGGAAATCCTGCAAAAAGGAACCTAAGGACAAGGTTTCTCAAATAACCCCTGCTCCTCCTCAGCCTCCGAAGCATACCCCCCTATGTTATTTGTGTGATTTTTTCAGTCATGCCACCCATAATTGTCTTGAATTGCCTCGTATCAAATCCATGGTCAATGTAGCGTTTCCTGAGTTCAAGGTCCCAGAAGTCCCTGTTACTTTACTGACTGTAGCCAAGAAACTCAAGACTATGCACACAAACCACCCCTTTACTTTGTGTGATCTCCATGGCCACTATACCCACCTTTGTCCCCGCCTTGCAGACTATCACACCTCTTTGGAGGTAGTTCGTCAGTACACGGCCGACCACAACGAGTCTTCCTCTCCTTTACTTGCGCATTATGCTTCGGCAGCACTAGAGGACACATCCACTCCCATTGACGTTCCACCTTATAATGTCAAGATGATGGAGTCTTCAGCCACTATCCTCTACCTGTCATCATCTATGACATCCATGGTGGAAGACCCCTCTCGGGCTTTCCCTTCTATTTCGCCTGACCTCCCTTCAGTGATCACCCTAGGCTCAACATCGTAGATCCTTCATCTACTTCTTTTTCGGTCACCCTCCATGACTATGCACATGTAAAGCTCTCTTCTCATGATGATGAGTTAGGTATCTTCACCGCGTCATGTTGTTATCCTTCCACCAGTCACCCCATATTCTACTGTGATGACGACATCATGGAAGCATTTTCCACCCCTGACTTCATCTATCCAGCCCATAAGCAAAATGGCATCATCTATGTCTATGGTGACTTTCGCGACCTGAGCACAAACTGCCCTCAAGGCAGTTCCCCCACACCATCCACTTTTCAGTGTGTGGGGGGTAGAAATTCTATCCATAGCACTCCCTCTAGCAATGCTTGTTTGATTTATGCCTTGCATTCAGGTTGCCAGCATTGTTCATCATCCTCTCATTTGTTGTCTTGTGGCACCTTTCAGATGGACCCCCCTGTCCACACCGTATATTGGCTATGCCAATGGTGCAAGTCACTACTCCCGGAATCTAGCCTTGGAAACCTGGGCCATTTTTACCCCCTTGCATTCCCTTGTCCTCTCTAACGGCATATGCATTGGTAATGTCACCAATAACCAGGCCGAATATGATGCAGTGATAGTTTTATTAGCCGATGCCCTTTACTGCCACATCCTTCACCTTCATGTTTGTTTAGATTCTTTGCTTCCTATCATGCAATTGAATGGTGTCTATCGTGTGCATAATCCCGTCCTTTTTAGAAGATATTTACGAGTGAAGATTTTAATGCGTGAATTTGAAATCATTACATTTAATCATGTACCTAGAGCACAAAATCACTATGTAGATAGCATTGCAAATATGTTCCAAATTGGCATTTATCGCACACATTTCACATAAGACAATAAAAATAAACCATAAAATGATGCATATCCATAATATGTGTTGTTCAAAATGTTTTAGAGTCCATCAACTCTGACACATATGACATGCCCATAGCATGTTACAAAAAAACAAAACTGGGGGCACCTCATGCCCCTACACCTAATCACTATCTGGATGGTCCCGAGACAATGGCTCAGCTCCTACAGCCCGTAGATCATGCATCCCCTATCCGGCCATCGCCATGCACCGTATGACTCCTTGCCACTTTGAGGGTAGACCAATACATGGATTTATGTATTGGTCATCAAGGTCCTACCAGCCGCGCTCTGAAACATTGGTCAGCAGCCTCTCACATCTACGATGGATATCCTCTAGGAGGGCCACTGCATCCTCCTTTTTGTGGTCCCCTCGATCCAGTAGGTGCTGCAGCCCCTGATACTGTAGGTAGTCCCATATACCCAGTCTGTTTCACCGGTGCTATATGTTCATACCAAAAGTGAATGAATTAGTACCATATACAATATTATGAAACTTTAAAATGCACATAAAAGATAAGAAACTTGTCACTTAGCATCTGGCCCCCATGCTCGACCTGGCAGAAGTGGCAAGTCTGTGTCCCCATGATAGTTCATCCCACTATAGGAATAGTCATCTATGTATAGTGGTATCTGATCCCAATGCGCAAAAAACTCAGGTCGGAACACCCGTTTGACTGCCGCATCTCCCCCTCTACACAGTAGCTGCCCCTAGCAGCGCATCTTAGGCTCTCGCGGCCCCCCATCCTGGATCTGTATACGAGGCCAAAGTGTCGAGATCTTCTCAAAGAAGAGCGAGCAATGCATTGTGCCATATGCACAGTCATGGTTCACCTATCGCTTGCATAGTGACAAATGTCTTTTCAACAACAACAACATCATCTGGGCCCACCCCTAGTAGGTCCCACTCAATACTCCCTCGACAAGCATCATCTGAACCCAGTTATGTGGTGGATCCCTTGGTTGCCCAGGATCTGCAACACCATTGTGGCCACAACACAAGTCTCTAGCCTCTCTAGATCTCCGATCGGTATCCATGTCCCTTTCACATGGACACCCGGTCAAAAGTGGCGCTCTACAAAATCCATGATATTTTTCCCTCATGGTAACACTAGCTGTGTGTTTCCCACCATCCCAAGTGGTTGGAGACCGGTGAGGAAATATATATCCTGGACAGTCAACTCGATCTGGTGCCCCTGCACTATAAATATCTCATGATCCGAATCCAAATAGCTGACGATTCGGGCCAACAAGGGCTCTCCTGCTCTCATCAAATGGTTCTCCACAAAATTTAGGACCCCAAACCTGGCCAATGCAATGCAGACTACATGATCCTCTCAGATCTCAGAACGTAATGTGTCTAGGTCTCTCTCTCTACAGTTGATCCTCAACTCTACCATACCTACACAAAACCATCATGTTTGTCAGCATACAGAAAGGAAAGACTGCATCATAACCATAAAATCCCATCTCTCAGCCAAAAAACAACATGAAAATCCCCTTTCCCTGACAGGTTGCACTTTTCTGGCCATTCTTGCGACAAGTCACAATTTTCTTCCCAATACCTACTACCTAGGTCGTAGAAAAGGCCCCAAAAAGTGTGACCCGACTGTGAAGAGGAGGAGTCTGTTCTTGAGCTCTGGGTGCCTAAACTGAAATTTTAATCCACTAAATTGAAAGAGTATGGTTAGGCCTCTTACTCACAACTGATGGATTTTGATTCCAACAATCAGTTTGTCCACTACAAGCGCTGCAAGATTTAGTGACTTTTATCCTCTCTACATTCACCACAGCTACACTTGCAAATGAAACAAATTGGAGGGAAAATGACTTATTGAAAGAGAAACCCCAGATTTTTATTTCTCCAGCTACGAGAAAATGGTAGCTCGGTTTGAAAAACTGTTAGCACCATTGGAAAGCTCTCACCGAGCTTTCAAATGGGTATCCTTTCGTTTTTGGTGATTTGATACTTCACTCGAACACATTTTTTCCTAGAAGGGTCACTTCACCGCTTCTAAAAATCGAATTTTTTCACTGGCGACACTTGTACTTGGGGCACCACTTTTCCATCATACTTTTTGATGCTCATGTCAATTTTCGTTGTGAGTAACCATCTTGTACTCATGTTTTCATGGTCCACACCGGGCCTATTTTGTGTGATAGCATCATCGAGTCGCCCTTGTTTAGAGCATCTGAGTTGAGTCATCATCGCATCCATGGAGTCTGTCATGAGTCCCTTTTGTCCCTTTGCACAGTCTTCCATCCTTCATTTCTTTGTCCCTTTCTCGTGTCGCACATTTTGACCCTCAGTCATACTATCCCATATCCCCTCCGGAGTCGAGTCAGTAGTTGCCAGGTCATTCATGCCCTTTATTCTCTAACAAGGGAAGTCATCAGCCCGCTACTCAGATTCCCCCCATTATACCATCATCCCTGGTGTTAGTTTATCATTCACTCTACTATTATCTCTTGTGCCTTAGTTGAGGATTCCTTATTGCCTCACTTATGGTGGACCTCATTCTATCGACATCAGCTTATTCATTCCAGAAGACAGGTCTAGAGGGCGATGTACTTTGGTTCTAGCTTCCACTCTTGTTCGGTGCCTTGGATCAGGAAAAGGGACCCTTTATTTCCCTTTGACTTGATTTTTTCTCAGTTCCATCTCCTTATGGCATGATCGAGATTTGTATACTTGATAGTTCAGTGATGCAGCAGATTGTACTAGTGATTCCCGGGTGTGTGTGAGACATTTCAGACCTCATGATGGGGTGGCCCTTTAAGTAGCCCCACACATGCCTGAATGACTTTTCTACTACATCCTTGGATGCAGCTCTACAAATTTGATGGTTCCAGCCCCAACCACTTGCAGCACCTTTTTAGTTTGCATGTATCATTTATAATTTCAAATCCCTTTCCTATTTTATAGGGCCTCTTTGGTTGTACTTATATCTCATGTACACAAATATTATTGTATAAGTCCTGGCCATTTTCCCAGGCACAGTATGCATGTGGGATCCATTATCATGTTTTTATCTTGCCCATGTTTATGCCAACATGTACTATATAGTTCAGTCCCATGTTTGTTGGACGCACCATTATTCTTTGTACTTTGTGTTGAAGAGGTAAATCCCCTCTACAGACAGAGGCGATCCCTACTAGCCCAGATCGGGTCTAGCAATAATCAAACACGCTACAGTGCAGGTTCCTAATCGTAAATAAACCGACTTGCGATGAAGGCTTACCTGGAATCCAACGCTGTCGTTTGTAGAAGAGGTGGTTCTCCCGTTCCTTTGCCCTGGCAGATCACAATCCTCACGATCTCCGTGATCGGACACCTGCACATGTAAGAAACAACACAAACGCAAGCATAAAATCCAGTATATACAACTATATGTCAGTCGAAGAGGACATAACTCATGAACATAATCAAGAACAAGAGTGAAACCATAACCGATAGTCGCTTATCATTAATGAGTCAAAAGAAGAATACAACCATAGCTTCGATGCAACACTCTCCTTTGGTGGGTCATCAACAAAACATGTCTCAATAAAGCCTGTCAAGGATAGGACAAGCCTCTCTCTCCAGATACTTGACAAGTTGCCCTTGCTTGGATTGGCCTTAAGGAACTGCCATAAAGGCTCTGCACCTACAGCAGATGTGAAAAGTCATGGAATCAAGTTCAGTTTGCAAAGGCGTTGTGTGCTTTTATAGATGGAGGAAGGAGCATCCCAGGCTCATGGGATTGGCTCCATTCTTCAAGGGAGCTTCCAAGGAAAGTGGCAAACCACTTCCTCTCTATGGAAATCCGTAGCCAAACTTCCCAACTCAAGATAGATATCAGTCCAGGAATTTGCTAGGACGAAACTTCCGCCATTTATTTTTAAAAAACACCTCTTAATATGGTTGGCGTGGGTGCGGCTCTATGACAGAGCGCAAATTGGCGCATCCTCTTTGGAGGATTTGCCCCCTTGGCGCGAGGGCTGAACTGTGGAACCGCGCCAATGGAAAAAGAGTTATTTTTAGGGATTTTTCTGAGATACTGGCAATGAAAGCTCAATTTTCTTTAGAGGGATGCAATGAAAGTATTTTCAAGTCTTGTCTCTGCTCACAGGTCACGGAATGAGCCCTCCAATGTGCGGGATGGGGAATGGCAGGGACGGTGACAAATTGCTGTGTAACACTATGTTATCTCGGTGGGCATAGGTATGCCTCCCCTGCCTCATGTAGAACAGGTACTCACTCATAAAAGAGAATTGTCACAAATGTAAGTCTCGCCTTCTCAGGTTCTTGTCCTCTCTCGCTTCAGTCCGCCTTATATTTCTCTCTCTCTGATTGCCCTTCGGTGTTTAGTGATTGAGTTCTTACAACATACTTCAGTCATACGATTAGCTCCTAACACTCACACGTTGTGGGGAAATATATTACACCAATTTTTGGCCATCTAACCTGGTACTATTAGATAGACTAAAGTACACCATGTAAGACCAATTTTACCATAGTAAAATTGCTTTCACTATGAAAAATAATTTAATAACCCATAGTTTATTAAGTTATTTATGGTCTAAACAGGAAACCGCATGAGGAATAATTAAATAAATCCTTATTTGTTTGATTTTCCTCTAGGACTAATTAATTAAACCACCATTTAATTAATATTCCTAGTCATATTTAACCCAAAATAGGAAAATTAATTAGATAAATCATTATTTATCTTATTATTTTCTAGGAATAATTATTTAGTAATATTCCTTGTTGAATTTGACTAAATCATTTATAAATAATTGAATAAATCATTATTTATTTAATTATTACTTAACCACATTCTTAAAATAATAAATAAATAAATCATTTATTTATTTATGATTTCTAAATAAAGGGATTTGACCAAATTCAAATTCCTTTTCCCTCCAACAAAAATAATAAAATATTCCATAAAAGTTGGATCTAGATTTGGTCAATAATATTTTAATTATGCACCAATATATAGACTAACTCAATATTTTGTTATAAATAGAAGGGTTTTCCATTCATTCACTACCTTTTGTTGCCTAGAGATCACTCTTGATCTATACTTTTGGTCTGACTTTGATCCTCCCATCATTATCATATTTTTCTACATTTTGCTTCTGACATCCCTTTGAGTTCCATTTTTGTATCGGTTTTCTGCACCATCAAGAGAGAGAGAGATCTTAGATCTGAAGCACTGAGGACATTCAAGAACCCATCCCATTGAGGGGGATTGGTAACATCTTTCTATGTTCCCTTCTCACGTGTCATAATACAAAAAATTCTTTAAAAATTTGTGTCTTGTTCATTGGATGCATGGAGCAACTCTTGCTTATTTTTTGTTTTTTAATGTCTTTAACTGCATAGATCTGGATTTTTGTAGCATTTATTCTGATCACTAACTGTAGATCTAAGGAAATTTACAGCCACATTTGATATTAGGATTGTTTGTTATGCACAACTAAAGTGATCGTTTTTCGTATGCTTGCGATTAGAATTCACATTAACATTCATATTTTTTTTTTGAAACACCAAAATCAATCCCATGGAGGCTTCACATGTTGATCAATATCTTATGACATTTATTCATAAAGGATGTTTCTAAATTTTAAAATGTAGATTGAAAATAATGTAAGTATTGGGGTGGTGAGGAATGTGGGGTAGGGAGGAATTATAGGTATTGGGGAGTACAAAAAGGGTTATTTAGTAAAAATAGGGAATATCTATTAGAAATAGGGACTATGTTGATTAGAAAGATGTATTGGGAAGGGTTCAAAAAAAGGATTTTGGGATGGTATTATCAATGTCTAGTGGGATTAGGGGTATTCTTTAATATCACATGGATGCACAGGTACTATAACATAGGTTGACTAGGTGGAAGCCTCGTGATCAAGCCTCATTTAAAAAAAATGGTGCTACTTGTAGCATCCTTTCCCTTTCCGAGTTAAAATTACCATCGTCTGTAACCATGAGCTTAACAACATCATAATGTTGCTGATAAAATCTTTATCAACCACCAAATCAAAAAGTGACGCTAATACCATAACCTTTTTTATTTTTTGAGGTTAAAACTACTTCTTCTTTGAAACCTAAAGATTTGACAATTAATGTTCTTGCAACCAAAACCTTAAAATTGACCCTTGAATTGAAAAGTGGTTCTCTTAGTAGCAATCCCCTTTTACTTATGAAATAAAATTGCAATTTTTGGAAATCACAGTCTTGACAATAGGTTATGTTGAAACCAAAATCTTAAAACCAACTGTAAAATTGAAAAGAAACAATATTACTAACACACTCCTATTTTCTTTTACTTTTTAAGATTTAAAATTGTAGCTTTTAAGATCCATGAACTATACATCTTGTGAAAAAATATAAAAAAGATAAAAAATAAATAAATAATAGGAAAAACCTAAAGAAATAAATGATTTAATTTTTAAATTAATTATAAAACTATAAATCTCCATGGGTCTTGGATAGATGGTCATTGGATGTGTTGTTAAGGCACTCCTAGATATTAAGTCATTGGTTCAATTCCCCGTCCTATTCGGGTGTTCATAACCATGATGTAGTCTAACCAATGTTAAAATGTGAATAATTAAGAAAAACAAAACTCCAATTTTAAAACAATGAATATAAGAAAATAATAGAAAAAAAAATACTTTTAAATGAATTTTTAATTAATAAATAAAGTATATTTTAAAATAAAAATGAATTTAATATATATTTTTGAATGGAGTTGCCTTTAGTGCGATTTTTTGGAGATTTAGGTGTCGGAATCCGACATAAAATTTTGAGGTGAAATCTTGATTTGTGTTATTTAAACTGGTCTTTTGATTGTATATATGGATTTAGCATTGTGAAAAACCCCTAGGACACTTAGATTGTGCAGGGGTTAACCATCAAGCTTGTGATTTCAATGAATTCCTTCTGGATTTTAGAGAAATTAGACCAGAAAAAAACATCGAAAAAGCTTCCAAAAAGTCACACTAAAGACAACTCGTTTTTGAATAGAAGAAACATATTTTACAATTAAAAATACATATTCAAATTTTATAAAAAACATTTTTTCAACTAGCTTAGATCCATCTTAACTCCAGATTTATTAAGCGTTGAGAGGGATCAAATCTCTTAATGTGTAAACCTATTTTTGAGTGCAAAATTAGAGAAAAGATTTGCACCTTGAGAGATTGGATCCCTCTCAGTGCTTGATAGATTTGTAGTTAAGATGGACTAAGATGAGTTTATATATATATATATATATATATATATATATATATATATATATATATATATATATATATATATCAACCTCCCTCCAAGCTCAAGGGCTAGAGTGAGGTTGTTAGTACCAAGCCAGCCCATAGGTATACTCACTCAAGGGTTTCATGGCTCAAAGCAAATACAACAATATTTATCAAGACATTATAGCTCATCATGTCACTAGTGGGGAGTTAAACTTGCGTGTTGAATATAACCATTTTGCCCAACCACTCAAGGTATAACCCCAATATATATATATATATATATATATATAATTTTTATTTTATTTTTATTTTTATTTCTATTGAAACCTAGTCAAAATGTTTACATTACATAGCATAACATTACAACAACTCTTTCATATTGAACTAGAGAACGTCTTGTAATACAAAATCATTATAACATTAAAAATATAAAATAAATTATAAAATAAATCATAAAAAATCATTATTATTTAAAAAAAGAAAAATGAGATACAAAACGACTTATTTGTAGTGTTTGGGAATTTTTACCCTTACTTTTCTAAACACCACAAAGCATATTATTATATAACTATTTTTTTTTTTTAATTAAACCAACCTCAATATTAAATGGAAAAACAATCTATTCAATAAACTACTTCTAATTTATTATTCAAAACATATAATAAATACTAAATATTATCGCTTCTTCACATACCGCAAACCCTTTTTTCCCTCAACCAAATACCACAAAACTTATAAATACTTACTTTTATCTCATTGTTTAAAGAAACGGAAGTATGGTTATGCAGCTACTTCTATTTTGTTATTCAAAGGATACTGGGTATTGTCGCTTCCTCCGAATACCACAAAACTTAGAGATATATGGTTAATTTTATCTCGTGGTTTAAAGGAACGGAATCATTCTTTTGGATAAAGGATTCCAAAATTTTTGTAGTAATTAGGAAAAGGATAAAGCCTACTCCAACATCATAAAATTTACCTTAATTTAAAGGTATAATATGTGTTTTTTTATCCCTGATAATAGTTTTTAATTATTTTTTATAAATATAATATCTAATATATGTATATGTATTTTCAATATTATTTATTTTTATTTATTTTTTAAATATATATTTATATAATATATTTTGTCTTTTATAATATTTTGATTTTTTAAATATATATATATATATATATATATATATATATATATATATATATAGTTTTTTTTATAATAATTTTACAATAATGTTGAATTTTTGAGTTATGGTTTTTAATATGTTAAATTTAATATAAAAAGAAAAAGAAAATGTCATTGATTTTATCTTTTTGATGTCATGCTAATCTTAATATTTTGGGTTTCCTCGATTTTGGTGATCCACATGTCTTAGTGCACTATTGGGATTAGTGTCATCCATCTTCTTGTTGTTTTTTGGTATTAATGGTCGGGGTGGTGTGGCCTGCCTCACTCACCAGGACTATTGCATGCAGGAGAGGTTTCATCCCGCACCGAGGGAAGGGAGGGAAAATGGTTATATTATGGAGCTCTGCATGGCCTATTTTTGGTGGATGGTATGGCAACATTCTGTTTGGGTTATCCTTAGTGTAGTGCCAACAAGGAGCCATAATTCTCTCTCTCTTTCTTCTCTGCAAATTCTTTGCATCTATTGTGCTCAATGTGTATTAAGTACCCACTGAGCTCTTGGTGAAGAGTCCAGCTTGGGGATCGATAACCTCGTGTTAGGTTTGTCGCATGCTTGTTGGGAATTCATCTGGTCTTGGTAGCAACAGGGATAAGTGACGAGTCTTGGTCTTGGTTTCTTCTTTTGCGCAAGATATTTGTATCTCAAGTAAATACCTCTTCGTGTCTGCTTATTTCATGTTCCTATGTTGAGTTTTACTCTGGCACTATTGAAGTCTAAGGTGATAGGTATGTTAAGTGAATGTATGATCATTCATCTTATGGGTTAATTTTATTTAGGTACTTTAGCACTTACTCTTGGCCAGGTCCCGAGTTTTTCTCTGTTTAGGGGAGAGATTTATAGTCGGTGGAAGGACATTATATGGTTGTGGAGCCTCTGGTCGTGGTTGTATGCTCTTGAACGAAATTCAAAGTAATCAGTGGAAGATGTAGGATACTTTCAACAAGATATATGTTCCTCTTGCTCATAATGGAAAAACATGTCCAGTGTGAGTTCAAGCTTCAAGAGGCCCCTAGTTGAAGCTCGATGATCTAGCTACAATGACTTCTTCAAACTTATGAACTAGACCCTATGCGGTGGCCTTTTGCAAGATGTTTTGATTATTTTTTTCCTGTTTAGATGCTATTAATTTTGTTCCTGTTAGTCTCATGGACATATTTTCTATTGGTCTCCACCTATGATCTATGTTATGGTATAGTGGGACTGGTAAGGTTTTGAAGTGAAACAACTGTGTAATGTGAATATTTCAAGCAATATAATTTAACCTACAAAAAAAAATCTTAATTTTTTGGTTTTATGGGTATTAGTTATTAAGGCCACGATTTTAATTTTTTTACAATTTTCTCGCTATTAAAAAGGGGATTTTCTATTGAGAGCACCAGTGTTCGATTGGAGGGTTGATTTAAGGTTATGGTTGTAAACATATTGGTTGTGAAGTCCGAAGGTTTCAAAGAAGTTGTAATTTTAGGCTTAGAAATAAAATAAAATAAAATGTCGTTGTTGTTTGCACCACTTTTCAATTTGATGGTTAATGCCAAGGTCCATTGTTGTTAAGGCCATGGTTGCAAAATGTGGTAATTTTGACCTCATAAATGGGAAAATATATCGTTACTAGCACATTGTTTTTTAAATGCCCAGGGGTAAAAGAAAAATCCATGAAGCATGACCTCTAAAAAACAATAACTCTGAAGGGATCTCGTCAAGTTGGTAACTATGCTCAATTTCTAGATGTACATTTGTTGTAAGAATTTTTTATGGTTGGACAAGTTTTTACTAAAATTTGATTAGGAACTTCAATTATATTTATACCCCACTCACTAAGTGTATGAAGAAGGGAGCATTCTAGTGGATAACAATAGCATCTAGTATTATCATTTTCAGTTTTTAGTCAGGTATTTCAAATAAATGTGATGTAAGTGGTTCAAGAATTATGGTAGTCTTGAGTCAAGATGGTAAGATGATATCATTCTTTAGTAAGAAGTTGAATTATGTTTAGAAAAAAAGTTATTTTTATTCTCAAGGGTTCTATACCATTATTCAAGCCTCAAAGAAATGGAAGCACTATCTGCTACCAAAGGAATTTGTTTGCTTACAAATCATAAAGCACTATAGTACATAATAGTCAAGGTAAGCTAAATCAAAAACTTTTGAAATGAGTTGAGTTTTAGAGAGTTACTGATTTATTTTACAATAGAGTTATGGAAAATGAAATAAGGCTACTTGGGAATTAAGCCAAAGGGTGATGTTATTAAATACCATGCCTATTGAAGTTTTTAATTTCGATATCATGAAGGAGTTGTATGTAGCAGACATATTTTGTAGATGCGTGAAAAGTGTGCAAAGAACCATGGAGTGTGAATAGGAACCATATTTGGATGTCCATATCCAAGAGAGGTTCTTGTTCAAGCATCATAAATTTTCTATTCCATGGAATTCTTTGAGAATAAACCTCATTCAAGAGCTACATAGTGGAGGTTTAAATGTGCATTTTAGATTGGATATAACCAAGGCATTGGTAGATGAAAAGTATTTTTTTCCCAGTGTCAATAAAGATATCAAGAAATTTGTTGAGTGTTGTAGAATTTAAATTGGCCAAGAGGGAAAGAAAATCCATCGGAAGATATAAGCATGGATATTATTTTAGGACTATATAAGACATGCAGAGGTCATGATTTAAGGAAGAATAGATTTCCCAAAGGAATGTAACACAAAATCAAGTACAAGAAAATTGTTCCATGTAATATTTTGAGAAAAATATATGATAATTCCTATAGGTTGGATTTTCCCAAGGTCTTCTACATCACTCCAACATTTTGTGTTTCAAAGTTGTATGAGTTTCATGAAGAAGATGAGGATGGTGAAGTAAGCACCATGCAAGAATGACAAGGGAAATTGTTATTCAAGCGCATTGAAAAACTTGAAGAATATATATAAAAAAATTTATTTGGAATAATTGAGATTAAGATCAATGTAATATCTCGTGGACGCTCATAAAATATTGTTAATTTCCATGTTAATGTTCGAATAATGGTTGAAATCAAGAACCTTTGTTAGTTGTAACTAATACGAATCGATTCCTTTCCTTCAATGCTTTTTGATTAAAAAGAAAAGAAAAGTGAGCGACGTGGTGGCATGAGAATGGTTTATTTTTTAATCTGTGTTTCGAAAGTAAGATAACCATGTATGCTGCAGCGAAGGAAGTGTATTGATTCCATATTCATTTGGTATTCATTCAAGTATGCGACAAAATTTGTTGATGATTTCTTTGTATCAGAGATCTAACTACTATGTGAAGGGGTTTTTTTAATACATGCATCAATATTATAATGTAGTGTTGAAGTAGTCCTAATCATTATTTGATCGATCATGAAAATAAATAGCAAGATTTTTGAGTGTATTCACGATGGATTTGGAAATATTTCACATGTTATTATAGTAAAGAAGTTGCATTGAAAGCAATAAAGGAAAATAGTCAACCATTTGCAGAGGTAACTATGTTTGTTATTGGGAAAATGGCATGTATTTATTTTATTTATTTATTTTTAAATAAGTATGTGTTAATCTCATAAATAAATAGCCATTTTATTTGGAAAAGAACACATATGCAGATGCATAGAAACTACAATTAATTGCATCAATTTGTTTGAAAAAGGGAAGATATTTTCATATATAACATAATTAGCTAGACCCTCTTAAAAGAGAAATGTGTGTTGCCTGTATTAAAGAATGAATATTTTTTTTTTTCTAAGTAAGATTAATTCTATTATATAATACAAAGGATTTACAATCGACACTTTCCCGCTGGAATTTCTTGTGCTAGCCAATTCTGGCCAAGACAAAGTTCAAAAACACAAAATAGGGACTGCCTTGGGTGGGGAAACTAGTCCATAAGTTGTTACCCCTAATGGGGAAACCAGCATGAGCCATCATTGTCCAAAAATTGGTGAAATTGTGCGTAAACAAGTAAAACATAGAAATAGTGGTGTAAAAACTTGCAGAAGTAGGAGACCTCGAATAGCTAAACCTTCCATGTTGGGTCATGCTTCAGTCATCAGGGGGTGGCTCTTCAACAATGAAGCAGCCGTAATCCTCGGAGGAGTCCTCTTCCTTCTTCGACTGCTGCGTTGCTGGTTCTGGCGTAGAGGCAGAGTGTGCACCTGCAACCTCATTCTTGTCTTCTTTTGTCGTGCTCTCCACGTTGTCACTTCCTGAGGAGTACAATGTAGCTTTTGTCGGAAGGGCTGCCGATTTTTGGGAGTTCTAGTGGTAGGACTGGGAAATGGTGGAATTTCACAGGCATTTCTAAGAATTAGAACCAACTGAAGCTAGACGAGACTTCCAAAAGATGCAGAGAGATGGTGGCTGAGACACAGTGTTGGTCTTGGACTTCAGTGGTATCCAAATTGAGCGTGAGTTCAGCAGGTTTTCCTTCACAAAGGGGAGAATGATAGTCATAGTGAAGGGAAATAGGTGGACGAGAGGATTGGCCTTGAACTCGGCCCTTGCGACAACACATCTTATGGCGTTGAGGCATGGCATCGCAGGAGAGCACAGGTGAGGCGTGGAAGGAGACGGGATTGCGGGATGAGAACTAGCAGGAGACTTCAAGCTGCAGAGGAGGTGATGAATGTGGATTGAAGCTCTGTGTGCAGAGCCCACCAACCTGGACAGAAAGGTGACGAAAGGAGGGAGCGGGAGTATCATGGCAGGGATCCATGAAATAATGCGAAGTGCCACGGGAAGGACATGAATTAAAGGCCAAAGCAGGTGGGTTGGAGCAGGCATTGGTGAAGTAGCTACCAAATTTAATGGCAAGTACTTAGGTCATGCACAGCCATGTAGCTATTCCATGCACCACGCGGAGGGACGCCACGTCTCACTATGAAGCACCCACATCCGGGAATAAGAATGACTATTATGATAAGTTATGGCATGCATAAAAACGATAACTAAATGTGATAGATTATCCTAAAAAGAAAAATTTTCTTTGAATGCACCAAAGATAGAACTATTGTGTTTGATTTCTTAAAAAGAAATAGGTCTTTTTCATTCACAATAGAACTATTGAGTTAGAATTCTTCAAAAAGAAAATATAATGTTGCATGGAAAAAAATAACTACCATGCATTTGAGTTCTTGGAAAGAAGTATATGTTTTCATGCAAGGAAATAGTTGTTATGCATTTAAATTCCTTGGAAAATTAAAATATGCATTTGCATGCAAAAATAATAATAACTAATTTATTAGTTCTTGAAAAAGAAACATGTGTTTATGTGTCTTAATTGTGTTTAAAATTCTTGGAAAAGTTTTGATGGCTTTTTTGTGGAAGATAATTAAATTATCTAAGTCGTTTCCTTGAAAAGGGTTACATGTGAACCTTGTACAACTAAAGAATAACTATTTTCTTAGATCTCTCTCTCGAAAAAAAACGTGTATCTACATACACAGATTAGTTGATTGTGGTAAATCTCTTTATGCTCAGAAGACTATAGCTATTGTGAAAAAAAATAAGCACATTTATGCATAGAGACATTCATTGTTGTATTAACTTCCTTTTGGAAAAGAAACATGTATTTGTTTACATGAAAATAATAACTAATGATGGTAGAATTCTAGAGAAAGAAATATGTGTTGAATGGATGAAAATAATAGTTGATTGAGATAGATTTCTTGAAAATTTATGCATTTTACATACATGGAAAGGAAAACTAGTGAGATAGATTTCTTGGGAAGAAATATAGTTTGCATGCATGGAAAGAATGGCTATCATGTTAAATTATTTTAGAAAATATTATGTTATGTTAGTTCTTTTGGGAAAATATCGTGCAATTTCATGTATACGAACAACATCTATTATATTAATTTTTTTGGGAAAGATTACAAATCACATATAAAAAGAAACAACTGAGGTGCTAGCTTCTTTTAAATAAATTTTATATATTTGCATGCATTAACTATGGCACTACTTTTTCCTTTTGAAAGGGTAGTTATTTACACACTGTAAGATGATGGTTTATGGGCTATTTCTCTTAAAAGAATGTTATTCATTTGTATGCACAAGGATAATATCTATATGTTATATTTCCTCTGAGAAGATTATGTATTTGCATACAAGATTATGTTAGCTTTCGTTTTGAATAACATACATTTGCATGCAATATTATGTTAGCTTACTTTTGAGAAAATATTAACAACTATCGTCAAACATTTATGTATTGCATGAAACACCATAGATCTTGTGCTATTTTCCTTTAAATTAATAAGGAAAGCTGAAGCGGTTTTCTTTGGAAAAGAGTGTAGAGCTATGTGAGGGGAATAATAGTTAATGTGACATGCTTAATAGTTTATGCTTTTGTTAATGCACGTGCAGTGTTGCTAAAAAAGGCATGCCATGATATTTTGTTTAAAGTTTTGTGTATGCACATGAATAGATGTTGATGCATCACTAACAAAGATTAATTATTGGTTGATCAATACTTTAAATAATCATGATATAAAAGCTTACTAACGAAAAAAATGGCAGGGAATGATGGTGACATATGAAAATGATAGATCATGTTTAACATTGTGACTGATAAAAGGTTGCAGATTGGGGAATGCTAGTTGTGGAATGATCCATTAATGGGTACAACCAGGCCACAAAGGCATAGAGATTGAGGATTTGTGGGTAAAATATCATAATGATTTGTAACAAATTTTATCTATATATTTTGTATTTAAATGATATTTCTTGGTAATATTTTATGACAATGGTTAAGGGATGGACTCTCTTACAAGCCATTGAGTGAGGGGTGAACACCCTCATGAGCATTTTATAATAAAATTACATGTTTGTTGGTTTTCACCCTATAGGGTTTCTAGGGTATATTTGTGTCTATTGATGTTGTTGCATGTTGTGTCATTTTTATGATGTTGATTCCTTGCATTATGCGACATTTATATTATCATTTCATTAACTAATCGAATTAACAAAATCATGGAATGTATGCAAGGTTACGTCATGAAGTTTAAGTTAATATGATATAACAGTGGTCGTTAATTTTTGTGTAACTTACTATTCCTTTAATAAATATTACTCTATTTAATGATGATGGTTTACTTAATGGTAATTGGAGGAATTTGACAAGAAATTCATATAGTTACATATTGGAAAATGTTGTAAAATTTTTGTAACTCCATGTATTTTCATGTGATATTACCAAGGGGTGTTACAAGTAAAATCAGAGCTGGAGGTTGTAGCATTGTTGCCTTTTGGGAATTTGTAAGAGGAAAATAAGTAGAGGTATGATATTAGTGGGTATCAGCTCATGTATTATTCAAAAAAAATACATAAAAATATATGCAGTAGACTTATTTTGACATGAGATGCATGATGCATGTTTATAACCACATTTAAGAGCAGTAAGTAATAAAATCTGCTATAAAACTATTGTCATGACATTTGAATCTTGATAAGGATAAAAATAGATAAAACCTCTATTGCACCTATGAAAAATCCAGCACTCACTAGTGAAAGTGATAATTGACTACCAATCTTTGAAAATATGACAATATTAATGATACATTTAATGAAAATGACTAAAGTTGCAATGAACTACTTATAAAGAATGAATGCATCATTGTAAAAAGGTGGGGTGGTTGTCCTTGAAGAGGACAATAAAATGTTTTAAAAGACATTGAAATAACCCCTTTAGATGTTAAAATTGAACAATGAGTCAAGTGGTAAGACTTGACTATAATGGCTAAAAGATGATTTTCTCTATAATGCCTCCTCCCACATTTACACACTTTTAAAAAATTTCCACGGTAAACATGAGATGAGCGTCACTATGATATGAATATACCTCCAAGTTCCATTCATGGAAGTGGGGCCTACAAAGTGATAACAAATTGACATCCCACATGGACTACAGATCACTCGGGAGCCTGCAAACCACCCCAGGTGATCAATACCTGAGTTTGAACTCTTTTTCACAAGAGATACTCCCCATTCACACCCTTGACACTCTGTGCATGTGGTTTGGAAGCTATAATTACACCCATAGGCATGTCTGCATGCGATTATGACCCAAATTACTCATTTTAGAGCATGTGGTTGCGAGATATATGCCACTTTTTCTGGAAATCCTCCATACCACTGCCCATAATTGCTTGTAACTTTCCAGAATCATGAATAACATGATAAAAATTCTAAACAAACAAAACATGAGAAAAATCTCAACCAATACATGCCTAATGCAAGATAGGAATTTCGTCAAACATATAAGCTACAGGTCATGAATGCATATATGATCACAAACTTCTGAACTTCATCTAAAAGGCACCAAGAAGGATCAATTCCTTCTCAATCTAGCCACAACAACACTTGTTATCCCATGCCTTCATCAACCATTCAATAACATAAAAAATTATGAGAGAGATCCATCGTAAGATCACTTCATTTAATCAAGAATATAAACAACATATAACCATAATAGAAACCATGAAAAATTAGCCATAAGATCACCATAATAGCCAGTACAAGTTCTCATATATCAAAATAGAAAAATATCTCATATTAACATATGAAAATTCCAACTAAGTCAGGGACTTCCATGTACCACCCCACCATATATTGGGCTGAAACAAGTCTCTATTTCATCCTATCACCCTCATGCCATATTCCAAGCATGAATGTGGGACATTAAGAGTTAAACCAAAATAAAACCAACTAGGGCTTCTAGAGGTTAAACAACCTCAACTCTCAAGCATGGTTATCTCACCTATACAGTCTAGAAATCAATAACATCAACGAGATCAGTCTCTACCCAAGTTTTCCAGTGCTTTGGGAACTAGTAACTCAACCCACGGTCTATAGGGAACCTGAGTTTTTCTAGGGCTCCAGAGTGCTTTTCCCAACTCCAAGGACCTAGGGATTAGTAAGTCAACCCACAGACTCCAGGGAAACCCAATTTTTTCTAGGGCTCCAGAGCATTTTCTCCAACCCACAACCATAGGAAACTAAGAACGAATAAGAAAATCCAAGAATGGGAACCAACTACACCATGGTTATCCAAGAAATGTCAAGGAAAGGTGGAAACCACTATTAATCTAGGAAAATATACATGCCAATGACAACACATAACCAATGAACCATGTGCATATACCATGCATCAAAAAATAAGCAAGTAAATCACACATGCAACTTGTTACCTACAAATTTACTATCCCTATTGTAGTTTTTGATCCAACTGTCCCCTTGTGCTCCCTTACTTTCCTTTACTTTATTTCTCCAACCCAAGTGAATGCTAGAGTGCTCCAAGCATGCTCCAAGAATTCTCTAAGTGTTCAAGAGTATGAGAGAATGAGTATGTGAAAGGAGAGAACCAAAACTGAACTAAAAAAAGTTGTGAAATGTTTCTTTGATGCCTTTTTATCATTGATGTATTATGTTTCTTCATTTTTCCTCTAATTTCCCTTGCGTGCAAATTAGTGTCTTTTCACCTTCCTTTTCTCCTATTTTCCTTTACTTTGATAATTAAATGCTAATTATTTCTTCTTTGTCTTTGTCAATGCCTTTGCCAATTTTCATACTCATTAATTAACCACAAGCTATTCCCACTATAATGTTTTCCCACTATTAATCTTGGAATACATGTCCCATGACCTTGGTCTTATTTTATTTACATGTAAAATCAACAAGGGGTTGTTACAACCCCCTCCCCCTTAGGGGAACACCATCCATGGTGTTCAATGATGCATATAATCAACAAAACATGCTTCCCATGGTGCTTTATAACACCACTTGATGCAACATTTACATCATACCAAATTGTTGAAATCATGAACACCATACTACTTATTGGAGCTTTATAATACAACTTTATGAAATATTTACAACACACTACTTATTGGAGCTTTATAACACAACTCATTGCAATATTTTCAATACACATATGCATATATAAATATATTATAAAAAAACATGTATACCAAACACATTTTCTCAAAAAAAAAAAAGGAAGGATACAAATCCCACATTTGATCAACCATCTCCCATGTAGCCTCATCGAGCCCAAAGTTATTACATTTCACTTTAACTTGTTCAATTTCTCTATTCCTGAGCATGAGTTGTTTGCATTTCAAAATGCATTGAGGTTTTGGCTGGAACTCTCCCTTTAGTTCCACTTGCAATATAGACCAATCAATCACCTCATCAACATCCTACAAATATCACTTAATCAATGAAGCATGGAAAACATCATGGACTTTCACTCTTGGCAGCAGTGCAAGTCAGTAGGCCACTAGTCCAATCCTCTCTAAGATATCAAAAGTCCCACAATAAAAAGGTGTCATATTGGAAAATGATCTAATCCTCAAGAAACTCCTCTTTGGCTTGATGCGCAAGTACACATGCTCCCTAACCCTAAACTCCTTGAATTCACTACATTAATCCACATAACTCTTCTACATGTCATGTGTTGCCTTTAAATTCTTCTTAATAACATGCATCTCCTACTCCATATCAACCAACATATCCGACCTAATCAGCACCCTGTTCTTTAAATCAATCCAACTTTTAGGATTATTACAACTTCTCCCATAAAGAACCTCAAATGGACTCATCCTCAAGGACTCCAAATACTCGTTTTTATATGCAAACTCCATCAGTGGAAGATAATCCTCCCACTTTCATTGTTGATGCATGACATACATCCTCATCATATCTTCAAGAATATTGTTGACCCTCTCTCTCTGTCCATATGTCTACATATGATAAGTTGAACTGAAAGCTAACTCTCTCCCCAAGTCTTAAAACAAATCCTTCCAAAACTTGGAAGTGAACTTTCCATCTCTGTCTGATATGATATTCTTGGGAACACCATGTAACCTCATTATATCCCTGATGAAGATCTGAGATACCTCACTAGCTAAATTAGTAGACTTAATTGCAATGAAGTGATCTACCTTGCTCAACCTATCAACCAAAATCATGTTGGAATCATGTTGATTCAATTTCCTCGGAAAACATGTAATGAAGTCTGTGGAAAATACCTCTCGTTTCCATTATGGAATCGGAATATACTGCAATAATCCAGTCAGATGTTTACACTCAGCTTTCACCTTCTGATAGTAAAAAAATCTTGCAACTTGAGGATAGAAACTAGTGTCATATCAAGAAGTTCACTATTGTAAAAGTATTTTGGTATCCTAAGTGAGCTAAATACAACTTGATATGAAACTCCATCAAGATAATTTTTTTGAGCTCACTTATATCTGGCACATAAATCATGTTCCTGAATCTCACCAAGCCATATGTCATGAGGTGATACTCCTCATCCCTATCACCTTCACATTTTTGTTCCAATATCTGCTTCAGTTTTTGGTAACTCTCATCATGTTTCACTGCATGCAAGATCCATTCCTATAAATATGTCCCATAAGATCTAAAAAATGAAATATGATTCACTTACACTCTCCTACTAAGAGAATCTACAACTCTGTTCTCCTTGCCCTTGATCTACCTGATCTCAAAGTCAAACTCACTGAGGGTAGCCAACCATATAGCTTGCATGAAATTCATATTAGGTTGGTCAAACAAGTACCTCATCCCACTATGATCACTCATAAAAAAAAAACTCCTACCAAGAAGATAATGTCTCCACATCTTCAATGCATGAATGTTAGCTTCCAACTCAAGGTCAAGATTCACATAGTTCTTGTCGTGATAATTCAACTTCCTTGATTCATAGCATACCATATGTATATCCTACATGAGTACTCCACTAAGTCCTTCCTTGCATGCATTTGTACATACCACAAACTCTTTATCAAGATATACGTTATTCAAGACTAGATAATTCGTAAGTAAATGCTTCAACTGCTCAAAAATAGTTGTGCACTCTTCATTCCATTCAAACTTATTCCCTTTTATCTACAAATATGTAATATGATAACCAATCCTTGAAAAATTCCTGATGAACCTCCTTTAATGACCTTCTAGTCCCATGAATTATCTTACCTCATCCACATTCCTAGGAGTTAGCCACTCCATGACAGGTTCAAACTTTTTTGGGTCCACTTCTATCCCTTCCTTGGAAACATGTCCCAAGTAGTGAATCTATGACTGAAATAAACTGCACTTGCTAAGATTGGAATAACTGATACTCCCGCAATAATTTAAACATTTCTACTAGGCTCTCTACATGATCTTCCTCATTCTTGGAGTATATCAATATATCATCAATAAACATTACCACAAACTTGTCCAAGTAAGGACACAACACATTTTCTTCAAGCACATAAAAGTGGTTGGAGCATTAGTAAGACCAAACAAAACCAACACAAACCCATAATGCCCATACATGGTACATAATGTAGTCTTGTATATATCTTATTCTTTGATTCACATATGATTATATCTCGATATCAAATCAATATTTGAGAATATTTCTTCTCCCTTCAAATGATCAAAAAAGTCATCAATCCATGCCAAATGATACCTATTATTGATGTTTACCTAGTTCAACTATTTGTAATCAATGAATAATCTAAGAGTATCACCCTTCTTCTTTACAAACAATATATTTTCACCCCAAGGCGACACACTTGGTGTTTTGTATCCTTAATCAAGAACTTCCTTTAGTTGCAACTTCAATTCCACCAAATTTGGAGTACTCATCTTGTACGGTGCCTTAGATGCTAGTGTTTCTCATTGCATCAACTCAAAATTAAATTCCACTTCCCTATGAGGAGGGAACTCGGGAATATCTGTAGGAAACACATCCTAAAAGTAATGCAAAACATGACAACTATTTAGGAATTCGTCATTCTTAACATCTTTCCCCTTATCACTAGAAATATGAACTACAAAAAATAAAGATCCTTCCTGGAAACTGCAATTTTCTTTCATAGTTGTAATCGTTCTCACTGATCTAGGATTCGTCTTTATATGAAAATTTCTATTTTCCACATCATCATTCAGGCACTCAATATCCTTATCATAGCAGTCCACTTTATTCTTGTGAATGAACAACCAATCCATGCCCAAAATCATATAATATTATCTGAAAGGAAGCACATTTAGATGTGTTGATGTAGGCATACCATTCAACTCAAATACACAAGATATCACCCAATAATGAACTCTTGTCTTGCTTCATGTAGCCAACTACACCAACCAAGATTTTCCATCCACTTATTTATTCAAGCAACACTTATCCATCAGGTCAGGAATGGTATAACTATATTTCAATTCAGGATCAATAAAAATGGAAACAACTTGATCATGAATCTTACCTTCCATCTTAATAATGGATGTCTGATGATAAACCTGCATGCTATCCACTGTTGCATAATCCAAGGAATACTTTTCCCAACATATCCAATTTTTTGTCCCTCTTGAGCACTGTAAATATGAGGCATGTCACCCTGGTGTGATGGGAACTCACTTTTTTTATGGTCTCCACCACAAGTCCAACACCTCAAATACTTCCTTCGATTTTCCTTATTATTCTCCTTAGGCTAAAATCCATGTCCTTTTTCAACTGCATTTAACTTCTTGTACAGTACTACGTTCACCTTGCCACCTACATCTTGAGGTATTCCTCGCTTCTTATCCCACTTTCCTTTAGTCTTCTCATTACCTTTCCAATCCTTCTTAGGCTCAAACTTGGGCTTATATTTCTAATAAAAATGCTTTAGCTTCTTGATGAATTCCTCCAATGAATGAGGCTCATCATACTAAATCTAATAGTTAAATGCTAAAGGCAATCCACTGATGAACCTTTGGACCTTTGTCTTCTCATCCTTGAGGTAGGGAACATACCTCAACAACTCCAAAAAATTAGTCATGTACTCTTCATCTGTCATAGAACCCATCTTCAACTCATATAACTCATTGTCCTTTCCATCATAATATCTCTCAAAAAATTACTTCTTTCTAAATAGTATTTTAAACTCATGCCAACTCAACTCCTCTATCCTGATGCCTATGACATGCTTCACATCTTCTCACCATATATATGCTCTTTCCTTGATACTGAAGATAACGATATTGGATTTCATATTATATGAATAATCATGCAATATGAAGAAATTCTTCATCCCAAGTAGCCATCTTATGCATCCTCTGGTTTCTTCACATCCCCATAAAAAGTAGGAGGCTTGGCTTTTTTTAAATCCTCCAAAAAATATTTCTTCTCAGTCCTTCTATAATGATCCTGGCGGTAATGATGATGATTTCTCTCATAAATGGAACTAGAATAAAATCCATGAGTGCCAACCCACCTGTCAAGTGTATCCAAATATATTCTACCTCTGACCATGTCATCCATATCCAACTTTTATCCTGATTGAGACCTGCTATCATATTCCTAATTTGTATTTTCCTCATGTCCATCAGTGATCCAAAAATGCTCCTGCTTCAACAAATCTTAAATACTGTGAAGGATGATTACATTATTCTCTTCTTTCTTTTCTTGATATCTCGTAAACCTTTCCTGTGCCTCAATCAACCTTTTATTATCTTCCTTAAAACTTTGATCTCTTCCTTCAAACTTCTCAGTGTATATACTAAATCAGGAGAGTACTCTTCTCCTTGTTGCTCAACTCATGTGTCCCATTCCATTGAATTCACATCAGGCCTGTAAGGGGAGTCATGTGAATTGTATTCCAACATTCTACTCTTCATCCATGATCTTCTATCTCCAATGAACATGTCATGTTAGATAAATAAAATAGATACATAATCAAAATCATACCTCAGTGTGCTTCATGGGAGGCTACCTTGTCTGCACAATTAGTCCAGATTAACACGATATAGATACATAATGACATCAACATATCAACATCATGCAATATAACACAAAATTGCAATAATGGCCACATGCATGAAAACTATAACCATCACAATGCATGCACAAAAAACACATTGAAAACTAACATGCATGCATAACAATATACATTTTCCCATCCAATCCAATTATTTGAACTTGGAAGCTCTGATACAACCATGTAACGTTGATATTATAGAAAAGGTTGCAGGGATTGAAACTGCTTATATACCACCTTGTAACACCTCCTCCCACATTTACCTAATTTTACAAGATTTATAGGGTAAAAATGAGATGAGTGTTACTATGATATGGTTTGATCTCCAAGTCCCAGTTATGGATGTGGGGCCTACAAAATACATCCCATGGGGACTAAATACCACCCCAGAGCCTGAAACCCACCCCGGGTTATCAATCCCTAAGTTGGAACTCGTTTTTAGATTTGAAGCTCCCCAACTGCACCCCTGACAATCTTTGCATGTGGTTGGGAGGCTATAACTGCACCCATGGGCCTACATGTGGTTATGACCCAAATTCCTCAGTTCAGAGCATGCATTCGCGAGATCTATACCATGTTTTTCAGGAAAGCATCCATACCACTGCCTAAAACTGCTTGTAACTTTCTATAATCATGAATATCATGATAAAAATGTTCAACAAACAAATCTGGAGAAATATCTCGAACAATACATGCCTAATGCCTAAGTGTGCAAGAGTATGAGAGAATGAGAGTGTGAAAGGAGAGAACCAAAACTGAGCTAACAAAAGTTGTGAACTATGTAACATCCCTGGTGAAAATTCCATATAATAAAATTTAATAAAGGGAATATAATAACCAAGGTCATGGGACACGTATTCCAAGATTAATGTTGGGAAAAAACAATCCTAGTGTAGGTGTTCATATGGTTAATTATGGCTATGTATATTGGAAAAGCTAATGGTTAAGGCTATGGAAAGGAAAAGTGGCATTTATTGACATTTATTTATGAAAATAATGGAAAATAGAAGAAAAGGGAGGTGAAAGATCATAGGTTACATGTGAGGAGGAAAATTAAGGAAAATAATGGAAAATGAAGAAAATAGAGGCATCATTGATAAAAATTATTCTAAGGATCAGTTCACAAACTTTTTTGAGTTCAGTTTTGGAGCTCTCATTCTATTCTCTCTATCTATCATACTCTTGGATACTTATTTTTTTCTTGGAGCACTCTTGGAGAGTGTGGCATACTTGGAGTTTTTTTTTATCAGTGGTTGTCATTGATGTCAACCGAAGCAGTACCAGAGGCTACCCTGATCTTGCATGGTAATTTTGACTTGAAAAATTACTCTATTCCAAGTCAAGGATATTTTCGATGGTTTCTACTTGTTGAGATGTTTCCATTGTTATATGTCATGCCACGTAATTCTTCACGGTTTGAGAGATATTCATGTTTGAAGTTAGTAACCCCAGTTAGTGGGCTAAAACCCCATGGGGTTGTAGCATGAAATTAATCATTGGTTGTGTTAATTGACTATTAAATAATTAATAATTTTTTAATCTCCTAAAATCCCTCCAATTTTCACTTGTTGAAGATCCTCTCAACCTAAGAATTTATATAAATTGTGACCCTTGTATCCTCCTCATGCAAGGATTTTGCTACTTAAAAACAGTCATTGTGGCATTATCAATATAACTATTTTTTCTGCGAAGCTTCAGATGCCGAAAAAAAAACCCATTTGAGTCGAAATCCTGATGAAATGCGTAACCGAATTTCAGATATTGGTTCACTGTATTTTTGGAGATATGATCTGAGGAAGTTAGGGTTTTTGCAAGCTCCCGAATTTCATGTCAAACAGGTGACCTTGGGAACATCAACATAACTTTCTATATGAGCTTTGGATTCAAATTTCGTAAAAGGTGATAGAAAGAGGACGGACTATAGTTTGTTGGAAATCATTTTAAGGACCAAAGGTTGAAATAGTGACATGTGTCACTTCCTACAAGTTCTCTCTACTGAACTAGTCTATAATCAGGTCATCGTAGGAGATTGGGAAAAACTATTTCTTGAAGAATCCAATATTTATCAGACCCACAGGATTGGAAAGAGGACTCATAGGGATACTACAGGACAAAATTTTAGACCTTGGAGATATGTAATTACATAGATATAGCAGATTCAATATCGAGCTTCTAAAAGGCAAGAAAAAATATGCATTCAAGGATCACTACAGTAAGGACAACACATCAATATTCAAGGGTAACTCTACTACAAAAAGGTATGTATGATTAGTGTTTGAAATTTGATTTTAATATCATCTCTGACATGTATTTTTGCAGGAGAGTGTAATCATTTTGTATCTATCTTTGATTGGGTTTTGTTCATAAATGTTGAACGTATTTACATTTGAATTTTGACTATTTATCTGACATATGGTTTTCAGGACGGTGTAAGTACTTTTTTGTATATTGGTTTGGGTCTTGTTAATGCATGTGCAGGAACGAGGACATAATAGGAAAATTAGACACATACTAGAAGGACAATGCAACGCCAAAGTACCATTACTTGAAGCAAGCACAACAATACCTCAGCAACTACTAGTGTTCAAAGAAGTAGTGTCAAGTCAAGTATCATGCCGTGTCAAAATTCAGTATTGTAACAACCATCATTATAAAATTTTAAAAGAGTCATTATTGTAAAATATCCAATCTGCCTAGAGTTGGAGAGTCATTGTTGGGAGGTATAAGTGTCATTGTTGGATAATGTTATGGTTGTTTTGCAGGTCATAGTGTGATTGGGTGTTTGGTATAGTTCAATAAAATCATTTTGTATTGTGGATCATTGTCCGTGGTACAATATTCCACACTCTTGTCTTATTTCTAATCATTATAGGGTGTAAGGGAGGTGTTAGTTGGTGCATGAATTCACCTACAGGTTGGAGCCTGTGAACACTTTAGGGTGGTAGGTTAGTCTAGGATGTCGAGGCATCCATTTAGTTGACTACTGAAGAAACCAGGGTGTTGGGGTTTCCTTCCAGTGGGATCTGTTGGACGGATAAATCGTTCTTGCGGACAAGACCGATCTCCCTAGTGTCAGAAGACAATCTAGCAACAAACGAACAACTAAGTTTGTCTTTCTCTAGATATATTCGTTTTACAAATAAATGTTATTAAGGTGTCGATCCTACCTTACATCCAAATGCTTATTTGTAGTCGCAGTGCTTCCATTGCATCAATAATCCTTCATCGCAACAAGGGCCCTTTTGTCGCAAGAAAGTATCATCTTTCGTTGAACTGCAATCACAAACAAGAAAATATCAAATAGCACCTGTATAACAAATAATCATAAACATACCTATCATAGTGATCAAGGAATCTATGAAATAAACAATCGAACGACAATTTATTGAGAAAAACAGAACTTGATTGTATTAATCTTAAAATATACAAAAGAACCTTACAACCTTAGCCTTGATGTTCGAAAGGCCTTCCCGGGGTCCAAAGTTTTATCGAGTTCGAAAAAGGGATAAAAATGTACTCATGGTTTTCACTTTTTCGTAAGTTTTAAAGAGTTCGAAAAAGGGATAAAAATGTACTCATATGGCCGACTTTCAATTTAATTTACGAGCAAGAAAAGACGGAAAGAACTCGGCATTTTCATGTGTTTTACGAGAACGAAAGATAGCAAAATAATCTCGGGATTTTCATGAGTTTAACGAGTCTTGAAAATAATCGAAATTGACTCAAGATAGGTTTCATTTTTACACAAGCTTGAAACAGAGAGAAAACTGTGCTTGATGCCCCCTAAGCGTAACTGCTAGAGCGCATGCCCCCCCAGCTTCATTTCATTCAACTAAGTACGCTGGTAATAAATAGCTGGATGGAATGAAGGTTCATTTACGAGATCATATGAAAGACCTGACCTAAAAACTAACCTAAATATAACTTAACATCTACGAGATCTAGTCAAAGACTCGACTCAATTAGGGGAGGTTTTGTTTCATTTTTTAATGAGCTTGACACAGGAAAAGAACTATGCTCATGGCAACGTGTTTCATTTTTTAATGAGGTTGAAACAGTAAAAGGAACTATCCTCAGATCTACTCTATTTCTAAACTACCTACATAACCTACTGATTCATTTTTTAATGAGGTTGACACAGGAAAAGAACTGTCCTCATACCTGATTCATTTGTTAACGAGGTTGACTTAACAACAGGAACTATCCTCTGACCAACTGATTCATTTTTTAACGAGGTTGACACAGGAAAAGAACTGTCCTCAGACCACTGATTCATTTTTTAATGAGGTTGACACAGTAAAAGGAACTTTCCTCAAACCACTGATTCATTTTTTAATGAGGTTGACACAGTAAAAGGAACTTTCCTCAACTACATGTTTCATTTTTTAACGAGGTTGACACAGTAACAGGAACTATCCTCACCGAAGCTTGTTTCATTTTTTAAACGAGCTTGACACAAGAAAAGGAACTATGCTCTCGACTAACTGATTCATTTTTTAATGAGGTTGACACAGGAAAAGAACCATCCTCAGACTCACTGATTCATTTTTTAACGAGGTTGACACAGTACAAGGAACTTTCCTCACACCACTGATTCATTTTTTAACGAGGTTGACACAGTACAAGGAACTCTCCTCACACTCACTGTTTCATTTTTTAACGAGGTTGACACAGTACAAGGAACTATCCTCACACTCTGACTCTAATCTACAGCCTGTTGGAAGTTTCCTCAACACAACTAACAGAAGGTTGGTGATGTTGAGATGGTGAACTCTGTTTAGGTGAAGCATTCGGTTGAGGTGGAACAATTGGAGTTTCAGGGCCAACGAAGTTGAAAGTAACCATATCGGTAAACCTATTGTAATCCAGGTAATGACAATGTAGCGACCAACATTTCCAAAGCAAGGAAAAGGACTAGGATTCTCGTTAAGAGGGGTTCCTTGGTTGGTAAATTCCGGAATAGTTGCCATTCTATTCAACTTCAGTGAATTTTATTAACAAATTAAAAACTAAAATAACAATTAACAATTAACAACTAACAATTAAAATTCACAATTCACACCTATGGTCTCTAAAAGTAAAAACAAACAAATTAACACGCGCTATCAAATTTAGGAGTCAAACCACACACAAATAGTAACTTCCCGTACTAAAAACACTAGTTGGTGATGAAATCCAACATCGTAGAATTTAATATAGAAAGGGCGGTTGGAACAGTTACCCCGACAACCTGCTTAATGAAACAGACTGGCACAAGTTTCTTCACAAAACCATCTCGAGTGAAGATAACCCCCCAGAGAGTCCAAGTGAGTCTAGTCGACGTCTGCTCCAGGTACAGTGGGATCTTCCCTCCACCGTCACCTTAGGAAAGAAACCTATAGATTATGGCCACTAAGGTTACCAATAGAAACAAATATACCTGGGGGAACAGTCTATGATCCGATACACACGCAAGGGCAGAGTAACAAAGCTCAATCCCCTTGAAGGCTCCTTAAAATAATTCAAGGTATGCCAACAAGTGACCCCAGGCTCCTCGACAATGGTCTATCTCAGGTTTACCGTTGTTAATACGTGTATATCTTCTATCATTCCCAATGAGGAAGGATTGATTACCTCACTGGTTCAGATATGATCTCGTGCTTGACTCCTTTAGGAGGAGCTTCCCAGAGCATACATGCAACAATTGGAATTTTTCCTACCGCAAGATCGACTACTTGTTTGTTTCACTGTCTTGGAGAGTTAACTAAAACCTATTCCAAGACACTAGCCTAAGCTATGTTGGTGGAAAGAGCCCTAAAAATGTAAAAATTACTAGATGAATTTTAATTAAGCGCTGTGTTAATTAGGCTGTTATTACTCAAAGGGGTAAATGGATATGAAACCAATGGTGTTATGACCCGACCCAAAACTGAATGCAATCGAATATGATAATGTAATCTTTTCAATTCGATGAATCCTAACTAAAGTAAGGAGAGAGTTTCCATTCACTTCCAACAATGCAAAGATTGATAACTAAGAGAAAATATAACAAATTCTCTAATGCACTAATTTTATCAAGAAAACTAATGCAAATCAATCCCAAAACAATTTTTTTATTTTTGTGTTTTTAAAACAAACATAAAAACATCTAAATTCAAATCAAAGAAAACTGATCTAAATCTACAATTGATTTTTCAGAATGTAAACTATGCAGTTGTAATCTATGCACAATTCACATGAAAAGTATGCAAATGTAATCTATGCACATTTTTCATTCATATTCTGAAAATGAGACTTCTAATTATGCAAATGTGATCTATGCAAGAGAATTCTCAAACACAAGATGATTCTAATGTAATCTAAGAACCAATCAAGTGGAAGTCAAGAAAATCGAGTGAGAGTTCCAAAGATCAAAAAACACTCAAAGGCGATTAACACTCATACACAATTTAGCCCCCCCCGGCGAATGAGGGGGAAATTTTTTTTTTGCAAAAACAAAAGCAAAAAGATGCAAAATTGTGAAAATACTGAGACAAACCTTCAAGGAATGACCAAAGGAAATCGAATTAAGAATTTCTCAAAAAAGAGACTCAAAACACCCAATTAACTTAATGGAGATTGATGAGATGAAGAATTGCTGAAAGAAACTTAGAAACAAGAGATTTTTGACAGAAAAATACAGATCTGGGTAGATGCTAAGAATCCTAAATTAAATCTAAACTAAACTAAAAGAAGAAATCTAAGTTTTTCAAGACTTTTAACAAGGTCCGCAGGTCCCAGAAGTAACAGGTGCGGTCCCGCACTGGTTACCTAAGGAAAGTGCGGAGATGCCCGCACTGTGTGTGAAGACAAAGTGCGGTCCCCTGAAAACTTCAAGAAAAACATAAAAGATTTCAAAATTTTTAAAAAAAGAAGAAAAACTAAGCTACCCAGGCAGATATCCATCAATCAAAAACCAGGAAAAACATTTCCTCAAATCAAAATAAAAGAGAACCAAAAAAAACAAGTTCTATCCCCAGTGGAGTCGCCAATTTGTTGGCCGGATAAATCGTTCTTGCGGACAAGACCGATCTCCCTAGTGTCAGAAGACAATCTAGCAACAAACGAACAACTAAGTTTGTCTTTCTCTAGATATATTCATTTTACAAATAAATGTTATGAAGGTGTCGATCCTACCTTAGATCCAAATGCTTATTTGCGGTCGCGGTGCTTCCATTGCATCAATAATCCTTCGTCGCAACAAGGGCCCTTTTGTCACAAGAAAGTATCATCTTTCATTTGATCTGCAATCAAAAACAAGAAAATATAAATAGCACCTGTATAAAAAATAATCATAAAACATATCTATCATAGTGATCAAGGAATCTATGAAATAAACAATCAAACGACAGCTTATTGAAATAAACAATCGAACGACAATTTATTGAGAAAAACAGAACTTGATTGTATTAATCTTAAAATATACAGAAGAACCTTACAACCTTTGCCTTGATGTTCGAAAGGCCTTCCCGGGGTCCGAAGCAGGAATCTCCTCTACTTTGATAAGTCTTACACTCTTCCTTCAGGAGCACAAAGAGGTATGTGATCTTTCCTCTCAAAAGCTCAGCAGAAAGAAGTCTAAATCTCAAACAGCACTTCAACTCAAAAATCTTCTCCAAAAAACTTAACTTCCTTTAGGCTACCCAATGCCTCCTTTTATAGATCAGATGAGGAGGTTAGGATTCCACCTTTAAAGGGATAGAACCCTCCTTCAAAGGGATAGGCTCCTCACATCAAGGGATTAGTTCCTTAAGGTGTGGGATACATGCACCTTACTAAAGCGTACTCATCCCCAAAAAATCTCATCTAGAACCTTCTAGAATTGACCAAAAATCAACTTTTTCACTTTGATTTTGCGCTTTTTTGACTTTACAGGAAGTCCGCAGGCATAACACTGGAAAATTGCATTCTAGAACGCAGTTCCTCTTCACATTACCTACGTACCATAGCCAGGAATGCAGGTAAGTCTCATATTAACTGCGTACTCAATGTTTTTGAGATTTTTAGGGTTTTTTTCTAGTTTTAAGGCTTGGAATGAGGAACAAAGGTTGTAAGACTTGTAGAGGAGGCATGTATGAGTGTTTAATGAGCTCATACAGACAGCAGAATGTCAAGGTAACATTTTTTAGTGTAACGAGGTGCCTCCCTTCCGATTATGAAATATGTCTTCGGCAGCCTAGGTAATCAATAATCCTGTTGGTGAGTTATTAAATTTACAAGGTGTTTGTCTAAGGCTTGCTACAAATAATGTCGCGGAATATAGTGTCATTTTGGAATTATTGAACAAGGCTATTAACCTCAGTATTCGTGCATTAATTGTATATCTGGACTCACAGCTTGTAGTGTTACAACTCAATGGTCATTATTCAGTTAGGAACCCATCTATTTTAATACTGTATCTACGTATTTGCTTACTGGAAGGAAATTTTGATTACATTACATATCAACATATACCCAGACGAATAAACGCGTTAACAAATGCAGTAGCTAACATGAATTTAGATAGACATTTACGCAACTTGTAAAAAACATCATTATATGTGAAAAAGACCCATGCAGAAATAGATATATATATATATATATATATGTCGAATGTTTTTGGTTTGTGTGCATCACATAAAATCCAAAAAATATACGTGTCTATTTTAATAATATCTAGAGACAACATGTCTCTCAAAAATATGCATATGAAAATCCTAGGCGACTAATCAGCATGGTGCTCATGGTAGCATGTCACTTCCCACACCAATTGCCTCAGTAAACGATGAAGGCGACTAGGCACCCCCACGGTGTGCCTCTGATAAGCCATAGGAACATCTGCTAGGCGAGCATAATCAGGGATCTCATGGGCAATTCCTTCCAAGTTTTGAACTAGCTCACTCCCCTCACCCCCCTCACCTTGAGGGTCATAGGCGAGAGGGGTCCTCCGTGCGATCGGAGACATCCTGGCGGGCCTCTCTGGGCCAACATCTGCATACATATAGGATCAATTGTTAGAACATGCATGTATACCAAAAAAAAAACATAAAATACATAAAATCAAAAAGAGTCTTACCCAGCTCCTCATCCCAGTCCTCTCCTTCCGGAAGTGGAAGTTCTGGGTCTCCCGTGAAATCATTACTGGCATACGGCCAGTCCTATATGACAATCAACTGTCGTTGAAGCCATACGAAGAAATCGGGCCGCCATGACATTTGTTGGCCCCCTCCTGCTCTGGGCATCAGTGCTGCCCATCGAGCCATCTGTGGCTCTCTCAATAATGGATCTGTGACTATCGCCCCCTGGCCCTGGAAAATAGGTAATAATTCGAGGATGAATGATACCAAACTAGACCCGTACCCAAACTGCTTTAGTTTGGTCTTTTTACACTTCTTCAATTTCCGTTTGATATTCATAGTTACGGTTGTATCCCAATCAAATAACGTCGGGTTCATACATTCTGAAGCCAAAAGGAGTTGTGTTTTGTTAGCCTCATGCGACGCCTGTGACCCTGCGGCCTGCGTAATGGTATGGAGCACCACTCTGAGTGCTAGATCAGGAATGGTGTGAATGTCAACCTTCCTGCTACCTGATCCTGTTTGTGCCCCTGGGCACACTCTTTCCATTACCATTGACATCTTTTCGCCAGAAGGCCTAGTACCTATCATGATCGGGACTGGACTTCTCTGAGACAATCCACTGATGAAGTAAACATCGGATACTTCGAGCTCCAGCACTTGATCTCGAAGCCTAAACTTCTCTTTGTTCTCATCCCAGATACTGACCAAGTATTGCAACAATTTAGGTTGTGCCCTGAGACATGGTGTCAAGAATAATTTCTTTAAACCATAATCCTGGAGAGCATTCATGAATTCCTCGTTCCCCATTTCCATTTCGTATTCTTCACCGTGCTCCCATTATTTCCATTCGATCACCATTGTGGCTTTGAACCTGCACCAAAATGGTCATAAGAACTTCATTAGATACCTTGGGCATTCAAAAATCCAGTTGATTGGTTCTTTTTTTTGTAAAAATTGAGTGGAAAATAAGTTTGCATGGTTGGTGTGACTGTTTTGCTGACAGTCGCGCTAGCTGGCGCAACCCTTTTGCAAAAAGAACTTGATTGGTGTGGGTCCATGCCTAATACCAGCGCCAATTGGGCGAGCCCTAAATTTGAAAATTTCCCCCTCAGGGATCCAAAATCACGATGGAATACTATAAAAATTGGATTAAAACATAGCTAATGGAAGCGCCTCTTACCTGGAAAATACGAGATATGAAATGATGCACTGGATCGTCCACAATCGTCACCGCAAGATCGCAGGAAAAAACTCACTGTTGCTCTCCACAAGAGGTAAAAATTAAAAGTAAATATGTTTTTACTATTTTAGTCATATTTATAACTTTTCAAAATCAAATTAGGTTTTGAAGCTTATTTTTCCAATATTTTATTATATTTTGTTGAAAAATGGGTTTTATGCTTTCTTTCTTGTGCAATAACAGGTTTTCACTCAACCAGGACGACGATACGAGTTGTATTTTATACATTTTCAGACTTGGTAAAAACACGAAAAAGTCACTACTGGAGTCATCTTTTAGCTCTTTTCTGACTCTCTAAAAATGAAAATATCGTAGAAAGGTAATTTACACACTGGAACCTGAACATGGCACTTGTCTGCATTCATGTTGGGTTGGGGACATCTCATCTCGTTTCATGCTTGCCTCCATGGGTTTGGGTAATTCCTTTTAACCACTCATCTTTTCTTTACCTCGTCATCATGACTTCAAATACTTTGATGTCAAATACTGCCAAATCCAGTTTTTTGTTGCTGATATGTTCAAGAGAAGTTAACCTCTGCTGTTTTCAACCCCCGTCTGATTCTTATCTAATCCTAGTTCACAAACATTATGTTCCTCTGTCTCACGTCGATGATGTGGGAAACACTATGGCCCACCTTCGATGAAGGTCACTTCCTGTCGACTTCAGCTCATTATCCAGGAAGCTGATCTAAAGACTCCCTTCGGGTACCTTGGAGCCTGCATGCCTCAATGGCAGGTTCTTCACATTCAATGGAAAGTTTTCATCATTGGCCTTCGATCATATGATTCTGCAAGTGTTCAATGCCAGCTCACTATTCACATTCCATGGATTGTACCTATAGTACCTTGAGAGCTATCCTCATTATTGGTGGTTCCTCTCGCGTCTGTTAACGGCTTTCATCATTGGTTGGTAATCAGATGATGTTCTTGTATGTTTGACTTCAGCTCACTTATTCACATGCTTGAACTTGTACTCTGTTCGGATTAAGATGGAGCACAAGACCCTAGATTTTGTTTGATGGAATCTAGGCTGTGGGTTTTTGGATTATGATGATTAGTTACATGACTCATTTGATTGGATGGCTTCGACCATACCTGATTCTACTTATTGATCCTTTTTGGATGGTTGCATCCATGCCTTGGGTCCTGATTATTGTATACTTTATTATGGATGGTTGCGCCCATACCACATATCATGTATCAGAGATATCAGTTGTACTTGGATGCAGGTTTTCAATGGAAGTGTTTTCATTTGGGCACATTCTCATAAAGCATTTCACCCCTCTCTCTCTCTCTCGGGCCTCATGCTTTAGGGGGCTTCTGTTACACAGTATCTTGTCACCGTCCCTACAATCCCTCGTCCCACACATTGGAGGGCCTTTCCCGTGACCTGTGAGCAGTGACATGACCTGAAACCACTTTCATGGCCTCCCCCTTGACAAGGAAAATCAATCCTCTGAAGAAATTTTCCTTTGAAAAACCCTAAAAATAGATCTTTTTGCCTTGGCACGACTATCCAGTTCAGCCCTCGTGCCAATGGGGGAAATCCACCATAGAAGGCGTGCCAACTGGTGCTCTGTCCCAGTGTCTCACTCACGCCAAGCTTAATAAGGGATGTTTTTTAAAAATAAATGGCGGAATTTTGATTCTAAAAAACTCCTGAACGAGTCTCTAAAATGAGTTGGGAGGTTTGGCTTCGGATCTCCATGTATGGGAGGTGTTTTTACACCTTTCATGGAAGCTTCCTTAGAGATAGGGCCAATCCCATTATTGTAGGGATCCCAACTCCTCTTCCCCCATCTATATCATCTTGCCTCCACCCTTAGCAAGCTAGAGTTGAACTTGTAGCAAGGAGACTATAGCCAGACAAATTTTGACATCCAAGCCAAAGAGAGAGAGATTTGTCCCGTTTCCGACAGGCTTCGTTGAGACGTGCTCCGCTGTCAGTCCCACTGAAGGAAGATCAAGTGTCAGAGCTTTGGGTTGTATCTTTCCTTTATTATTTTAATGATAAGCGACTTTGATTATGGTTTTATTCATGTGTCTATTTCTTGATGCAATTAATTACATCCTCTCTGACTGATGTATGGTTACAGACTTTAGATTTTATGTTGTATATCATTATATTCTTTGCATGTGTCTAGGTGTTCGGACGTGTCAAGTGGAAGAATCATGATATGCCAAGCGAAGGACGGGAAGCGCCATCCTTTCTTCAACGACCACTGTGTAGGATTCAAGGTATGCAATTCGTTATGTTTTTGTCATTTTGTAACTAGAGACTTGTGTCACTGCATGACCTGATTGTGCTAGACCCGATCTGGGCTAGTAGGGATCGCCTCTGTCCGCAAAGGGGATTTACCTCTCCAACAATGAGCCTCAATGAATATTAGATAGCAAGGATACACTTCTTTGAAATCAGTGCATTATACAAGTTAAGGTTTAACGCAAGCACTTTAGATTAAATAAGGCCCTGTGAAAATTAGAAGATGTCGTGAAAGTGTGTGTGGGGGGCGGGGGGGGGGGGGGTTAGAACATAACACTTCATTTTCACTCAATATGTAAATATAATTATTACCAAGATATGGGTTTCTGCAACTATGCATGCGCTAACCTTTAACTTGATCTCTAATCCTCATCAATTTTATGAACCCTCTAGAGACCGCTCCATGGGGGGATCCCCTTCTCCTCCAACTCCACCTGATCTAGCAACGTCCTAACATTTCATGAACATCATCAGAATTCTCGGACTACCATGGGAGTGGCCTTCTATCTCCAAGTTCATTAAGAAACTATATTTAATCCCTAAGTTAAATCTACCTTTCACCGTCCCAAACAAAGCATCACTTTCTCTCGCCGAGCAAGGATTGGTTTGACAATTCATGATACTTTGGCCTTCACCAAAAACAGTGCAAAAATGTATTGAGTGCAATTGGGCACAAAAAATTCAAGGAAAAATCTCAGTTCAATTTTGTGGCAGAGGTTATTACACATGTAGAAATATCTAAATAGATTCAAATGATCATGTAATGTACTAAAACAAAACTCTGAATCAATTCTACAAATTGTGGAAACCAATTTCGATTCCACAATCACATAAACAAGTAAGAGAAAGAAATATCAATCACACAACAAAAGATGTATCTAGGTAAAACCTCAGCTAAAAACCCCTTTATCTATATATTTCATAAATTCAAGATGAAAAAATAAAATGTTATTTCTCTTCCTGAGAAACCTCTACACTATGCTGACTATCTCACTCTGATCCTACTCTAATCTTGGCAACGATCTAAGCAATTTTGGTCCAATATTTAACCTCTTTCTTTCCTCTTCCTGACTAGCCTTGCTTACGCATTCCTGAGCTAGTTAAGCCCCTATTAATTAAGAAATTCTCAATTAATGATTTTGCAATACATCCAATGATTCTCGATGACCTCATGCATGACCTGTACAATTTTCTAATTATACAATTGATATTTACCTTCCCTTTAACCCCAATCTCAACTGGGCCTTCCTTAGAAATGACATGCAACAATTATTTATAGCAAATTATCATTTAAATGATTGATCACTACTTGTGAATTAAATCATATTTAATTCACTAGACCTAGCACTAGCTCATCCCTCAATTAGAACTATTTTAACTGATTTTTAACTCAAATACTTGAGTTAACCAATTAAAACTCACAAATAACTCAACCAGGGCTTCTAAAAAGTAGGAGACACCATAAATGCCTCTAGTTTGACATCCAACTAGAATTCGTTGAGATAACTAAGTATTACTGAGTCATTTAATACTTACAAGTTGTCATGTAATGTGGAATTACAATTTAATTCTAATTTAACTAAGGGAAAATTAAATTAGAATCCCTTTTGGATGCCATTTTCAATATTTCTTATTTCCATTTTCAACACTCCCTCTCAACAAGAAAGGAATTCAACTCTATCTCGATCTGGTACCTTTGGAATGTTTTTCATGCAACACTTCTCTAGTGTTGTTTGCTACTGCAACTTCTGAAACTAAAAAAACATCCAAACTGAATCAGTATGTTGCATTTATCTCGAGATTCTCTAACAGTTGCTAGCTACTACACTGTCTACTGAAAAACTCTACATTGATGTTGACTCTACACAATGTCATCTACATTGTTGCTAACTCTGCTATGCACTCCAGTATCTGACATTTGTCACTCTGATATATGATTTCATAAATTGCTATTTTTCCATCCTACTACTGTGTATTGTGGTCTCTCGTAGCAAGGTAATGATCCATGAGACAAAAATGTCTCAATGGACCCTGCTCAAATTTTCTCTCTTGGTACTATGTCTTCACATCAGCCCACCTCTCACTTGGAGGTATGCCTGCATGTGCTCCCTCTGCCCACCTGGCTAGAAATTTCCCCCTACTGGAGGTCTCTGCTTGAGTGGATGCCTCCACTCATTCTCCTCTCTTCTTCTCCAATTGTGGCTTCTCCAAAACTTTCTAAGACTGCTTATGAGGATGCATGTTGAGAGGTAATTTATGCTCCCTCTCAACCACCAAGTCTCTAAACTTTTCTTTTCTCCTCAAATCTTTCCATGCATCTTCGAACTCAAGAGCATACAAGTTATTGACTCGCACGCCGATCTGTTTCACCCGTCCCATGATGATGTGTCAAAGGAAAACCTTTCATTTTCTAAATGTCACATCATAACCACAGTCTTCTAATACCGCCACGGAAACAAGATTCTTCTTTAGTCCTGGAACAAAAAAAAAAATATTTGAGTCTGAGAGGGGAGCCAGTCTCCCACTGAAAGGTAAATGTACCTATGATGGTCACGCTATACTTCCCGTCATCTCCAAAATAAATTTTCTATTGGAGGTTCTTTTCCTCCAAGTCACTGAAGATATCTCTATTCCACATCATATGGAATGCGGCACCACTATCAAGATACCACATGCATCCCATTATAGTGTTGGTAATGCATGCAATGAGAGTAAAATAAAGCTTGAATTTTGAAGCTAGAGCTTCACCTACTGCTGCAACTGCATACTCCTTCTTGCTTGCCTTCTATGGACATTCATGGCATAGTGCTCGTACTTGTGACAGTAAAAACAATTGATCTTGGACAAATCTCTCTTTCCTTATTCTCCTTGGAAATTATTTCCTTGGTTTTTTTTCCTTTTCTTACTAATGAAAAATATTCTTCTTTTTCTTTGGAAGAGATTCCATCTCTGGTGCTCTGCCTTATCTCTTCTTGTACCAAGTGAGACCCCAATTGCTCCCACTCAGGTAAATTCTCCCTCCCAGTTATTGAATCCTGGTAGTTGTGCTAGCTCTTGGGAAGGCCTAGAAGTGTTAGGCTCACAAAATCATCCTCAGGAATTGCCACACCAACACTTCCAAGCTCATCTTGATATTGAGTGAACTTTTCCAAGTATTTTGGTATTGTCTCACCCTCCTCCAACTTTATTTTTTTGAGCTTGTCTTTCAGCGCCAGCTTCCTGTGGTCACTGCTATTCTAAAACAGATATGTTAAGGCTTTCCAGAAAACATATGAATTTTCCTTTCCATGGAGGTTCGATACAATATGATCTCAAACTCCTTCTAACATAATCCTTCTCCCCTTTTCTACATTATTATTTCATGCATCAAGATTTTGGGCATCTTCTTTTCTAGGCATGGGAATGTCACTATCTATGAATTCCTTCGATCTGTTTTCCTCCAACACTACCGTCATTCTTTCCTTCCATGCTATGTAATTTAAACTACCCTTGAGGGAATATTCTAGTCTTAATATGTATAAAGACATCTTGATCTGTTGTTGTTCATGAAGAATAAATCTGCAAATTTGATTCACTTGTTCAAAACAAACTCGAATTATTCTATTATATTGTGATTCCTGGTGCTCTGATTCCATTTATAAATATCTAAATAGATTCAACTAATATTTTAATGTACAAAAAAAAAATATTGAATCAATAATATAAATTTCAGAAACCAATTTCGATCGCACATGATCACATAAACAAGTAAGAGAAAGAAATATCAATCGCACAACACAAGATGTATCAGGGGAAATCCTCAAACAAAAGCCACTCTATATGTATATTTCATAAAGTCAAGATCATGAAACAATACAATGATATTTATCTTCTGGAGAAACCTCTCCACTCTGCCGACTATCTCACTCTGATCTTGTGTTGATCCTGGCACTGATCTAAGCAAGTTTGGTCCAATATTTAACCTCTTTCTTGCCTTGTCTGGCTAGACTTGCTTACACAATCCTGAGCTAATTGAGCCCTAATAATTAGGAAATTCCCAATTACTGTTTTTGCAATACATCCAAGTCGTCCTGATGACCTCATGCATGACCTGTACAATTTTCTAATTATACAACTTATAGTTGTCTTCCCTTTAACCCCAATATAAACTGGGTCTTCCTTAAAACTGACATGTAACATATATTTATATTGAATTATCATTTAACTAATTGATCACCACTTATGAATTAAATCATATTTAATTCATTGGACCTATCACTAGCTCATCTCTTAATTAGAACTAGTTAAACTAACTTTTAACTCATATACTTGAGTTAACTAATTACAACTCACAAATAACTCAAGCAAGTCTCCTAAAAATTAGGAGAAACCCTATGTGATCACTCCATAATTCTGAGGCTGAAGACAGAACCATGGAGGTAACATCCAAACCTCCTTAGAATCTAGGATCTAGCCCTCCTATACTCAGAAAGGGATCTCTCTTTATGATTTAGCTTTGTTTGATTGGGGATTTTAGGCTAGTTAATAGGTACGGGGTTTAGCTTTAAATTGGTTGGTTGGAATAGTAATGGAGATGGGCCATTGGTAATGGAGTCAAAGATTCCTAATTAAATCAAGGCAAGTTCTACTTGAAAGCTTACAGGGAAGGATAGGCACCTTTGTTGGCTTCTTGAGATTGTTGAATGATGTGAGAGAAAAGGTGAGGAAATAGGATTGGAGAAGAGAAATTAAGAATTCTGAAACTAATCCTCTAGTAGAAAACATAGAAATTATCCAAAGCCAGAAATGGAGTGTTATTTTAAACAAAATCTGCTCTTAATTTTCTATTGAATAATTCATAATTTATGGACAACATATGAATAACAATGAAAACACATATACAAACTCAGATGAACTTCACCGACATGAGTGACACGATAATCCTATAATGCTGCAACTGTATTACTAAAATTGATCAAAGGAGGCTTTGTGAGCTACTTTACAACATTGGTCTTCTCCTAAAAACAGATACCAACCCTTTTCCTTCTCTTTTACATAAATGTATATACACTTAACTACAAGGTCTAGCTTTACACTCAAGCCTTACATCTTATTTCTAAAAATATAAAAACTACTATAAAGATTATGACACATGTATAACTAATCATCTTGTCTTTAGGAAGTAATTACAACAGGGGTTACATGTGTAAAACTTCCTCCTACTTCTCAGGATGTTGTTATTAACAATAATTTCTTTGTCATTCGAGAGATGAATAGCACATATGAATAAATATTTGCATCCACTTGTTGGTCTTCATGATATCTTGAGGTTGAGCAAGTACTTGGACAGCTGGAAGAGACACATGTAAAACAACCCTAAATATGCTCTGTCACCTATTAACCTGTACTATGTTCACATGATTTTCACAACATGGCCCCCCTAAAAAAAATATTTCCACCAGTAAATGTTTTACCCAAAAAAACATTGAAGGTGATTTATGAATCATCTACATGAAACCCTAGCTCTAAATCTCGATCCTTGCTATATTATATAAAAAAATCATGATGTGAATCAAGAGATGAACCACAAATATTAGGAAAGAAAACTAAATCCAAAGGGGTGAAAAACTCTACTATCAGTTTATCAAGCAAAGTATCAAGGCAAAAATCATCAAGCACTACTCCATATTTATTCATTGTATAAAATCTTGAGTCAATCCATGATTGCTTCACTGTCCCCTGTTAACATTGCCTATGTTGTAATCAGATCTTCTGAAACAGCATAATGATAGCAATTTTTTGTATCATATGCTTTATTTCTTACTTTCAGGTCATGTAGAATGTCATTCCAATGGGCTATAATCTCTAAAAATGGATACCACCATCTGTTACACTCTTGCAGCCCGTAAGGTCAAACACCTCCAACTCTGTATAGAGAACAATGTGTTCCATTGTTTCATGGTTGATCTATTGATATATTAATCACTTCCACCAAAGAAATATGACACAAAAAGAGCAAGCAGTACCGCTCTTTGAAAGTCATCAATTCTAGACATGCTCTCTTCTTCATTGCCTTGTCTAGAATTCTTATAACTAGGAAAGCGATTTTGAGCAGACAAAGCTATTACATCCAACTCCTCGTCTCTTTATCTGTCAACTAAAATATCCTCCTGAGAGTCTAATAAAAGGCTCTCCTTTTCAAATTTTAGTAATGGCTTGAATGGGCGTCCAACGTCATAAAAGGCATCAGGTAAATGATCATTTACACCACAGAAAGACTTAATGCTATATTTTTTAGATCACTGGCGGGATTCCTCCATGGATATTTTTTATTTGTTGGGTGCTAACTATTGAAACCCTGGAACATTCTTTCTTGCAATTATCCCTGTAATAGAGCAGTGTAATATTATCATGGAATCACCAAGAATCTTAAAAGCTCGATGGGCACTTGAAGGCATCGCTCAGGTGCTTTAAAACTTGGCTCATGGTCTTGCGATGAGGTGTTTTGTATTGTTATCTGTATTTGAAAGTTGCAACAAAAGTACATTTCAACGGGAAAATAAACCGTGAGTGGCTAGAATGCCATGGCACCGATAAGCCCCATTATGTCATTGAAAAATGGTACAAGCATCTCAATTAAAACTTCGACACAATGATTGAGCTCCTTAGTACTAGACAGCACATTGTCAATTAGAAAGATCTTGTATCCACCCACTATGTGAATAGCGCTGCAGAGGTTACCAATGTCAATTAATCTTTGCATGTAACCTTAAAGGACTCCTAGAATCCTTCTCCAACATAAGCCCTGCTTCTAAAAAATAATCGATTATGTATTTGAAAAACTTGATGACGCAAGTGTTCACCACTGCCAACTTCCTCAACTTGAGCATATAAAACTTGGGCTTTTAGTGGATTTCCTCTCATGAGTGCCATGCCCTTCAGAGTCACTGGAATAATTTTGGTGAAACATTTATCAGAATTTCATCTTTCTCAAGAATACATGGTTTGTGATTTTGCATTCACATCCCGAATGAGGCTCTTCACATCTACAAACATTATCACCATATTCATTGAGAATGAATTTAAAATAATCGTCGGAGGACTATGCATTTGAAACATTGTCAGAGTCAATTTCCTCTTTGTAAACACTACCACTTAAAGCTAGAACAAAGTTTTGAAAGTCTATGAGCTTCTCTGCAAGTTCTGTGTGAAAAACCAGTGGCAAGGAGATGAAGTGATAATACTGGAGATTTTCACCTTTTAACAGCCTATCGAGAATATGTCGAATTGTCTCCGTGGTTGTAGTGACACTTTTTGACATATGGACCATCCACAATTTTTACACCCACACTCACTCTTCCGACAACCTTGAGCCTCCCATGCGATGATTCAAACACCTTGCGGGTCACTTTGGTGTCGTTTATTCATTTTTCACCGCTTGGACACGAATAAATTGAAGTGGAGGCTGATTTAATGCAACCCTAAAGACAAAATTTACCATTTTTTGCTTTATTCATGAAAACCTCGAAATTGGATTTCGGAGCGGTACCTTAACGGTGAGCGGTATTGTGAGGGGGGGTGCGAACTAACTTTTTATTGCCATGTGGTCATGACTTGGATTTGAAAACTGCCAATTTTGGACTCCCTTCATCCATTAAACTTCGAAACACAGAAGGGGTCTGAAATGATTAGAACCATTGATTTCACCTTTGATTATTGCCAATAAACGAAATATGCATGGGGTTTAATATAATATTAAAAATATAGAATTAATAAATTAATTCAATATTTTAAATAAAATATATTTCATTTTAGAATAAAATTTGATAAATCCACTTCTAAATTGTCTGACCTTCACCATTGAACTTGAAAATATGCATACCAAACCATGCATGCCCAAGGCGTAATTTTTTCCCAAAATTTATCCCGTGCTAACACCCTATATGCCTCTACTTTGACCTCCAACTCGAATTAACTGAGCTAACTAAGTCTTCCTAACTCATTTAACATTTACAAGTTGTAATGTGATGTTGAATTACAATTTACTTCTAATTTAATTAATCGAAAATTAAATTATAATCTCTTTTTTATGCCATTTTCAATATTTCTTATTGCCATTTTAAAAAACACCTTATTTTTTGAGTCCAAGGAATATCACTAATTTATCTTCAAGAATGGAACATACTACATGGACTCAAGGCGACTATATCTAAATCGGTGGACTCCATACTTTAATCCTAAACTTGATATACCCAACGTAGTATCGTTTTGGTTTCAACTCCCCCACCTCACTTTACATTAGAGTTGGGAATACAATTCGATGAGATCCATTGGCAATGAATTTGGAAAATACATTGATAGAAGTGAGCCAAAGGAGAATATGCATGCATGTGCTCGGTTTTGCGTAAAAGTCGATCTAGGCAAAGGGTTACTAGAGGCAGTGAACATTAGACAATAGGGCACATATCCACTAACTTCACTATGATTAGCTTCCATTTAAATGTAATATGTGTCATGAATATTTTCATTTTTCTAACAAATGCACAAAGAAAATGGTATAGGAATCACAAGACATCCAATAAGTACATTGGGAAACAGAAGAGCATAAAAAATAAATAAATCCTAATAAATCCTCTATGCAAGCAACACATCCTCTTGTTTTTCCCTCCTCATCTAATCTCTCACCTTCCAATGTCAACCCCTCGATTCAAAATGAAAACTTTCAACCCCCCACTTCCAAACCCTCTTAATACCTATATAATCTACCTTCTAATCCAAATCATGACAAACCCCTTTCTAACGCTTATGAACATGAAGAGGGGGGAATTCTCATTGATCAATTTAATGTGATCCAACCTCCATTTCAATTTTTTGGTTTAGACCAAACCATTATCTCATATCCTCCACACTTATATCTCTTACCTACAAACCATACCAACCCCCAATTTGAACCTCCTTATTCCTCAGTGAATCCTCCTATGACCTATTTTGTAGGGATTATTACTAGAACTAACATTAAGGAAGTCTTCGCGCCTCCTAAAATGACTTAGAATAGATATGGATAAATTCCAATAAGGAGATGCAAGATGAAGTAGAATAGAAATATATGGAAATAGGAGTCCAACAACCAATCTATACATATTTAGATATAGGAGAAACAATGAATGAAGTGAAGACCCAAGCAAGGAGAGGTAAGGGCTCTTCCACCCCCTCACAAGGTAAGTAATTAATACGGACTCCTAGAATTGCAGAGGCCTTGGTCATGCATCTAAAATAAATGTAATCAAATATCTAATTAGATTAGAAAGCGCAACAATTATTATACTCCAAGAGACCAAGATTGGTGAGGAAGAAATGCCATTAGTGGTCAAGTCAACAAATAACTTTAGAGAAGCATAAATTAGCGCAAGAGGAGCATCAAGAGGTTTATGTACTATATGGAATCTGTTATCACCAATAAAATTTCATTTTTTTATTAGGACTGTCATTTAGAATAGGTTTTATTGTCTTAGTAAATCAATTCATGAAATTGATAAAATTTGGTGAATTAGTCATAATCCTAAGTTTGAAGAGTCCCACATGTCATGTCATCATGGTCAAATCTATAAAAATCCACCAAAAATATCCATACATTGGTTCAAATTTTGGTTTAGACCACTTGTCTATTTTTTCCTGTGTCCACAGTGAAATTAATGGAAACTAGGTTTTTTTCGCTACAAACTCACCTAATCAATCCGTTGCGAATCTGCCTGGATTATAACAGAAAGTGCTACAAAATAAAATAAAAAAAATTCTGCACTAATAAAGGAAAGCGTGATGTGTCGAGTCTTTATAGGTTACATGTCAATCTTAGGTCATGTGATCAGTTAGAAGAGTCATGCAACATGTGTAATCATCATTGGTCATTCATCATTTCACTTAACCTCACTTATTTGTCTTCATCCCTCTTATATTCGAAACTTACCTTTTAAATTACCCTTGAGAGTTGATGTCTATCATATTTCCCTCTTACCTCTGAGTATAGTTGTTGTCATCATCCTTAGAAAGGTTCAACTTTGTTTGCAAGCTTCTTGCTGTGCAATTCTCTTCTTTGTAGGTGCCATATTATCAAGGAGGCCAACACAGTGTCCATAGATATGGTCATGCAGTAGAAGACTAATAAAGGGGTTTCAGTGGTTACGTATGAGCCCATGGATTTAAAATTTCTCAATAAGGATCCTAGCTTTGTAGAAGCCTTCACCAATGTTGACTGCATGAATTTTTGCCAGAAATTACAAGGTTTTCATGCCCAAGTTTAAAAGGATTTTGTAATGAATTTTGTGGGCATTGCATCAAAGGTGGGTGTGCTATGTTTTGTGGTGTCTCCTGAAACTATTTCCCAAGCTACAGAGATTCTGAGGATGGGAGAAGAGTGGTTTAAAGCCACTAAATTCAAATTACAAAATTTTGATGAATTCATGAAACCTGAACACATTGGAGTGGATATGACATCAGGGATCCAAAGGAGTTGCCTTAAAGAGAACTACTCCAAACACCTGCTGGTAATTCAGAAATAATTCACATGTGAAGGGAGTTTCCATATGATTTATCATTATCATTTTAGACTCTTGCTACATTTCACTGGTAAGAAGCCCCTAAACCTTCTATTTTTCTTATTTAGAAGCCTAGGAAAGATGTCAGAAAAATTCCGAGCTAGGCCTGAAGGTAGTCAAACTTCAATTTTTCATCATGGATCGATCAATATACTAGTGTTGGAGGAGTTGAAAAAACTAAATAGAAACTGTGCCATATTCATGTTTCTTAGTGGTTATGAAGTAGATGTATTAACACCGAAGAAGAAACCTAAATCAAAAACCAGTCTTTCAAGAAAGAATGATAAACCTATACTGGAGAAGAGGGTGTACATGAAGATGGAATGCAACACATTATAGAGCCCATGCAGATTGAACTATAGCATGCACAGGAAACAAAAATTCCTCAACCTACACCTACAAATGGCAACCCAAATCCCAACGAGAAAAGTCATGGACAGATAACAAGGAGCCAAACATTGGGGAAAGGTAACCTTGAGGAAATTCTACAAGCCATAGACATAGAAGAGACTCTAGTGGTCAAATTTATGGATGTCAAAGGAAACAAGAAGAAAAATAAGGGTCTCACTGCCAGAAAAACTTGACTTCTCACAAGAAGATGCAGGTTTTGTATTCCAACCAAGAAAACCACTTACTAGATTGTTGCTTGCCAAAATCGTCAAGGCTAACAAAAAGACTGAAGTGACAAAAAAAGGCAAACAACCTATGGCAAAAGTCATAATTGATTTATCTCTAGCAAAGGCATAAATCATTAAGCAGAGGAGAGGTAAAGAGAAAGTCATGGAAAAGTCTGAAGTGCAACTTTTGAATGAGAAGTTGAGAGAAGCCAGGGAATATGTTATTGAAACCAAGTTGGAATTGGAGGAATCCAAGCTAGAAAGAAAATTGGTGGAGGAGTTCATAGAAAAGTTAAATGAGAAAATCAATCACTATGACAAGGCTTTGACCAATGCAAATAAAATGATGAAGAGAACCCTTCCTCTACGTGGGGTAATGAAACATACAAGGAAGAGGAATATTTGGTTGCAGGCAAAGAGAAAGAAACTTAAAGGTTAAGTGAAAGAGTTAGAATAGCAGATGGAGATGATACAATCAAACCTCAAGAGAAAAGGTTTAAAAATAATAGTCATAAATGAACCTATGGAAAATAAAGCCTCTGCTGCCAAAGGTGAAGCATCTAAGGTTTGAAAAAGGGATAAAATACATTTTTAATATTTTTTGCATTATTTCAGATCATCACTTGCAGAGCCATGGGAAATTTTTGAAGAAGGAAAGAATAATTTTCAAGTATGCTGCCAATTAGACAAGCTCATAGTGTGTCTCAAGCTTGAAGCCTAGAAAATGCTACGAACTCACTGTGGATTCTTTTTGGCTATAAATCACAAGTGTTACCTTGGAGGAGGCAGGTAAAGTTTTGTCTTTAGTTAATTTGACTCATTAAACAACCTCATATTAGCAAACGGAGCAGATATTTTGTAGAGATGGTCTAAGTCAAAGGTGCTACAAACTCTTGCTACGGACTTGCCTAAAGTCCCATGTTTCTGCAGCGACGTAAATTTTGAAGGTTTTTTAAGTTTTGATTGTCTTTTTTAGACAAGTTAGCCACGTGGAAAGGTTAAATATCATCAAGTGAATGTTTTTATAAAGGTATACTCTTCGAAAAATCATTTCATAGTGCCATCTCATCATGGAATCTTCGTCAAAAAATATGGCACCACCTCCTAAAAATTTGGAAGACAACTCTCCTGACTTAGTGGGAATAATTATGTTTTGTTCATGGTTAGTGCCACCGAGGAACATTACCTTATCAATGTAAATATGCATTTTTAAAGTATGTTAATGTAATAAATATGTTGTAGAGTCCTATTAGGTTTGTAAGTCCTAAAAATAGTTTTTGTTAGTTTTATCTCCTTGTAATAGGCTTTTGGTTAGATTAGGTGTCAACAGAAGGATTAAAAAGTGTAGCCTTGTTGGCAGACCCAATCTAAATATGCCTAAGCCTATTAATAGGAAAATTATTGCAGGAGAGAGGGTTGGTTGGTGTTTACTGCAGACCGACTATTGTAAAAAAATTTCATTAGTAATATACAGTGTCATTTTGCTTCTCTTCACCTGAGATTCATTGATGTTCTCATGAGTATTTCTCCTATGTATTCTACAATTTTATATTCATTATTTTGATTGATTACTTAGAATTCATGTAATACATGTTCTAACTTCCTCTAAACACTTAGACTTTTGTGAATGTTATCTTTTCATCAGAACATTTGTATGCCTCACCTTCCATAAGAGGAGTTCTTATGTCATTGAGTTCTTTTCACCGACTCCATATGCCCAATGGTAGTGATTTCTCCACATCTTTCACCTGCATAAAAACACACTTAAAAAAGTATTTCAGAATTAGCCATCTATTAAAATTCATTTAGACAATATCATTCTATATCCTTGAGAGAGCCCTCTCGGGCTGAAAATGCTAAGTTTTAGCTTAAAGTAGGTTTGAAATAGTTACTCTAGGTTGATTTTTGAAGCAGCCCATCAGTATTCAATTTAGTGATAACAAAATTAAACACTCATGGATCTATGAGGTATCTACAGAGACCAACATTGGATCAAGACTTATTTCCAAAATAAAGATACTGGAAAAAAATGCATAGCATACAATATCTATGTATGTGCATTATCGAGATGAAGATCATTGTTAGAGCTCACTAGAAATTAAACTAGAAGTAGAAGGAAATCAATAGGTTATTCTAGGTGGTGATCTCAATTTATTCATGAATGTTGGACAAAAGAGAGGTGGATCATATCTACCAGATCCAAGTAGGGATAAACTTGAGGCCATAATAGATGAGAATAACCTAATGGATATTATACCAATGAATGTGAAGTTCATATGGAGCAATAGACAAGTAGGCCTAGGTAACAGAAAAGAAATTTTGCATTGTTTTTTAATTCATGCAAGCTTCATCGCAAGTGATGGAAATGCAATGAAAAAAATTATTTCAGCCATTGCATTGAATCATAAGACCATTATGATAAATTTGGGTGAAAACATCAATTTTGGGCCTTTAACATTTTTTTATAATATTGTGTGGTTCACCAATGAAGAGGCCAAACAAATGGTTTAGCACGCTTGGAAGACTAGAATAAATAGTTCTCTCAGCTATGTATGGGAAACAAAGTTAAAACTAGGTAAAAACCTCTCAAAGGCTAGGAAATATCGAGTTATAGAGAGCCAATGTAGGAGAAAAATGAGCTTCAAAAATATTTGGACATGGTACAAGAAAGAATGGAAAACGAGGAAGAAACCATAGATTTACAAGCCAAAGAAAAAGATATATATTGGAAACTATATCAAAGCAGCATGAAAGAAGAGGAGAGCTACAGGATCAAATCACAAATTCTATGGATACAAGTGGTGACCTGAACATAACCTACTTTCACTACCAAACCAAAGTGAGAAGGAATAAAAATTAAGTGGATTTGATAGTTGGAGTAGGAAATATCGCCATTGAAGGGAAAGAAGTGATCAAGATGGAAGTGCATCAACATTTCAAAAGGTTACTGACATCAAATTAAGATTTGAATAGTTTTGAATAACTTCTTAGGAAAATTCCAAAAATGGTATCAGAAGAGGCCAATACAACATTAACAAAACCAGTAGATGAAGAGGAACTGCAAAATGTTGTATGCATTATATATTCAGAAAACGTGTCGAGGCCAGATGGATTCACCATATCATTCTACCATGCTTATTGTGATCTAATAAAATAAGACTTGCTTAATATGATTCAATGGGCTCAGATCAAGCACAAAATAGGACGTAATGCCAATTTAAATTTCCTTTCTTTAATTCCTAAAGAAACTAGGCCTACTTCCTTCAACTAGCTTATACCTATTTCTTTGTGTATTTCCTCTTATAAAATCCTAACCAAAATCCTTGCTAGTCAACACAAAAGTATACTCCCTCAACTGATTTCTAAAAACCAAAGTGGTTTCATCCATAAAAGGTAGATTTTGGATAATTTCCTCTTAGTACAATAAGTTATGCATTCCAACTTATTCCAAGAAGAGCAAGGATTCATCCTTAAGCTTGACATGGTGAATGCCTTTGGCAAGGTAACACATTCTGATTAGAAACTAAATTGGGGGCAAAAAATTACTAAAAAAAATGAAAATTCTTATAATCACATGAAACCAAAACAACCGTGAATTTATCATCGCCCTGAATCTAGTGCTCTTTGTTTCATAAAAAACTGACTTCGTATGAGAAAGTTAGAGTCTGTTGTCTGCTTTGCCAAATAGGCAAATTTTTAAAAAAAAGTCAAACAAGTTCAAAGGGGTCAATTTTTGGTCAAAGTGGGTTTTTCTTCGGCCAGTGGTGTGTTGACACTTATTAGCTTATGGATGGCCTGAATTTTTGGGCTACATGGAGAAGTTTGGTTGGTTTTTGAATGAACCAATGGGATGAGGACACATGGTGCATCCAAGGGCTGCCACGTGCCCCCTCCCAAATGTCAAAATGTGTTGTAAATTTTTTGGTCAAAATTTTATGGAGGCACCAGGGTTCAACCCCATGACCTACCCACTGCTAGCGCCAATCCATACCAACTCCGCTACCACATAAGTCTTAACATATTATGCAACGCATATATATTTAAAAGTGATATTGTTGCATGGTGGGGGAAAAGAGGGGCCAACCCCAAGTCCACAGGACCTTGCGCTTGTGACCACAGGCAGAGGCTCTGACATTAACGTTGTGTTTAAATACCCTAACCCAGTTTATTGAACCTTAATCATGTTTAAATGCACTAATTTTAAATGTAAATGGGGATTAGTTTTAAACGTACAGTTAGCACTTTAAGCATGCTTAACTAGCACTTAATCTCTAGTTAGAACTAATCAAAAATTAGTTTGGTGGAGTTTCTCAATTTTAGGCGGAACTGCCAGTTTTAACTACAGTTAACTAGTTTAACGGAGCAATTAGTGGGAAAATTGAAAGAGGCATAACTTTTTCCCAGAGATTCAGACTTTGACTCACTCAGAACCAAAGAAGGGGTATTGGGGGTGTCCTAGAGCCATTGGAGTAGGTTTGAGAGCCATTAGAGATTGGGAAATGACTATATTCAAATTTTTTATCAGTTAATCAAAGAGGGCCAAGCCATTGAAGCTGGTCCAACGAGATGTAGGCTAGGAGGGGTGAACTCCTTCATCACTACTATGTAATGTGCTTGTTGTGTAATATATTCTCTGTAATTTACTTGTTGTGTATGTGTTTTAAAGCTAATTTATTTCATAAATTTCTCATAAAAGACACAAATTTGACACATAAACCCTCTCGTAAAATTTCCATTTGACACAATCCTTAAGCACTTTTCTTTTATACTGATGAGGAAGCTAGCATAGCAAAATTATTTTATCCTATTCAGATCACATTCCTACCTATTTTTTGTCATAGAAAAATTTGGATTTACTAATGAATTCATTGAACTTATCAAGGTTTTCATCCATATTCCTTGGATAACTCCATTGGTAAATGTAAGACCAGGGAGATTTTTCCAGAGCACCCAGGGATTAACACAAGGGTGTCCCATTTCACCCTTCCTCTACATCATTATGGCAGAAACTCTTAGAAAAAAACTTGAGCATGACAGGGAAAGAAGGTTTCTCATTGGAACATAACGCAATAAAGGAGTCAAAAGCATGAACAACTCTCATATTTTCGTTGACACCTTGTTAATAGGATAAGCTTCGCCCATTGTTGCTAGAAGATTTAATACCACCCTATATCAATTCCTGGAAGCATTGAGAGGACTTTTGAACAAACTTAAGAGTAGTATATGGTTGTAACACCTCTTTCAGATTCCTTTAGCACATATCACAAATATTCGAGATTCCTTGCAAATTGGAATGGACACACTTCAAATAATTAGGTATGCCAATCTTCAAGAAAAATATGAAGATTGAATTCTAGACAAAGACCATAGAGAAAATGACGAAGAAACTTCAGCAATGGGGAATACATTGGTTAAATCTGGATAGCGGGGTCATTTTAATTAAATCTATATTATCATCCCTCCATATACCAATATGAAATCTTGCAAGAACTTTAAGGTATTAAAAATAAAATATAACTCATTATAAGAAAAAATTTATGGTAGGGAGGTAGGACAAAGACCAAAAAAAATAATCTTCTCATTTGGAAAAAAATAGTTTCCCCTTATAAAAGAGGAGGGATGGAAATAAAGAAACTGTGATTGATGAACCTAGCCTTGGGGGGGAAATAATTTGGAGACTAATAACGGAAGACACGGGTTCATGGAAGAAATTCATTGAAGGAAAATATATGAATACCCAACAATGAAATCTCTTAGAAATTCAAACTCTAGCCATACCTTGTACTCAAATATGGAAATTATGTAAAAATATTATCCCACTCATTCATACCCACACATTTAGAATTCCTTGGGGTGGAAAAGAGATAAATTTTAGGGAAGAAATCATTATGAGTAAGCCAAAACTATTTTTTATCTCAAAACTTCAACAACTTAAGAACTAGTTTGAAAGAAAAGTCATCCATAAACTCGCACAAATTTTAGATTTGGAAAACTTAGTGACTCATCTTAGAAAGGCTAGAAACCTCTTACCATTCCAACCAAGCTTCAAAAATAGTGGAAACTCCCTATAATTCACATAAAGGGTGAAAAACCTATTCAACTAAAGCTAAACGACAGTTTAAATGGAATCTGACTGGAACAGATTACACAGTCAAAAGTGGAGACGAAACCCTTTAAAGAGAAGAAGAGAACCACCCTAACTGGAATTATTGGAAAGTGGTTTGGAAGGAAGAAATATTTCGTAAGATCAAGTTATTTACTTGGACCTTCCTCGGGGGAAAGATCATAATTATAGACAACCTTAGAAATTGAAGTATTCAGGGTCCATCAAGGTGCCCTTTAAGTATGAACATTGAGGAAACAATACAACATTTGTTTATCTCATGCACATTCTCCAAAAAATGTTGGAAAGCTCTGTTCCATCCTATACCTATACAAATAATTTTTACTTTGAATATTGTTGATTTCTTTACACAATGGAACTACAGCTAACCATGCATTCTTAAAAATAAAGGTTTAATAAAGTGCTTTTGGCATAACCTCCCTTCATTCCTATGAAATAAGATCTTGTTAGATAGGAAAAAAAATGTATTTCAAAACAAGAAACCAAATAAAAGGAAGGTAATGAAAAAAATCCTAGTTTTATCAAGAGAAACCATTCTTTCTAAAGGAAACAATAATTTGAATCAGCAAAGCCTACAAGTGGAAGAAGCGTTGTGGTTCAATTTTTTTTGGAAAAAGACTCCTCATTTTAAAACCAATACACATTGAATCCAACCAATTATCTCTAATTGGAAAATCAATATGAAAAGAAGGGAATTCACGAATTGGTTAAAAATAAAAAATTATCATGTATTTTCTTTGATGGGGCTCCAAAAAAAAATCTTGTGAGAATTGGAGCAGGGGAAGTTATATTTGATTTTGAGGGTGAAGAAAGAGACTCTTATTAATGGGGACTAGGTAGTGACAATAAAAACAGAGATAAACCCTACATGTTTCTCTTGGGTATTATAACTCTTCAATGTCTTAGTATAAGAAATCCCATTGTCCTAGGTGATTTGGCTATCCTCATTCATCAAATGATCAAAGGCACCAGGCCTAAAAATGCATAGTTAATTCAAATTGTAACTCAAACTCAACATCACCTAACATATCTTGGGAATGTAACTTTCTTCCATGTCCATGGATAAAACAATGTTGAAGCATATAATCAAGAAAATTGAGCTTGTCACCAACCCCAAGGAGAAGTTAGAGTCAACAATGAGGTACGCATTCTACACATCCCCTAACCATGATCGAAGTTCACATGCATTATATGAATAAAATCATACTTTCTTCTAAAGTTAAGATAGACTCCCCAAAATTTCACTGCACCCATAATGTCTCTAACATCCAAATAATCAACAAGATCCATCCCACTCCTTTCTATGTCGATATGAGCATCCATATAGGATAACATGCCTTGGATAGAATCTTATATGTCGTAGCTCAAATGATTGGATGCATAACATACTGTCCATGGGCATACTTGTCGACCTATGTGTATAACTCTTTAAATACCACCATTGTTAAGCATTTCCTTTCACCTTCCCACTCATCGCCATTCCCATACTCCCTTACTCCCCTGCACCCCTCCATTCATTACTATTCACAATGCCATGGATGATGACTCCTCCTGCAACCATTGTGTAGCCCTCAAGGATGATTTGGGGCAAGTCAAAATATTACAGAAGCAGCTGAACAAAAATTTTTAGGTACATATAAGATATATACATGCAAGAGTAGCTTCACTTAGAGAAGTTCTCAATAAAAAAATCAGAGATGCCTTCACATTGAGAAGGCCATGTCTTCCCTGCAAGAATTTATGGATGTGCATCATAGACGCATTGGTATGTTGGAGTTTTTCATTTCATTATAGGAAAGGATTATAGTTGAAAATTCAAGATCAAACAACCACAATGACAATAAACTCCTACAAAATAATTCTCCATTAACCAAGATCAAGAAAGCTAAGATAACTACCTTCTTCAAGATGCACCAACAACTCATCGGTTTTGAAAAAATTCTTAATGAAGTGAAAATTTAGTCTCTTTTTTTGTAGTAGTATGTAAGATTCTATAAAGATAGTGAAATATGAACTACATGATCTAGCCTCCACTATGTAAAAGAAAGAAAATATAAACAGGGTTCTGTAGAGTTAGAGTCAACTTTCACTCAATATGAAACTATGTATCAAAGCTTCTAGCCATTATTTTTTTTGGAATGAATACTAAGATAATCAAATCTATTAAAAAATAAATATGTAAATATAATTATGCCTCAATTCCACTAGGAGTCACATCCTAAATATCTCGTCAATTTTAATATTGGCACTGATAAATTATAAATGATGTAACTGTATTTTGTTTATTACAAGTATCTTTTGAACAAATGGGGTAGAGCACCTCAGTCGTTGTGATACATTGAGAAGGAATTGTTGAGGGGTTTGGAATATTACCTTTCATGTTGTGTATATAACCCTCACAAAATCCATGCCAAATTCAAATCCACATTTGTTTTCCTCTCTATCCATTTCCCCAAAACTCAATCTTTGAGAGAGATTGGTAGTTGGGAGGCCACCTTCCACAACAATTAAGGAGTGGAGAAGTGGTTGAAGAAATTAGGAATATTAGCCAAAGGTATAAATATGTATCCACCTTAGTTTTCTTCATTGACCCATGAATTCATATGTAAGAAAAAAAGAGAAAAAGATGAACATTCATGGGTATTGGGTAGTGGATTGCACATGGTATTCAGGGATAGTGATCTGTGTGTTGGGTTAGGATAGAGTGCATAGGTCGCACTAAAATTGATGCTTGGTGGGCTAAGGAAAAAATTTTGGGAATTTTAATCATTGCTTGGGTATATTTAGGAAAATTTACCCCAAATAAATTTTTAAAAATCATGCCAAAAGGTATTAAATGCACATTGGAACCATTAATGTGTAATTGGGTGTATACAAGCTTGAATATAAATTTCGAAATCGCGTAGAGAATCCTAAATTGGACATAGGAAAAGAGGATTGTAAATTGGATGTTAGATATGAAAGTAAGGAATTAGTAAGAGGGGATGACACTAAGGGATTTCATAATTCCTTTTTGCTAGAGAATCTATATTTTTGAGAAATAGGATTAAACATTTCCCTCAATTTTTAATCGTTGGATATTTAATTTCCTAGAGTAATAAGCTTGATAACCTTGCTGCTAAGAATGATAGATTGTGATCGAAATGGAACTTACTAAGCTAGTGATCAAGGAAAGGAAATATCATCGAGGAATTGAAAATTACTAGTGATATGAGAAGAAGCCCAATTCCTTGTTGCTAATTAAGGTAAAAATCATGAGTAAGAAATGTAATACTTGAGCCAATTTCATCTCATTGAAAAAATTATATTAGATGGATAGTGTTGGAAATCACGATTTCTGCTAGACCAAAACTCGTAGGTGTTAATCAACAATCGCATCGCTAGAGATAAGGATCCATGAGAGGTGGTTATTCCATGTCACAAAACACACGGAGAGCATTGGTTTATCCAATGTCCAATAATACCCCCCCCCCAACACGAGTTGAGTGTGCATCAAACTCGTGACTTACACTCCGATACCACTTGTTGGAAATCATGATTATCGTTAGACCAAAGCCTACAGGTTTTATTCAACGATCACATCGCCAGAGATAAGGATCCACAAGAGGCAGTTAGTCCATGTCATGAAACACATGGGGAGCGTTAGTTTATCAAAATTCCAACGGATAGAAACATATCACTTCTATAAATTTTATAAGTCAGTGGTTGCATCAAAAAATGTACCTACCACTAACTATACCTACTAAAGTGAAATGATATGTGGACCAATGCCACATACGCATAGTGTGGACATGATGTCATGGGAATTGCTAGGAAAAGGATAATTTTTTAATCGTGACAAAAGCATAATCAATTGAGAGACAATTAAAGGAGACATCACCTCATCAAGTTTTTCTAGATGAGATATATTACATTACAATATTATTTGAGTTTGTTAGATTGCCTCACGCTAATATTCTTGAATGTTATCTGCCTATCATGGAACATAATTAAGTTGATATTGCATCATTCATATGGATATTGGAATGACAAGGCATAATACCCTTTAAGATAGCTAAAAAATGGGATAATTGACCATATATCTCAACAATATACATAGTACCTAAGATCATGGCAGGGCATGGTGCCAATGTTTTCTTTTTAAATCTAATAACATTCATAAACAAGTTTGAATTCAAGAGAAATAAATTTGAGCTTATCAGGGATGAAAAAAGTGAGGCCCTGCCTCTTTGATGGAATCAACGGTGTTAGGTTGGTTACAGTTATAGGGTGCAAAGAAGACATGGTAGTTATAGGTTATTGGCTTGATGCATCACTTCATGGGGTTGGAGGTTCAGTAGGGAGTATGGAATATTTTCCTTGGGCGGGGTAAGTATGGAGAAATAAAAACTTATGGATGCACCCATGATCACTAATATAAACAAGATAATGAATTTCTATTTAGATTTGGTGGGTCACATGATGTATACAAAGATAATAGGCTCCTTAATGTATTTGTTCAACACCAAGCTAGATTTGTTTTGCAATGAGTACCTTAATTCAATTCATGGTGAAGCCAAAGTAGGAGCTTTAGGTTGCAACAAAACATGTGCATAGGTATTGAGGGGAACAATGGAGGATGTTTTGAAATATCTTGGAGATGTTGAAGTAAAGTTGCAAGCTTATTTAGACTTATATTGGGTAGGAAGTGTAGTAGATAGGAAGAGAACCTCAAGGTGCTACTTTCACTTTGGATCAACGGCAACATCTTGGTTCAACAGGAATCAAAATTCCTTTAAACTTACCTCAAGAGAGGTGGAATACATTGAAGCTAGTACAAAGGCCATTTGTATTCATAGGATACTTGCAATATTATTTGATTAGAATTTTTTAATACTCCCTCCAAACCCCTTTTACTTCCCAGACATATGGGATTTGTTACTTTTAATTAACACAACCTCCAAGGTCTCATTATGGAAATGGGGTTACGAAATTTCTTCTTTCCAAAAATTAGCTGAATAAACTTTGCAAAACATGCCACTGCATTTATTTTGTCGATAGATTTTCGAAGATATAAATATTGCCTCAATCTCTCTCTTGGATTAAAATCTATTCCCTTTCAAAGTTTTTTCATTTCAATCCTACCATGTGGCACCCACGCAATACCCATGTGGCTTTTCCACGTCAACCACAACACCCACATGGAACTTACACAACTTGTTGGCACATCTGTGGTGTTTTCCACATCAAATTTACTTGTGGTTCCCACTAGGCCCAACTTCTTCACATTAAACATTATTTTCCTTTATATCTGACCATAAGGGGTGTGTTAGTGTGTTTGGTGCACGTATGTACAAAATCACACCAACTTAAGGGGTGTGGTATTCCCTCTTAATTTATTGGTCACCGGAAGAAAATATATGGAGCTAAGCAAGTTAGTGGAACATGCTAGAACATAAACATACTAGATAGAGAAATAGCATGCATATTAAAACACAAAAATCAAACTAAAACTAAAATAAATAACACAAAAGCTCTAAATAGAGTCAAATAACTTCAATAATCCAAACGGTGGCGCTTATGTCCCCTCTTATTGAGTGTTGGTAGTAATGAGAATGAAACTTTAACCCACTTGCCAAGGGGCCCTTAAAACTAGGGGTTCTAAGTCTCAATGCAAGGATGTATTTACTTCTGAGCTGCCTTGGCACATAGTCTCCCTCTATCTGTTGTGGTGGACTGGAGTTGTTGGATGGCCAACAAATGGGTACCCTCTATCTCTGCTCCGGATCACACACTGCTAATATTGCTTAGGGAAATTCTGGCTAGCATAAAAATGTGCTCTCAATTTTTTCATCTCTTGGTGGCCTTATATAGGAGAATTCAAATCATCCTTCCCTTTCTTGGTACATTGTGGATGGTGACCCAAGAGAGGAGGGTGATTCCATCGTCACTACAAGAAAAAAGCACATTGGTGAGGGGCGAAAATGGTCACCATAAGCTCATTGGTGAGGGTCAAAAGAGCCTTCGTCACCAAAAACTGAATGTCACCAAAGGTGGCGTCGCCGAAAGTATAGGTGTTGTGGTGACATTCAAGGTCCGTCACCAATAATAATTTATAGTGACGGATAGTGACCGTCACCATTTCATATGAGCAATGGTGATGGACAATAGCCTCCGTCACCAAAAATTGAACGTCAACAAAGGTGGCGTCGCCGAAAGTATAGGTGTTGTGGTGACATTCAAGGTCCGTCACCAATAATGATTTATAGTGACGGATAGTGACCGTCACCATTTCATATGAGCAATGGTGACGGACAATAGCCTCCGTCACCAAAAAACTGAATGTCACCAAAGGTGGCGTCGCCGAAAGTATGTGTTGTGGTGACATTCAAGGTCCGTCACGAATATTAATTACAATGATGGATAGTGACCGTCACCATTTCATATGAACAGCAACAATTTTTTGTGATGGACCTTTCATGGCCGTCACTATTGGTGCATATATATGGCGACGTTCATTGACCGTCACCATAAACGCATTGGTGACATCAAAGTCCGTCACGAATAATGACTATAATGACAAATAGTGACCCTCACCATTTCATATAAACAACAACGATTTATGGTGACGGACCTTTAATGGTCGTCACTATTGATGCATATATATGGTGGCGTTCGTTGACCGTCACCATTTCATATTTTGGTGAGGGTCAAAAAGTCTCACCATAAACTCATTGGTGATGGTCAAAAGAGCATCTGTCACCAAAAATTGATCTTCATCATTCCCTATATATGAATATCAGGGCACGATGGAATCGAACCACCAACCTCCTGCTTGTAAAGCAGGTGCTCTTCCATTGAGCTAGCACCCTTTAAAGAATTAGAATCCAGTGCACAGATATACAGATCGGGATTGAAAAAGTGTGTGGATACTATGATATGAATTGCCAAGTTAATCATCTAAAGTCTGAAGTGGTGTATATCTACATAGAGAGAAAGTAAAAGAAAGGAAGCTAAATCGGAGATTTACCTTCCTATTCTTAGTATTCAAAAGAAAGTAATATATATATATATATATATATCAAGTGAATATGAAGTAAGAAGCAGTGTCTTGACTAAACCAAGGAAAATAGAAGCAGAAACCAAGTTCTCTAAATGTTGAAGCAGATCAGTGTAAGACGATGAAAATATAAAGGATTAGCATTGGAAGCAGTGAAAGAAGCAGTAGTGAGGTCTTGGAAGCATTCATAGGTCAAGGGTCTAAGTCTTAGTCATGGTACTTGTCATTTGAAGATCTATAAGAAGAATTTCTCATGGGTTTTCCTCTCCAAGAGGGAGAGGTTTTGCCCTCACTCTAGGAGCCTAACTTTGTGTCTTTTGTATTTTGGTAATTGACTTGATGAAAGACTAAATAAGCTAAGAAAGAGAAGACATAAGTAACTCAAGTAAACTCACAAGTAATTATCAAGAAGAGAATTTGAATTAATCTCTGGCCCTACAAATTCTCAACACATAGATCACCTTGTTGAAATTTGAAACACCAAACCATCCATTACCAAAATACAAAAGACACAAAGTTAGGCTCCTAGAGTGAGGGAAAAACCTCTCCCATGAAAGACTAAATAAGCTAAGAAAGAGAAGACATAAGTAACTCAAGTAAACTCACAAGTAATTATCAAGAAGAGAATTTGAATTATTCTCCCGCCCTACAAATTCTCAAAACATAGATCACCTTGTTGAAAGTTGAAACACCAAACCATCCATTTTTGTTGTTTAAGGTTTTTCATGTGTAGCTATATTTTCCTTTTGAATGGGAGGGCATCACAAAAACATACTTTCCCTAGTATTATCTTGAGTATAGATAAGACCTTCTCCAACAATAAAGGCTAATAGACGTATACTAGTTTCCCCGAGTTCTAAATCTACACCTTGCATAACATTTAGTCATGTCACTTGGTTCTTTGCAAGATGGCACATAAGAGTAATGGGTAAGGAAGATTCCATCGACTCACATAATAAGCTTGAAAATTGCCACAAATATCTTGGATTTCTTCCATAAAGAATTCAATCTTTAGAGCAGTTGATTGTCAATTTTGACGCAGCTACATAAGTAGAACTACAAAAGTTCATATTTCACTATTATTAATTCAATTGCAACCGTTATTTCTCTTGATAACTCAATTGAAATTGTTCTTTCATAGAAGATGTAGATACAAGCCCTTCCAAGGCACTGAACCCCTAAACACCACACTACTCGGCCACAAGGAAGGCACATCCCATGGAACCTATGGAATGCCTCCCTCTCCACCATCCTTTCTGATGACCAGTGTCCTACCTATATTTTGTGAGTGTTAGTTTTTCAAACACTGCTGGAGACATATAGATGATCAATGTTCAGTTCTGCTTCCAGGAAAGATTCATTGGTGTTCTACATCTTTTGGAGATTGTCAATCTCTAGTTCGTATTGCCCTCTTTGGGATATGGCAGTCCTTACAGAGTTTGGCATTATTCAATATATGGAAGATTTATGTTTTTCACCATGAGGATAGCTCATTCTATGCTTATGTTCTGTGGAGGGATAAGGTATACCATCAGCGTTTGGCCAAAGACACCACTGATCAAAGATGCCCAATGTTTAGATCCCATTGTTTATTTTTATATGCTCTTATATTTTGATAAGAGTTTATGATCTCCACTTTTTTCTCTACTGTTTTTGAATAATTTCTAAAAATATAAGACATGTTTTCCAAAAAAAGAAAAAGCATTACAAATTCCATCCTTACCTGGTATTACCATCAATTTCATATAGCATAATTAAAGAAAACTAAGATGGGGAAAAGGAGAAGACGTGAACACCAATGGCATATGATTCTAATTTTAGCATGGATAGGTCATATTCATATCTAGATATGGATATTCAGCAGCTAAACTGCAGTTTTCTTCTGTATTTTTCAACAAATTAAACGTGATACAAAACTTTGTACGAGTTTTTATCCCAGCACAATGTTAGGGAAGTGTAATGGAATAAGAAAGGTAAAGTTTCGAACCTGCATGTGTTCATACTAATAGGTGGAGATTGAAACCTGTAGACATTCTTACTGCATATTTTCCATTTTGGCATTGTCCATTATTCCAAACCCAACCTAGAATTCTGATAATAGTGACTAGTACAACTTGCTAGTATATACTACAAACCCATGTCAAATAATGGTGACAATACAAAACTTAAAAATATGCAAGTACATGTTTTAAGGTCATTGGGGTCTGCATCCTATCTCTACATAATGGACAGATTTTTATTAGTGTGCTCCAAGGAAGAGATAAAATCTCCTTGAGATCTACACCCTATCGCTAGATTGCATGCACCCTTCTTAACTAGACTTCAGACTAGGTCAAAATTAGCAAACTACTTAAATGAATTTAAAACTAACACTTGCAAAGTGCATGCACCCTATTTTACATGGAAAACACATGCAAATTGCTGAGAATATATTGTTAAGAACAGAGCAACAATCCAATCTATAAGATTGATCACTCCCTCACAATTAAAGTGCCATACTGTTGAATTTGGAAAGAGGAAGTGTGCCCCTCACTATCCTGTCGAAATTATGCAACTAAAGCACTCATACCTCATTCATACATGTGCCAAGGAGTACCACATGTGCAACCAGATTGTAAAAGACTATCCAAGGTACAATATTTTAATACTACCTCTTATTGAGAAAATTGTTCTCCACCCATCCAAGTCTCCCCATGAATATCTTGAAATTCCCTTGGCCAAGGACTTAGTCAAGATATTTGCAACCTATCCGAATGTACTCTAGATCAATTGCTCCCTTCTAAAACATGTTCCCAACAAATGGTACCTAATTTTAATGTGCTTGGAGCAATCATGGAATATTGGACTATCATAGAGTTCGACAGAATTTTAATTGTCACAATTGACCCAAGTGGGCTCCAACATCTCACATGTTAGTGCTGCAATCAACTTGTGAAGCCATATATGGCTTTACAACTAGTAGTGTTGATTGCAATGTACTTTGTCTCTTCTAAACTCAATCGCACTAAACGCTGCTTCCTAGTCAACCAAAAAATTGTTTCTAAACCCAAATTGAAGCAGCACCAGAAAGTACTCTTCCTATCACTTGCATCTCCTACACAATAAAAATCAGTAAATCCATGCTGCATCAACTCACCATCTCTTGCATATTTCAAACCATACTGTTTTGTACCCTAAAAATATCAAAGAACATGTTTTGCAACTACCCTATGAATATACCGCAGATCAACTGTGAACTAGATCAAGGTGTTCACTATGAAACATACATCAAGTTTGATGTTACATCAAGTATCTAATAAATTGTCTATACATCAAAGGATCTACCATATCTGAGTTCAAGTCATCATGCAACCTAGAATTGGCATCATTGGGGTGACCATGGATTTACAAACAATCATTTGGAATCTTTTCAAGGTCTCAAGCATGTACTTTCCATGCCAAAGGAAAACCTCACTTGTACTTGGCCACACCTCTAGACCCAAGAAACAATACATCAAACCAATGACTTTCATATTTAAATACTCATTCCTACCGGGTATGTGTTATATTCAGACACTGGAAGCTCTACAAAATGAACAAGATCGATATTTCCAGCTTCCTCCACTCTTTCAATTATTGCTTTTGCTTGCCTTCACAAAAAATTCAAAATTAGAAAATTTATTATGAACACTTGTAAGGAAACCAAATCTGAGTATTTCGTAAAGGAAGCAGTGATATTTTCTGATTTAGCTTCACCCTTTACCAAGAAAAATGACAAAATGTTTGTTCCAAGATCAAGTGCAAATTATTACAATGCTATCCACCATTTTCTTTTAGCCATAGATCCCCTTGTTGAAACACCAAACCATCCATTTTTGTTGTTTAAGGTTTTTCATGTGCACCTAGATTTTCCTTTTGAATGGGAGGGCATTGAAAAAACATACTTTCCCTAGTATTATCTTGAGTATAGATAAGACCTTCTCCAACAATAAAGGCTAATAGATGTATACTAGTTTCCCTGAGTTCTAAATCTACACATTGCATAACATGTAGTCATGTCACTCGGTTCTTTGCAAGATGGCACATAAGAGTAATGGCATGCTTTGTTTCTCGTAATGCAACAAGAGAAGTCTAGGGTATTTATGTTATGTTATTTTCCTACCAAGTGCATCGGTTGGAAGGTCAGCAACATACAATGCACACAAGATATAATCTTTTTCGGAAAAAATAAAAATAAAAAATAAAATGGCAATGCATTGTCTAGAACTGAAACAACAGTAGCATTTTCCCCAATATAATTCACCCTCGTTGTTACAACTGCTAGCCCTAAACCCCATAACCCATCACACTGTCTATCTTTATGCCATACAAAGAATGGACCCTCTCTATCTCTAAAGCCCGATGAAAGTTCATCCCGTAGGAAGTGACTAAATGTTGACAAGCTTGAAAAAATCCCAGCAAACTGCAATATCTCAGCACCTCCTCTAACACATGCTAAAGATAAACGTAAATTCAGGATTGCAAGAGCTTAATCTCTCCAACTATCATGTCGAAGCTGACTAATTACACACTTTGCGGGAAAATTCTTTTGAAAAACAGGAACCCATGTATTAGATGCAAGGAAACATTTTAAGAGCATATCAATTACAGCTAAAGGTATGTTTGCAACATTATTTTTTTCAACACAACTGCAAAGAACAGGAAAAAATCCCAAACTCATAAGAGAGACATCAGAAAGGACATCTCCCACATTCTTCCTATCTTTGATTCTCCATTTTCCTAGTACTTTTTATGTTGAGAATGAATAATATCTAATGGCTTGATATACGTCAATGATCTTAGGCTTGTGATCACTATTTTGATCTCCTTTGCATAAAGTTTCGAAGTTTTCATCTTATTTGTTATTGATACTATACAGCTGGACATCCATCTCACAAAAATTATCAAAATTTGGGCCTATTTAAAGAGAAAATTTAGCATGTAATTTGTTGGGTCACCAAGGGGGGCTAACACCTGCATTGATAACAGATAATTTAAAATATCTTCAACACACAAACCTATTGATTCTTCTGACAAGGCTGCATTTAGGTTTATTGATCCCAACTGCATCCCCTATCCAACAAGACACAATATGAGGTCCTATAAATAGAAGGATAAGCACCAAAACAGACTGAACCGAAAATGTTATACCATAAACAAGGAAAGTAGGTAGAGTCTAGATACATAACAAGCACATAAATTGTTTTGGATAAGTATGATAGTTCTCAAGCACGAATGAACTTACAACCTTTTTGTCGAATATTGACAAGGCTCACACAGTCATCAATGCTTTTAAGGCATTCACCTAAAAATCTGCAAGACAAGAGGCCTTGTTTAAAATTTACACAACTAAATATTTCTAGTGTCTTTTTTGCTGCAGCTGTGAACCCTTTGTCTTCAGAGTGAGACCACCACCCTATACCCAATTCTATTTCAAGGGATTTGGTATCATAAATATACTTATCTTCACACAATGAATGAAGCTCATGCTATCTGAGGTCTTCATCAAGACTTACTGATCTTGTTTTGTTACATTCATAGTGGTGTCAAATGTTGCTGAACTTCATTAAATCTTTTGTCTTTGCAATTCCAGCTGCAAGAGCACCTATACCAATTTAGTGGTGTACTAAATCAGAATACTTTGTTCTAAGCCATTGAATCCTATAAAATAATGCTAGAAAAGAGCTCAGTGTGCTTCTTGAACCTCTTAGACTTGTTATTGTGTGAAGGCAGTTGTTCTTTCCTGATAGGTGACTTATACAGTTTGACTGTGGTAAATTGCAGAAGTTAGTGATTTTACTCAGACAGTTAAGAATTTAAGATCAGTAAGGCACAAAGCACTGGAATTCACTCAAATGACGAAATAAATTAGAAAGACATTGCTTTTGATGACCTGAAGGGACTTTTGTACCACCTTGAGATGAGTTGAATTATTGTACAAACCTAGATAGATCTATTTATATGCTGAATTTGATTCCAATATGAGAGCCCTCTTTCCAATCTCATTAATGGCCTAAATATCATCCAAGATGATCATGAATATGCTGGGTATGGTGCTGAATTGGAAGAGCCCCTCAATCATTTTATGACATCATCAAAGTTTGAGGAGTCTGGTTAAGAGTCTATCCATCAATTTAGATAAACAGTGTAGCAAAACAATTCTTTGCATTCTGGTGACTGGTCCTCTGCACTTTATAGAAGATATTTTAGTCACCCTAAATTTCCATTTGTGAAATCAAGCTATAAAATTTGCCATTGACAGGCCTTGCAAGACCAATTTAGCATCATCATAGAAATTTCTTGAAAATATTTCAAGGTTGTCCTAGTTAGCTTAGCAATGGAAAGAAGTCATTAAGCTTAGAAAAGTTTTCTTTTCTTTTTCTTTACAGTTGCTTTGATCATGCCATGGGTAAGTCCTTTGATATGACAACCTACAGGAAAGGAATTTAAATGATTATGAACATATTTCTTTTATGGGTCCACTAGGAAGTTTACTAGCATGAACTCCTTAAGGCAACAATCCAATCAGCTACAAAAACAAGGTAAACGACCAGAAATCATAAATCAGACCCCTGATGCATCCCTTAGTTTGTATCGTAGCCATTTTGAGTTGACAATTCTCCATGATATATATTTGGTGGATCACTTGCAAGAATTTTGAGCCATCTCTTGCCAAGTCTGGCAGTAGAACTAACCGAAAAACACTTTGATGGACCATTGTAGCTTATTGAAGATAGTCTTCCCACCTAGAACTCACTTCATTACAGCAGTTATACCTATAAGGAATAATTCATAAAGGAGGATGGTCTTTCTTTCTCACACTAGTACCACCACTACCTCTTATTTCATTCACCAAAAATATGTGAGCTCAGGATATTTGCACATCATGATCTCAAAATGGTATCCTTATATCTGCAACTTATAAACTACATGTAAAAGAAATCAATCCCAAGGGCACAACAACGATGTCAATTTTAGTCCAAATTTGTGCCCAGAGTTTTTTTCAGCAACTTTGAAAGACATTTCTCAATGATCATTTGGAAGAACACACTTACGTGTTTTCAGCTGAAAGCTAGTTTACCCTCAATTGTGAGCCACTGCTCATCAAGTGCCACATTTATCTCCTCAGCTCAGCAAATCCCCTTGACATACAATGACAAAAATTTACCAAGGAAACATCCTTTCTCAAAGATGAAATTGAAGTAAAAAAGGGAGGGCAATGTCTGAAGAATAGAAGACATTAGTGCAACATAAGTAGGAAATTTCTTAGGTTGACGACTCGCCTGAAACGTGGACTTAGATGCTCCCACTTGTTCCTGTACACCCTACAATGTTTGAGTAAGCCATCTTAACTTCCCGGCTACACTAGTAAGTAATTAGGTCTCTGTTCCTTGACTAGAATCTTGCTGATCTGACATTGATTTCTTTTTCAGTTTTAGAACAGAATCTGGAACAACATTTTCGCATGCATTAATCACTATAGGATGTTTTTATGGTTTTGAGGACCATTAATCTTCATCAAACTTCATATCCTTGCTCACCAATGTCTTAAGTTGCACTTTAATTTAGATCATGTAGGCCCTGGATGTCTTACTCTATCCAACAAAGACCGCCTTTATGTTCAAGGGTTCAATATTAGTGCTTTTCTCATCATGAATATGAATATAAATTGGACAAAAAAAAGGAAACAAAAATGTAATACTTGTGGCTTCTCAATAACAAAATATTTCTTTGGTGTTTTGTCCTTCAAGATCATGTGAGGACATTGGTTCAAGATATAGACAATGTGTTGCAAGCTTTGGCTTAAAGACACATGGGTAAATCCATGTCCTGGATCATGGTTTTAGCTATCTCAATGATGGATTTGTTACTCTACAAGCACATTCTTAGCATCCTCTTGATCCTTGTTTCCACGCAAAAGGTATCAAATTCCTTGGAAAAGGTTATATCACTAGATCTGTCTCTCCCCTAACTTCCAAGGTTTAATGTAGGAAACTCAAGACAGAGTAGCAACAAAATGGGCATGTCAAGCAATTTGGATTGGAAAAATACTTGCAGATATGCAAGTTCATTAGGATAAGCATAATTATTTTTGCGATAATGAGGGAGTTACCAAGATGGAAAAAAGACCCGCCTTCGATATTAATCAATTGCATTGAGGTGCACATATTACAACACTCTATGTTGTTATTTTGTTTTTGGTCAAAATCACGGGAAACACTTCCCCACTATAACATGGGGAAGAGCACTGTCAAACACAGTGGACCATTGGCTAAGTTGTTGCATTTGAGGGTTTTATATGCCCATATAAAATCCATTTGGACTAGAATTTTGTATTTCCTGTTGGCCTCATCATGGGCCCATAGTAACACAATGGAGTGTGCTTGTCAGGGTTTGAACCCAAGTCATCATATGAACTCCCTCTTATTGGTAGACCATTTTTTCTTGCAAATATTTTTGATAGCCAAAAGCCCTTTTAAGGGTGGTGTTGGCACGGGTTAAATTTCAAATTTACACTTTGTCCTGCATATTTTCAAATTCATTAGCAGAAATGGAACAAATTTGAACTGGCTTCACCAACTAGTGCCCCACCACCTGGACCTGCTACTTATGTTGTATGCTGCCTCAGTATCTTGAATCTTATCGACACTCACAACAATGAATCCCTTAGCCACTTGTTAACAAAGCTAGATACACAAACCAATGCCACTTCTAAGGCTTTTGAATGTGCTCCTTTGGGCGCAAATTTTGTAGCTCCTATTTCGAGTCCATCTGTAGTAGAAGTGGCTACAAGGCAACTTCCCATAACCATTCATCTCTCAGCAAATACAGAGCTGGTAGATTACTTGGGGAAGGCTTACAAAAAGGTCTTAGCTATTCATAAGAAGTTACCACCTGGTGGTATACTGGTATTTGTCACAGGACAAAGGGAGGTGGAATTTCTATGCAGACAGTTGAGGAAAGCCTTTGTGAAAAGAAGCAAAATCAATGTTAAAATACAAGATATTTCTCAAAAAATAAAAGCCCACTGTAGACACAAATGATGTTGCAACTGAACCCAATCTTGAGGGCATTTCTCAGGCTGTGGATGGCACAGATGATAGTGGGAAACACAAAGATGGAACTGATAGGTTTAACTCATTTGACGATGAGGGGTTTGAAGTTCAATCAGAGGCAAAATCATCTTCCTCTGATGCTGAATTTGATTCAAATTCAGATAATGAAGAAGAAGAGTGTCTTGACAGTAGAAGAAATTGCAGTTGGTAGTGTTGAAGCAATAAGTGAGGGAGTAGATATGAAATTGGGAAATATGTTTGATGTTTCAGAAACATCAATGTCTCTCCCATCCAATCAGCCTAATATGGAACTGTGGTAGTTGATACATCAAATGAAATAGCTGGTGATGAAGACATCCCTCATGCATGCATTGGTTGGTCACGGAGAATGCAAGTACCAAATGTTGATATGCAACATAAAGTCATGATTGAAGCAGTTGAAAATCATATGCCTCAAACAATTATTATTGATGAAATTGGAACAGAGCCTGAAGCAATGGTAGCGAGTACTATTTCTCAGCGTGGAATCCAATTGGTTGGAACTGCGCATGGAATGACTATTGAAAATCTCATAAAGAATCCTTCTTTAGAGATGCTTGTAGAGAGTGTGCAGAGTGTTGCCCTTGGAGATGATGAGGCAAAGAGAAGGGGAGTTCAGAAGGCTATACTTGAGAGAAAAGGACCATCCTCATTTACTTATGCTATAGAGATGACATCAAGGACCGAATGTCGTATTCATCACAGCTTAGAAGCAACTGTGGATGCCATATTAGCAGGTGCTCTATAAAGTTTTTCATATCCATCCCAGGGGATAAATATGCTGGATGATACTGTATGCAATGTCAATTCAAAAACAAAAATAATTAATCAAGTATCTATCTTGGCCTATTCAAACTTCATATAAAATTTCCATTATATGTTGTGAATAGGAAAATCTCCATCATTTTAGTTCCTCCAGATGGTTATGAAGGTAGTGATAGATGGAAGTCCTGCCACAACAGAACCAGGCATTGGAAGCCATTTTAGGAGCACTTTGACATGTTTAGAGTCCGATGGTGTTTTTGAGGCTGGTAATGAGAGTGGTGATGATGATATTTTTGGGTTGAAAGGTAGTTATGAGCAATTTCGGAAGGATGATGATTCACCACTTATTTTATATACTTATAAAAGATCATGGAGGCTGATCTAGAGCAAGTAGTGAAGTAATGGGCCTAGAGAAAGCAGTTAAATTCACAAATGACATTGGAGCAGCTGATGCAATTCTTGCTTTACATTCTAAGCTCAAGGAGAATTCATGGATTCGAGGAGTGGCTAAATATCAGCATCTACCCATATTTGTGATGAAGACAAACATAATGGCGGAGATGGTAAGGGTCATGCGTACTATTCTTGGTTTGGAGACTCTTGGTGCAAGTTATTTTAATTCATTCAAAAAGCTTAAGAATGATATTGAGATATTAGATGGAGCAGCCAAGAAAAGATCTTCCCGAGAAGAGATTGATGCTTTAGAAGAGGCCAGACTTGCTATTGAGTATATTGTGATCCCAGGAGGGCAGCCAGTTGAACTTCTTCCAAGATGTGCTGACATTATTGCTCGTCAAATAAAGCCGGTGGAGAGTTATCAATTAGTAACAGAGAAATCAAGGAGATAGCGAGAGTGACAGCCGATGACTACCCATGTTTCAGAGATATGACATTGCAAAACATTGAATCAGCGAAAAAAAAAACAATGAAATAGTAAGCCTCAGTAAAGATTCTATTGAGCATATACATAGAGGGCAGTGAAGATTCTCAAATGATTGAGCTGGTGGTTCCATGTTATAAATATGAAAACAAGTCTTTTCCCCACACTATATCAACAGCGACAAGTGTGTCTAAAAGAAATATAAACAATGAAATGGCTGAATGTTTTGTCAATTCAAAATCTATTATTACAAATGAGCAGAGATCTCCTGAAGTGGAGGAAGATAATCCCAAGATGAACCTGATGCAAGTAAGGCTATGCATATTGGTGTTCCGACAGAGGATGGTCTGGTAGAAGTAGATTTAAGAGCTAAGAACTATAACACTATGGAAGTGGAGCTTCTGCCGATATTATGCTAAACCTCACGCATGTTTGACTTATGAAGGATAACCGTTGGTTTAGATTGACAGTTCAAGTTGATTTCGAACCCCCTCAGTGTTTCGAATTTTAGTGGAGGAGGGGGGGTTCGAAATGGGTACTTTTCAAACTCAGCCATTAACCACGTGGAAAGCGAAGGATATGTTCGCAACCCCCCCCCCAATCACAATATGTCTTACCATCTGCTGGGCCCTCTGAAATCCAGTTTCGGGTTTTCGTAAAACAAACGCTCAAAGTCTATACTTGGAACGAATTTTTGTTGCTAGGTAAGGAAAGGAGGTTTGAACAATCATTACCCAAAAAGAGCGATATCTGCACGATAATGTACACTAATGGCACAACTGGTGAACCTAAAGGCATATTGATCAAAAATGAAAACATTGTTTCTATGGTGACCGAAATTGCTTATTTTCTTAAATGTCAGAATGAAGAGCTCGCAGAGAAGGATGTTTATTTCTCGTTTCTTCCTCTAGCACATATATTTTATCGAGTGACAGAGGAATTTTTCATATCAAAAAGTGCTTCAATAGGCTTCTGGCGCGGGGATGTGAAGCTTTTGGTGGAGGATAAAGCAGAACTAAAACCAACTGTCTTATGTGGTGTCCCACATGTTTTTTTTATCGCATATATTCAGGTTTAAACCAGAAGATCATCGTTGGAGGATTTCTAAATAGAAAGGTGTTTGAATTTGCATACAAATACAAGCTTAATAATATGCGCAAAGGGTTGAAACATGAAAAAGCATCTCCACTTTTTGATCAAGTTGTCTTTAGCAAGATTAAACAAGGTCTCGGAGAACATGTTCGTGTAATGTCATCAAGAGCAGCTCCACTTGCAAGACATGTGGAAGAGTTTCTACGAGTAGTGACATGTTTCCATGTTGTACAGGACTATGGTTTGACAGAAACTTTTGCGGGAAGTTTTCTTTTTCTTCCAAATGTTATTTCAACGATCGGGAGTGTTGGTCCACCTGTTCTGAATATTGATGTCTGTTTTGAGTCTATCCCTGAAATGGGATATGATGCACTTTCAGAAGTTTAAGCTTTCACAAGGAGAATACGTTGTAGTGGAAAATCTGGAGAATGTGTATGGCCAGTGTTTTGCTATTGATTCGGTTTGGATGTTGTTGAGTTCATCATTTGTCATGCAGAGGTCTTAATTGCCTTGTCCAAGAGGCAAAGCTTCCTGCGATTATGAAATGTTTTCAGCTATTAGCTGAGCATGAAAATGCCGTGAGGAAGGCTACAGAGGAGCGGAAAAGGCGTTCCGATTATAAACCCATACTTGAGCAGGATGGCCTTATATGGCAACGTTCTTCCTATCAGGGGACAAAGAGGGAGAAAACAAGAGAAGAATCATTAGCTGAAGTAAGAGATTACAAGCTGCAACAAATGTCATACCGTGGAAAAAAGGCCAAGCGAACTCCAACACATGTGTTACATGATATAATTGAGGGCCACATGGAGGAAATTATGATAGCAGGAGGAATTGGTTGTTTTGTAAAGGGTATATTTGAGATACCACAGAAGGCAACACAATCTCTTCCTTCAGACAGTGTAACTGAGTGTAAACAGCAATGTGAAGCCACCAATTCAACCTTTCCTAACAAGGGTGAAGGATTCTTTGTGTCTAGCTATCAAAGGATGCAAAGTGTCATGCGACTAAAGTTTCTGTAGGAAGCAATGTTTCATCTTCTATGATAAATAAGATCGATGCTATGCTTCAAAAGCTAGGAAAAGAAATTGACGATGTAGATGCAAAAATTGGTGACCGATGGCAAATATTGGACAGAGATATTCGAGGGTACACATGGTAGCCAGCGCCGCATTAGAACTAATGATTCAGGAAAGGCGGTATGAATGGCAGAGCCAGATGTCAAAGCCACCCAACATTGCCTCTTTGTGACCACCTCGGCCACTTTCAGCATACCTTTTTTTATTTACGAAGAGCTGCCAAAGTTAATGTTACAGTCGATTTTGCCAAAGATATTTTTTGTTCAAGGCCTTGCATGGCCACAGTTGCCAAATTCTAATTAAATTGTAGTTAATGAAGATTGTCGAAGTAGATTAGGGCAACCAGCATAGTTGCCGTTAAATACTGCTTGTATTTTCATTATCAAGGGTTGGACCTTGTTAGACTCTGCGTTGTAAAGATCATTGTATTGGAGCACTGTAGTTTTTGCTAGGGCATCAATAATAAGAGACCATTCACAGGATTCTTGAGCTATGTTAATGGTGATATTTCTTCTGTGTTAATGTTTTTCTCTGTATTTCATGCTGAGCATCAATTTGTCTTATTGTGAAACAGAAAATTTAGATTAAGATTTTCTAAGAGAGCACCTTAGTTTTGTCTGTGTTTACTATATTAATGTTTTCTTCTGAAGTATAGTTAAAGAATTCTTAACTGCTCTTTAGCTATTACTGAACTCATTGTTTTCTTCCATCTCATATTCACACTGCCAGTAAGATCCAATCTGCATAGTTAGCTTGCCCTGTGAATGCCCTTGAAAAGTTGATACACAATTCAGCCTTTTATGATTCCATAGCTCAATGGATTAAGTTTCATAGCTCTATCTGTCCAACAACATAATCAATCAAAACAAACAACCCTCATAATTTCTATAACTAGCCTAATATCAACCTTTATAACCATCAAGTTAAATCATAAAAATAGAGAGAGCCCTCTCTGAGTCTAGGAAGGATAGGTCCTGGACTCCAAAGCGGTTTGATGTTGTCCTCTGTCGTTTATTCTTACCAATCTTATAAATTACACGGCCACAACAGGTGGCACTAATGTTGCAGGCTAGCCAATCAAGATAGTCCTAGTCAACTTCTATGTCTATAGGGAATAGAAGCTTGGTCTCCAGCATCGAAATTGGTCCAAATTACCACTAGACCAAGCCCTATGTAGGATAAATATTGATGGTGAGAAATCACCAGAGGGAGCCACTGATGTTGGAAACTAGTCAATGGAGTTAAGCCTGGTCACTTTTGTGCCAAATAGGAATAAAACATTAGTCCCTAGCATGGTATGTGTTCTTAAATTACACTAGAACAAGCCTAATCAACTCATATTTTTATTAGTAAGAATGATAGAGATGTGATTTTTAAGGATGGTCTGGCTTTAATATCTTCTCTAGGTTGTTATTTTATTTTTGGTCAAAAGTAGGGGAAACACTTCCCCACTATAACATGGGGAAGAGCACTGTCAAACAAAGTGGAACATTGGCTAAGTTTCCGCATTTGAGGGGTTTCTATGCCCATATAAAATCCATTTGGACTTGAATTTTGTATTTTCCTCTTGGCCTCATCATGGGCCCTTAGTAACACAATGGAGTGCACTTGTCAGGGTTTGAACCCAAGTCATCATATGCACTCCCCCTTATTGGTAGATCATTTTTTCTTGCAGCTCATGTTGATGGCCAGAAGCCCTCTTATGGGTGCCACTAACGTTGCAAGCTAGCCAATCAAGATAGTCCTAGTAAACTTCTATGCCTATAGGGAATAGAAGTTTGGTCTCCAGCATTGAACTTGGTCCAACTTACCACTAGACCAAGCCTTATGTTGGCTAAATGTTGACGGTGAGAAATCACCGGAGGGAACCACTCATGTTGGAAGCTAGCAATGGGGATAAACCTGGTCACTTTTGTGCCAAATAAGAATAAAACATTAGTCCCTAGCATGGTAGATGTTCTTATTGCACTAGTACAAGCCTAATCGACTCGTATTTTTATTAGTAGGAATGATAGAGATGTAATTTTTGAGAGTCTGGCTTTAATCTCATGAAGAATGTTCTTGTTGATTTCCCTGTATGTGTGAGATTTTCTAAACTGGCTCCTTAAATTCTGATGACTAGAAACACTAAAGGATATATGTAATTCCTGGGAATCTTGTTAAGCTTTAAGTGAGAATGTTAGCAGCTAGCTATTATTTCTTGTTTTGTATCAATAGTGAATTGAAGGAATTTGGACGCTAGGAAATTGGACTTCACCTATTGATTTTGGAAATGCACCGCTCAGGTACACAAGATGTTATGGATTCTATAACTTTTTGTAAACTTCCAAAGTAAGAAGTTGGACTAAGCTAAGCAAGAATCAAGATGATAAGAGGAAGGAAAATTCAACTGGGTTCTGGCACATGTAGAAATGAAGAAATCATGTCTGGAATATGAGCAGTGTACCTTGTCTTGTTTTTCTGATTAACCTCCATATTATCATCTAGAAGATCAATGGAAGAAGGAAGGAATCAAAGAATAGATGCAAGGTAACAAGGTTTTTTTGGATATTTGTGTAATAAAGGGAAAATGGGCACTTAAAAGGCAGCCTTGTGCTCTCAAGGAAATGAACTGTTAAGAGCAGATAAATAATCCAGGTTGGAAAGAGCAAATAAACAATAAAGACACAGTTAAATCTTTGCTCCATAAATCATACTGCAATAGCTAAAAGTCTAAGGATGGTTGGACAAAATTCTCATTGTAGCATCTGCTTGGCATTGAGAAGCAAGGACTGTAAGAAGGTTCTTGTACAATAATTTCTTATAATTTGTGAATACCATTTGCGAACTGCATCTGACTTTCATGTGTGTCAGGGAAGAGTTCATAAATTTGCTTCCTTATGCAGTTAGAGAGGAAAATGCTAAGGCTTGCTAAAATCAGCGATATGCCCGCTGCACAGTGGGAAACTAGATAGAGACAGTTACTATTTAACTTTCAAGAACTTATGCTTGACTAGCTGAAAAGTATTGGATTTTTTTTCTCGTGACCTTGAGTACAAAGTCTCATAATCAATTGGATGAAAAATCAAGTCTATCTTTCAAATGTTTGAACCATGACTAAATAAAAGAAATAATTCCATTCTATACAAAGGTAGCATAGTAACAACATACTTGAATTTTAGGGGTGCTTCAAACAATCTCGTCCTGAAGATAGGATTCCAGGTTGTTTGCAGTTTTTAATTGGTGAAGTTGGCTCTAATTTTGGAACTTTGTCGGCTCTTCTACAGGTATCATTTTGCACCAATTCTTCGCCAGGTCTTTTTCTTGGACTCACTAAAGGAGTTTCATTTTACGCATCCTTTGTATGATTAAACCTTCAATAGAACATTGGTTTTCCATACAAACTTTCTTAGAGAGAAACTGGCAACTCGGAGAAGGTTACAAGACCTCCGTCTATAATGGACAGAGGTGACCCCAGAATGTGGCAACAATTTTCCACTTCAGCCATTGTAAAAGAAAACAAAGAGCTTCTCTCTGTAACTTCTAAGGCCTACTTGGATGGCCTATTCTGGCCAAAATAGCAAAAAAGTACCTCTACGTTGTTATCTTGTGAAGGATAACATTTCCCTCCATTACTAACTTTTTCTATAGTCACTGCTTCTTGATCCATTAGTTTTGACTTATCCATACACTAAAGAGCATTAAAGATTGTATTCTATTACACAAAGATGATATGAAAGGGAAAACCTGTTAAAGCATAATATTTCAGTTGATGTATCAAATTCTTGGTTGCATACAAACAGAAACTGTTTGTTCCATACAAATAGAAACCACTTGAAGATATCTATGAACCACCTGAACATCAAAAATGTTCAGTCTCGTAACTCTTAAGTAAATCTGTAAATAATGTGACATTAGCCTTCTTGACTTAGTGAAAGCCCTAATGTTCTATCCTATTTGACAGTCTTAAAAATCTCACAAAAACCTGTAAATATTTTGGCATTCTGTACGCCCAGCCTCTAAAAGCCCTAACTTTCTATCATCCTCTGTGTAATTTTAATAGAATACCGTCAAATACCAGAATAATGAATGTCCATTCTCCCAAAAATTTGAAATGTGCAGAACAGAAAGAGAAATCATTCAATCAAATTACTCGAAATGTATCAGAATCCCCATCCTTTAACTCAATGAATTTATTCGCAAACTCTGTCATTTTTTTAAACAAATTTTTGAGCACAACCTCCTCTAGTCCATTTATAGAGAGCCTTAGCTTATGAGATATTGTCTATAAGCCAAAATAGGGTTAAAATTTTCCATTGAAAGCTTAGAATAATTGAAACTAAAATAACAGTGTTTTGAGAAAGACCTATTTCGAAAAATTTAGTTCAGAGTAGAATACACTGGCTTGTTTAATGAATTTTCTCCAAGACAGAGCATACAGGATTCGTGACAGCCACAAAAAAAATTATGGGATTTTGCAATTTAAGCATTCTCTTGCAGAAAAATACCTTTTCTGAACTCGTTTTGACGGTGAAGAAACGCAAATGATCTGTTGGAAATCGTTCATGAAGAGAACAGGGGTCTCGAGGATTTATGCCAGAGAAATTGCATACCAGTATTGTACAAAAGCGCTCGTTTCAGCGTGTGAGCTCGTTTCAGGGCAGGAAGAGGGATAATGCAATAGCGGCAAAATGAGGCGCCATATATTTGTATTTTCGTATTTGAGTCAAATGATTTAATTTTTAATTTGGAAAAATAAATGGAACAAGAGGGCAAAGGAATGAAACTAAGTGACTAAGTGGGATAAATATAATGGCTTATGTCATTTCTTTAAGTCACATTGAATCAATATACATTAAGATTTTGTATAATTTAATTATAAATTAAGTAATTATTCATTATTAAAGTGGGGTTTTATATAAATTATTTATTTATTAATGTTAATTTGTAGTTTTTAATAATATATTTATGTCAAAGAAAATTATTTAAATTAATGTTTTATCAATTTTTTTGTTAATTTTTCTATATTATATTCTAATTTACTTTAAACTTGTTTTAAATATGCTTTCACCTTCATGTATGGAGGTTATTTATTTGCATATTTAAAGTTTTGTTGTAATTTTTTTCTTAAAAAAATGACTATTGTGATTGTGATGGTGAGAAAGTATTCTATAAATAGCGTTAAGGGTTATTTAGAATAAATAGGAGATTCTTTCTCTTTATCTAAGACTAATCTTTGAGAGAATGGATATACATTCCCTAATTATCACATAAACAATATGTTAATCTTGCATTTATTGCTTTCTCTCCATGGAGGTTCGCTACACAAAGGGAAAATACCGAGAGGGGAGAATCAAATATTTATCATATATTCAAAACTTTCATTTTTTCTTGCTTCTAAAATGCATACGCTACTTTCCTGAACCAGACTTGCGTATATACGCGGATACCCTTTACGAAACTCGCGTATACACAGATATCTATTTATGTCATTAATTCCTCACTTAAATCATTCCTTCATTTATTCATCAGATATTCAATAAGCAGTAAACATGTGCAGTAAGAACAGAATAAATCATCACACAAAGCATCACACATGAACACCAGGATTTTTAGGTGGAAACCCAAGTCGGGAGAAAACCACCGCTGCAGTTGCTCATCCTTCAATATTTTATTATAGAGAAAACATATTACAACATATGTGCTGGCGCAGACTTGACCAGCACGCAGGCACCCACCTGCGCTCGTTTACCAGCCTCTCCTGGAAGGGAGCTCCAACCCCCTGACTCGTTTACCAGCCTCTCCTGGAAGGGAGCTACGACCCCCCGATCTCGTTTACCAGCCTCTCCTGGAAGGGAGCTACAAACCCCTGACTGAAGGCTACAACCCTCAGCACCACCTTGGACCACGTTTCATCAATTTTCACACTGGATCCAACCACTTCAATAGAACACAACTTGCAGGCCACAATTCATCATATTTCCAGACCGAACCCTTTCCATACTTTTAAGCACACACATACATCATCAACAGATACATATCAACACAGATCAGATAGCAGAACAGATCAGATATTTCATACCCCTTGCTTCAGCAAACCCTAGTTTGCATACGCTCTTTTACTTCACTGATGTCGCGTATATACGCGCTTCCGTCCACACAAACCAGCGTATACCACAGTGTATATTTTATTGCGCATACGCGCTTTCTCTTCGTTGAAGCCGCGTATATACGCGCTTCCTCCGCGGCGAAGTAGCGTATAGATCTTCAATCATTACAGAGCAGCATACTTCATCAGATCAGATATTCAGTTCAGATCTACCCTTTTGCTTCAGACAGATGTTCGCCTAGATGCTCGCCTCATCACAGATCTAAGCCTTCCATAATCAGATCTAGCAAATATAAGAGAAATTCAGATCTAGATCTCCTTCTTCATCATTGGTGCTTCATACATTCATATTTATCATTCAAGTGTAACCCTTTCCATTCAGATATACTTCAGAGAGAAGTATTCATTCAAGCTCAGACATCTTGCACCCACACATATATTTTGCACAATGAATTTCTTCTCCTTATATAGGTTTATCCTTTTCAATACCATGAGCCCCTTTTTCAATACCATGGGCCAAAACAATACCATGAGCCCAAAACTACCTGGACGGGGTCAATTAGGCGGATCATTACCCAATACCATGGGTCAATACCATGGTGGTTACCCTTGGTTTTTCACCTTTTGAGCGCTTTAGCCCATACGCGACTTGGCACGTTCTTTTCCGCGTGCATACGCGACTTCCCCTAGGACAATCCGCGTATACCAAGAAACATACTTTTTTTTTTCATCATACTTTGAGTACATTCTGAAATCCTTTCTTCATAGCCTTCTATACACACTGTAGAAACATCATATTTTCTTCATCAGGAACACATTCTCTTCAGCACAACTTCATCAAGTAAGTTTTCATCATCTTCATCAAGTGGGTTGCCTTTCAAGGACAACACTCAACAACATATCACATCAGATTTACATCATTTACCAATTCCATCAAGTCAAGCATAACTTCATCAGGTGGATTGCCATCAAGGACAACACATGTCAACAGTCGCATGTCTTCATCTTCATTCAGTGGGTTGCCATCAAGGACAACACTCTGCATCATATTTCCAACAATCTCCCCCTTTGGACTTGATGGCAACCGACGATGGTGTTTGGTTACCATAGCAGATAGATACCATGTCACTCTCCCAAAAATGTCACTCTCCCAAATATTTGACATCATTATCTTCTCTTCATTCAAACACCATGTCACTCTCCCCCTTTGACATCAAGGGCAAAGGGCGGATCAAAAACCAACATTCTCCTCCTTATGTGGAAGAAACATTCTGCAGATCTGATATGTGCTGAAGTGGCCAAGCTCCCCCCGAGTTCATGCTGAATCTTCAAACATATTTGTCAATGAAGTACATGACTCTATGAACTTCCTATCACCAAAGACTCATACTTACATCCAATATCCAACCAAGTGGATTTACATATAAGACTCAAGTACCCAACCAAGTGGGTTTACAAAATTTGACTTAGCTACCCAACCAAGTGGGTTTACAAAAAGACAAGTCCTTACATGACTGAATATTACAATTTTTACATCATGGGTCTCAACAAGACCTTTTCACCAAAATATAAATATGACCATTTATGACCAACACCAAAAAGTCCTCAAGAAAGAGAACATATTTCAGAACCATAATAATGCCAACACTGCATTATACTCAGCAAAGCTAATGCTCCCCCTGAATCTGTGCAACCAAGCAATCTTTCCAAATGACTAAGGATCCCCCTTAGTTTGTGCATCCCGAAAACTTCCACCAACAAATCATCAAGGCATCTTCATCAAAACATTAGAAACAGAATTATGAGAACTGGAACACCACCAGAGATACCAAACAGTATCAGAGATACCAAACATCATTGCAGCTATGCTGAAGAGAGCTGAACCAACCAAAAATTGTCAGCAACCAACCATACGCGGTTTTCTGTGCAGGAACTCGCGTATATACGCGACTGTGTTTCAGGAAACCCGCGTATCCACTGCCACATTCTAAAAATTATGCAGATTTGTTCTTTTGACTGGCAGAGAACACTCCCAGCTTCTGTCTTAGATATTCGAACGCTTCCCTGGGCAGAGGTTTGGTAAAGATATCAGCAACTTGTTCTTTGGAGGGAACATACTCCAACTTCACCTTTTGTTCAAGTAATTGTTCACGTAAGAAATGATACTTGATGGGAATGTGCTTGGTCTTCGAATGCATAACAGGATTCTTTGAGATACTGATGGCACTTGTATTATCACACATAATGGAGATAGGAGTTGCACATTTGATTTGAAAATCTTGCAAAGTTTGTATCATCCATAGGAGTTGAGTGCAACAAGATGCGGCAGCTACATACTCTGCTTCAGCTGTTGATAAGGCAATAGAGTTTTGCTTCTTGCTGAACCAAGATACTAACCGGGGTCCCATATAGAATGCACCACCACTAGTGCTTTTTCGGTCATCAACACTTCCAGCCCAATCTGCATCAGTGTAAGCATGAAGAGTAAGATCAACATTCTTTGGATACCATAGACCATAGTCTTGAGTTCCTTGTAGATATTTGAAAATTCTTTTCACAACCTGAAGGTGAGACTCTTTTGGATTGGCTTGGAATCGTCCAACAATCCCAACTGCATGCATAATGTCTGGTCTAGTCCCAGTGAGATAAAGTAGACTTCCTATCATTGATCTGTAATCTGGTTGATTCACTGTGGGAGAATCATCATGAGAACTGAGATTGCATCCGGTTATCATTGGAGTGCTTACAGGTTTGCATTCTTCCATGCCATACTTCTTCAGAATTTGCTTAAGATATTTTGCTTGTGATAGGAATATACCATCTGTAGATTGATGCACTTGTAAGCCAAGAAAGAAAGTTAGTTCCCCAAGTAAAGACATTTCAAATTCTTGCTGCATGACATAAGCAAATTTCTGACTCAAAGATTCTTCGTTACTCCCAAAAATGATATCATCAACATATACAACCACAATCAATAGTTTATTATTTTCAACTTTTGTGTATAAGTTGCTATCAGCAGACCCCTTTGAAAATCCTTGTTGATGAAGATATTTGTCAAGACGATAGTACCAAGCCCTTGGAGCTTGTTTGAGACCATACAACGCCTTTTTAAGTCTACAAACAAGATTTGCATCATTTCCCAAAATGAATCCTTCTGGTTGCTCTATATATACTTCTTCTTCTAGATCACCATTAAGAAAAGCAGATTTGACATCCATTTGATAAACTTTGATTTGTTGATAACTTGAAAAGGCAAGGAACATTCTGATGGCTTCAAGTCTAGCTACGGGAGCAAAAGTTTCTTCAAAGTCTATACCTTCTTGTTGAGTATACCCTTTGCAAACCAGTCTAGCTTTGTTTCTTACAACATCCCCATTCTCATTTAACTTGTTTTTGAAAATCCATTTAGTTCCAATGACATTTTTATCATGAGGTCTTGGAACCAAATCCCAAGTGTCGTTCTTCTCAATTTGAACAAGTTCTTCATCCATGGCTTGCCTCCAACATTCATATTTGCTAGCTTCATTGACATTGTGTGGTTAAATTGTGGATAGAAGTGCCAAATGATTATAAGATCCCGTAAGAGTTCTCCTTGTTCGTACACCAGATTCCTTGTCACCCAAAATTTGAGATTCAGGATGATTCTTTTGAACATATCTGGATGGAGCTTTTTCAGACAGATCATCTTCAGGTTCTTCATTGGATCCACTGTCTACATCATTGCTATCTGATGTAGGAGGCCATATGTCGCTATCATCTTCATTTGCTGTTTGTTTTTCTTCTTTAGGAGCTGCAGGAGACTCATCAATAACAACATCAATACATTCAACAACCTTTCGAAGCCTTTTATTGTAACATGTGAAAGCTGTGCTTGACGAAGAGTAACCAAGAAATATCCCTTCATCTGATCTAGGTTCAAACTTGCCAAGTTTTTCATCATTATTTTTGATAAAGCATTTACTTCCAAAAACCTTAAAATGCTTCACAGTGGGAGAATTGCCATACCAGAGTTCATATGGAGTTTTGTCACTATTTACCCGAACATGAGCTTTATCGAGAATGTTAACTGCTGTATGTGCTGCTTCACTCCAGAACATGTCAGGAACATCAGAATCAGCAAGCATAGCTCTAGCCATTTGAACCATTGTTCTATTCATTCTTTCTGCTACACCATTTTGTTGCGGAGTGCCTGCTACAGAGAACTGTCGTTTAATGCCATGTTGTTCACAAAATTCAAAGAATTCATTTGATGAATATTCTCCTCCTTGATCAGATCTAAGACACTTGATTTTTAGATCTGATTCATTTTCCGCCAAAGCTTTGAAGCTCTGAAATTTTTCAAGTGCTTGATCTTTGTGTTTAATGAACCCGATCCAACACATTCTAGAGTAGTCATCAATAAATAAGATATAGTATTCTTCCCCACGTAATGACTTTTTCCTCATAGGTCCACAGATATTAGTATGAATGATTTCAAGAGGCTTACTTGATGATCCTTCTTTGGCATTAAATCGTACTCTGGTCTGCTTACCAAATTGACAAGATTTGCATATGGTACTTTCCGGAAGATTGACCTTGGGAAGATCACGAACAGCTTGAAGTCTGCTTGCTTTGTTGATTTTAGAGAAACTCAGATGCCCCAGCCTTCTATGCCATAGCCAATTTTCTGAAGACTTGCTCAAGTAACATTGATCTATGCCGTTTAGTACATACAGGTTGCTTGGATTTCTTTTTCCTTTTATAATGATTTTACCTGTATCAAGATCACGAACCATACATTCTTTGGAACTGAAGACCACTTCTGCTCCTTGATCACACATTTGACTAACACTTAACAGTTTATGCCTTAATCCATCCACATACATGACATCTTTAGCCTTCACTTTTTCTTTTAGAAATACTGACCCTTTTCCTTTAATTACAGCAGGAGTATCATTTCCAAATGTAACTTTCTTTTCCTTTTCTAGAGAATTATAAGTATGAAGTTTTCTTTTGTCACCTGTCATGTGTCTTGAGCACCCACTATCGATGTACCATTGATTTTCTTCACCTTCTGCAAATAATGCTATCCCACAATTTTCAACCGGCGGTTCTTTCTTCTTCCACACTTTAGAGCTTGAGGGAACATGTTCTTTAGGCTGGATCTTGTTCCTGCATTCAGGTTCTTCATGGCCAAATTTATTGCAATAAGTACATTCGACTTCACTTTGAAGAGGAGAAAAATTGTTATAGGTATTCTTCTTTGGTTCAGTATCCAACCTTTTCTTTCTTGCTTCTCTTGTCATGATGGTTTTATATGCCACACATTGAATAGCTTTATGACCAAAATTGTGACAAGTGAAACATTGCCCATTGAAGTAGAAATTTCTGCGATCATGGAATTTTCTATTTGAGTTTACCTGTTGGTTGTAGTGTCTTTGAAAGCTATCCCTGTTAGTGTTCCTTGAATTGAGATGGTCTTGCTTTCCTTGTAGAGATCCTCTATTCCCTTGCTGAGTGGATGAATGTAGTAAACCACCTGTAACTGCTTTTAGATAGTTTGGTGCTGAAGTTTGAGAAGATTCTCCGGTATATCCCAGACCTGTCTTTATAAGAGGAGAACGTTGTACCTTGATAATCTCATCTAAGGTTTCAGATCCTTAAGCAAATCTAAGATTCAAGGTCTTTGCTTTCTCTACTTCTTTTCTTTGAATTACCACTTCACATTCTAGCTTTTCAATATGTTTCTTTGCTTCTTCAAGCTGCTTTTCAACAGTCTCTCTGATCACCTTTTGTTCTTCTAAGAGAATTTTGCAATCTTCTAAGCGAAGTTTGAGTTGATTATTTTCTTCAAGAAAATAATTTTCCTCTAGAGCATCCATAAACATATCCTTTTATTCCTTTTGTTCAAAGGCCATGAGAAGTCTAAGATCTTCTTCACAATCTTCCTCACTATTAGATGACCCATCACTATCTTCATTAGTATAGTAACTTTTCTTAGAGCTAGATCTGTTCTTATTCCTTCTAACAACTTCTTTTCCTTTATAAGGACATTTTGCGGCATAATGACCAACTTTTCCACACTCAAAGCATTTGAAGGGAAGCTTACCTTTGAATCTTCCAGTTCCTAGTTGGAGTTTTCTTACGAAATTTGCTTCTTCTTCATCGGAAATATAGCTGGATTCTTTGACAACTTCCTTTTCCTTTCCTTTTGTAGAAGCCTTAAATGCATCTTCTCTTACTTGAGAAGGACCTCCTTGTCTCATTTCAAAAGCAGTCAGAGTCCCATGTAATTGAACAATAGTAAGAGTTTGCAGATCTTGCCTTTCTTCAATAGCCGAGACTTTAGAGTCAAATTTTGGAGTCAAGGATCTTAAGACTTTTTCAACCAGAGTAGTATCAGTTTTAGTTTCACCCAAATTTCTCATTCGATTGACAACATCATCTAGATGAAGGAAGAAACTGGCAACACTTTCATCACTATGCATCTTCAAATTTTCGTATTCAATTCTAAGAGTTTGGAGTTTTGCATTTTTTACCTTTGTATCTCCTTCATAGCTCAGAATGATTTTGTCCCATATATCTTTTGCTGAATGTAGCTGCATCACTTTAGCAAATTCTGATTCAGACATGCTTCCCAATAAGACATTCACTGCTTTGGCATTGATTTCATACTTCTTTCTTTCAGCTGCATCAGTAGGAATACTCGCCGGGTATTGATAACCTTCTTCCATGATTGCCCATACATCTGCACCAAGACTTTGCAGATATGCTTTTGTACGTACCTTCCAGAATATCAGATTGCTTCCATTGAATATAGGTGGCTTTATAGACATTATTCCTTCTTGACTTCCCATTGCGACGGATCTCCTTTAAGCGATCAAGCTTCTCCACAAGGACCTGGCTCTGATACCAATTGTTGGGAAAAATACTGAGAGGGGGGGGGGTGAATCAGTATTTACTGCATATTCAAAACTTTCACTTTTTCTTGCTTCTAAAATGCATACGCTACTTTCCTGAACCAGACTTGCGTATATACGCGGATACCCTTTACAAAACTCTCGTATACACAGATATCTATTTATGTCATTAATTCTTCACTTAAATCATTTCTTTATTCATTCATCAGATATTCAATAAGCAGTAAACATGTGCAGTAAGAACAAAATAAATCATCACACAAAGCATCACACATGAACACCAGGATTTTTAGGTGGAAACCCAAGTCGGGAGAAAACCACCGCTGCAGTTGCTCAGCCTTCAATATTTTATTATAGAGAAAACATCTTACAACATATGTGTTGGCGCAGACTTGACCAGCACGCAGGCACCCACCTGCGCTCGTTTACCAGCCTCTCCTGGAAGGGAGCTCCAACCCCCTGACTCGTTTACCAGCCTCTCCTGGAAGGGAGCCACGACCCCCCGATCTCGTTTACCAGCCTCTCCTGGAAGGGAGCTGCAACCCCCTGGCTGAAGGCTACAACCCTCAGCACCACCTTGGACCACGTTTCATCAATTTTCACACTGGATCCAACCACTTCAATAGAACACAACTTGCAAGCCACAATTCATCATATTTCCAGACCGAACTCTTTCCATACTTTTAAGCACAAACATAGATACATATCAACACAGATCAGATAGCAGAACAGATCAGATATTTCATACCCCTTGCTTCAGCAAACCCTAGTTTGCATACGCGCTTTCCCTTCACTGATGTCGCGTATATACGCGCTTCCGTCCACACAAACCAGCGTATACCACAGTGTATATTTTATTGCGCATACGCGCTTTCTCTTTGCTGAAGCTGCGTATATACGCGCTTCCTCCGCGGTGAAGTAGCGTATAGATCTTCAATCATTACAGAGCAGCATACTTCATCAGATCAGATATTCAGTTTAGATTTACCCTTTTGCTTCAGACAGATGTTCGCCTAGATGCTCGCCTCATCACAGATCTAAGCCTTCCATAATCAGATCTAACAAATACAAGAGCAATTCAGATCTAGATCCCCTTCTTCATTATTGGTGCATCATACAATCAGATTTATCATTCAAGTGTAACCCTTTCCATTCAGATATACTTCAGAGAGAAGTATTCATTCAAGCTCAGACATCTTGCACCCACACATATCATTTGCACAATGAATTTCTTCTCCTTATATAGGTTTATCCTTTTTCAATACCATGGGCCCCTTTTTCAATACCACGAGCCAAACCAATACCACGAGCCCAAAACTACCTGGACGGGGTCATTTAGGCGGATCATTACCCAATACAATGGGTCAATACCATGGTGGTTACCCTTAGTTTTGCACTTTTTGAGCGCTTTAGCCCATACGCGACTTGGAACGTTATTTTCCGCGTGCATACGCGACTTCCCCTAGGCAGATCCGCGTATACCAAGACACATACTCTTTTTCATCATACTTTGAGTATATTCTGAAATCCTTTCTTCATAGCCTTCTGTACATACTGTAGAAACATCATATTTCCTTCATCAGGAACACATTCTCTTAAGCACAACTTCATCAAGTAAGTTTTCATCATCTTCATCAAGTGGGTTGCCTTTCAAGGACAACACTCAACAACATATCACATCGGATTTACATCATTTACCAAGTCCATCAAGTCAAGCATAACTTCATCAGGTGGATTGCCATCAAGGACAACACATGTCAACAAATACATGTCTTCATCTTCATTCAAATGGGTTGCCATCACAACACTCGCATCATATTTCCAACACGCTACACAAAGGGAATACCTCCTCCTATGTGAATTTGATTGTCTCCATCTCTTAAAGGATTTTCAAACATTAATAATTAAATATTCATTACTTTAAAGATGTAGTCTTGTCGAATATACCAAAAACATAGTAGGATTCTTTCGTTGTGGACAAAATCAAGTACATGTCTGAGGGAAGTATTCCTCTATGGATGGTTAACAAGTTCATCAATAACTACAAGAAAATGCTTCAATCTATATTTAATGATCTTCAATCATCATCTAAAGAGTTCAAGAATCAAATAAATTCCAACCTAAGTTCTAAGTATATGGTAAGCTTGTACTTAGAGGTTCTATTATTGTAAAATTTGACAACTATGGAAGTTGTGGCAAGGTATTGGAGGAGGGACTGTCATTTTTGGGTAGAGCTAACCTCTTTTTAAATGATAGTTTCTAAAATTGAGTCCATCTTCAATGTATGTACATTGTCTAGCTTTGAGTTTGGTTTCCCTTTCATCCTAGAGATCAGAGAAAGACATGCAATGTATTATGACTTTCTTAGGGTTTTCAGAAGATTCAGAAGTTATGAATTTCTCCGAATTGTTTTTTCTTGTCCTTCATCTCAAGTGCCATTGGCCTTGCCCTCCTTGGATGAACTAGTGAAGGAGAGTCTTGCCGCGACGATGAAGGAAGGAAAAACTAATGTTGAGAATATTTGAATCCATCTACAATGTTAAAATTTAGAGACAAAGGGGCATTTAGAATTTTAACATTGTAGATGGATTCAAAGACCCCTTTGTCTAAATTTAACACTACATATGGATTTAGAGACCCCTGTAGTGAAATAAAACACTTCAATATCAAAATTGCAATTTTCTATTTCTAGAGTGACACAATTAAAAATTACTAACATACATGACTAATTCATATACTTGTTGTACTTATTATTTGGTCATATTTGTATTATTGGGCTATAGTAGTCATTTGTGTTAATCATTATTAATCTTGTCACTTATTATCTAGTCATATATTTTAGTCGTGGACTAAATTATTCATTTTAGTTAGTCGTTTTTAGCTTGGTCACTTATTATCTAGTCATATATTTTATCCCTAAACTAACTTTGTCGTTTAAGTTAGTCATTTTTAGTTCGGTCACTTCAAATTTCTCAAATTTAGTATTAATTTAGCAGGTGAACTTTTACAACTTGTAATTGTAAGATCATTAGATGAGGTGATCCTCTAACTCAATGTTGTGTATATGGCAAAGCTAGAAGACGTTATTGAGAGGAGGAATATCATGATGTCATTGGTTTCAACTAGACACTAATGTAAGCCCGCTTTGAAACCACCATGGGGGATCTGAAGGGAAACATCTAGTGCTCTTGTGTGTGTGAGGGTTAAAAAATAAGGCCCCCTCCTATTTGCATGAAGTGTTCCTAGTAAAAATCCATCTTAGAGTCAAGGCCATGAAAATATGAAGTCCAAGTATAAAATTTATTGTTTATAAATAACCTCTTTAACAACTTGACACAAACGTATAATGATGTCATTTACATTGGAGGTCCCGCAATATTGTCTTCATCTAGGGCTCTTCAAATCTGCCACCTAACAATGGTTTGAGTCCTCTCAAGATCACTGTTCTTGTGTATCAACAATTTGATCTTTGTTGTCCAATCTATGAACAAATATGAACTACTCCTCTTCTCATACTTCTAACAATCTGTAGATGACTGAACTAGGGTCACAAATCAACCACTAACAGTCCATTTACTAATTTTTTATAGGTTTCTTCAGATCTTTGCCTAAAACTCTATGGAAAGTCCACCAAAATCAAATCCTCTGCATGTTAATCCATTCTTCATATGGCACATTTCTTTTGCATGCTCAATATCTGCTCAGGTTCCACCCTCCTTTGGATATGTTGTCTCCACACATACTAAATCTGCAAACCATCTTCCAGATCTGTGATCTTTATTGCAAAAATAATCCTTTCTCTAAGGGTCACAACTCGTCTTCTTCTACGTAAATTTGTCACAGCCTTAAGGGCATACCTTATGAACTAAACATGCTAGGAAACTGTCCTAACTAGGGCATTATACTTATGTACTTCTAATTGTTGTAGAACAAACCCTATCCACACATAGAAAAAACACGACTCTTGCCTCCATAAGAGACTCGACCTAGCTCACATGGATCCATAGATTCTGGGCATTTCTTTGACTGAATCTTGACATGAACTTCAGATCTCAATGTCAACTCTCAAACTAGGGTTAACTCAGTTAATATTACGCCTATGTCGACTTCTATTATGGCTCTAAATTATAGTGCAAGCCCTCCTCCATTTATGTTGGTCTTTATCACAGACCTTGCTACTAACCACCACAAGGCAAGATGGTATCAACCCTCCCTTCTATTTCATGTATAAAATCTAACCAACAAGATTCAATCTGATCTTGTAATGTACTAAAACAAGATATTGAATCCTTCCTGCAATTTGTGGAAACAAAACACGATCGCACAATCACATATAAGTAAGAGAAACAAGTTATCAATCGCATAACACAAGATGTATCTGGGGAAGCAACTGCTCAAAACCCTCTATCTCTATTTTGTATTAAGTCAAGGAATCATGAAACAATACAATGCTTAATCTCTCTTGAGATTCTCTAGCACTCTGCCAATTGTCTCCTATTGATCTAAGCAAAATCGGTCTAGTACTTAGCCAATTCTCAGCCTTCCTTTAGCCTGCCTTGCTCACGCAATTCCTATGGAATTATCTCCATATTAATTAGGAAAATCAACCTTCCTTGATTGCGCAATCCATCATGGCATCCCATTGACTTTATAATTTCACATGGGAAATTTTCTATAAATACAACTGATAGTTATGTTCCTCTGAACTGTGTTACAATAAGGATCAAAGGCCATTTTATTATTTAAAATAAGATAAAACCCTAAACAACCAAAACCATAACCCGGAGAGATGTAACACCAAGAGTTTATGGGCCCCGTTGGGGTTAGTTGGGCAGCCAACTTCCCGAGGTCGTAACTTGGTCATATGATCTTCGTTTGACGCACATGATACCTTGTTAGAAAGATCTCTCCGAGGACTACAATTTCCAATGCCAATGAAATCGCTAAACCTTTCATGCCCAAAAAACATTGTTTGGGGCCTCAAAATGGCTCCAGAAGTTCAGGACACAAAAAAAAACTGCAAAAATAGTAAATTGTGCTATAATTAAGGAAACTGAAAAACTAAAAGAGACAATGGTGAGGGCCCAAGTGGAATAGGTGGGTGGCCACCAATATCCACCTCGATCACCTTAAATCAAATTTCTTGAGCTAACTCAATCATCATGACTTAGTTAACTGACACAAGTTGTTATGAGACGAAATTACAATTTATTGTCCAATTTATTTAAGGGAAAAATAAATTAGAGGCCTCACATATATTCCTCACTCCTGGTACATCAAAATTCCTCACCAGTGTGGGTGCATTTTTTTTTTCTTTCTAGTTGCCAATTTCACTGTTTCTTGTTGCAAATTTCAACACACCTTCTCAACAAGAAAGGAATTCAATCTATCCCCATCCGGTACCTTTGGAATGTTTCGCATGCTACACTTCTCTAGTGTTGTTTTCACCTGCAAATCTTGAAACTGAATAGCCTCCGAACAACTGAATCAATATAATGCATCTGTCATTAGAGTCTTCTGACTACTGCTAGCTATTGCACCTATCTAGTACTAGATTCTCTGCGCTGCTACTGACATCTGCATCCGTGCCCTTTGAACTGTTGCTAACTCTGATTTGTGCTCAGGTATTTGACATATGGCACTCTGATTTATGTCTTGCTGACATCTGAATACATCAATCTAACTGATCTTCATACTACTACTGTACTATGGGCTCCTCATAGCTAGGTTCGATCCATGAGACACGCCATCTCAATGGACCTTGCCAAAATTTCTTCTCTTGGAATTATGTCTACACATCACCCCACCTTACACCTCGAGGTATGGTTGCTCCCTCTTCCCATCTGGCTTGAAATTTCCCCCTCATGGAGGTCTCTGCTTGAGTGGACACTTCCACTCAACCTCCTTTCTGCTTCTCCAATTGTGGCAACTACTCGACAACCTTCTGAGACTACTTCTCATGAGGATGCATGTTGCGAGGTAATTGATGCTCCCTCTAAACCACCAAGTCTCTAACTTCTGCCTTTCTCCTCAAAGCTTTGCATGCATCTAGTACCTCAAGTGCATATAGGTTCTTGACTCGTGCACAATGTAATTGTCCCGACATTACAAAAAGTTTCTAAAAAAGAGTTGATTTTAAATCGATGATATCTCCCTCATCTGAGCTCCGATTCGACCGATTTTTTTTTTATCCATTTGGGTAGGTTTTCGCAAGGAATCCAAATATTCTTTTCTTTTTTTTGAAATTTTACACCAAAAGCTTCAGATATTCTACAAATGTGCCACGCAAAAAATTCCTGCTCTGATACCATGTAGAAAATCTAACCAACGAGATTCATTCTGATATTGTAATCTATTAAAACAAGATATTGAATCCTTCCTACAATTTGCGGAAACAAAACACAATCGCATAATCACATATAAGTAAGAGAAATAAATTATCAATTGCACAACAACATGATGTATTTGGGGAAAGAAACTGCTCAAAACCCCTCTATATCTATTGTGTATTAAGTCAAGGAATCATGAAACAATACAATGCGTAATCTCTCATGAGATTCTCCAACACTTTGTCAATTGTCTCTCGTTGATCTAGGCAAACTCTGTCTAGTACTTAGCCAATTCTCATCCTTACTTCAGCCTGCCTTGCTCATGCAATTCCTAGGGAATTAACTCCTTATTAAATAGGAAAATCAGTCTTCCTTGATTACGCAATCCATCATGGCATCCCAATGACTTTATAATTGCACATGGGAAATTTTCTCTGAATACAACTGATATTTATGTTCCCTTTAACCTTTGTCTCAGTTGGGTATTCCTCGAAACTGACATGCATGCAACTATTAATAGTGAATTATCATTTATTTGATTAATCACTCATTGTGAATTAAATCTAATTTAATTCACTGGACCTCTCACTAGCTCATCACTCAGTTATAACTAGTTATACTGATTTTAACTCATTTAGTTTAGGTAATTACACTTGCACCCCACTAATGCATCAACTTCAACTGGACCCCAAAAATATTAGAATCCCTCTAGATGCCTCATCTTAGACCCTCAACTTGAATTTCTTGAGCTAACTCGGTCATCATGACTTAATTAACTGACACAAGTTGTTATGAGATGGAATTACAATTTATTGTCCAATTTATTTAAGGGAGAAATAATTTAGACGCCCCACATTCCTCACTCCTGGTGCATCAAAATTCCTTACTAGTGTGGGTGCATTTTTTTTTTGTCCTTTCTGGTTTCCAATCTCACTGTTTCTTGTTGCAAATTTCAACATTTCAGAATTTGATGTGGCCTTCACACAAAGACACCATTGAAATCACATGCCCAGATTCTCATGAGAAACCTCCCTTAAGCTCGATCTACCAGAAGAGAAGCAAAAATATGCCATCCTACTTCCTAGTGCAAACCGACCATTAAGGTATGCAAAATTCTTCGGAACCCTCACATGATGATCTTACTCTTGGAGGATGATCATGACCTCCCTTTAACAACCCTTACTCAGCCCTCGTACTCGACCTACTTTAGGACTACATCTCTCTTCACCCCCTTGATGTGCCAGATAGTGGGAATACATTTCAAACATGCTAAGATGTGCCAAGTGATAAGGCATGCCAAGATGTGCAAGGGTGTGTCAATGCGTGTCAGGGACTGTCAAGACAAAAAAATGGAGAAAAAATTTAAACTACAAGGAAATTAACACATAAGAGGGTTAATAAGTCATCAATTTACCTTTTCCAAGAGGGGCATGCTAGGCACACCAACACTAGGTGGCAATAGGTGCCAAGTGAAAAGTCTTAGTGCATTCTAAGTGCCAAGTATTCCTCTGTTGCTTCTCATCTACTTTCCAACAATTGATCATAACAAATAAATTTAATATTAAACCATGCCAAATCATACCAAGGCATCTTAACGTATTCCATACATGCTAAGACTTTCCAAGCGCCAACACGTGCCAAGCGCCAATATGTGTCAGGGACTAATGTTATGCATGTTATGAAGTGGAAGGGAATGTTGAAGAGTGCTAAGGTGTGCTAGAGAGTGATAATGCATGTTGATGAGAGTTAAGGAGTATTAGGAAAAAACATCAAGGGAGAACTAGGTAAAAATTCATGGAAGTTGATGAATATGGAGAACGGTGATCATTGAGACCAGTGTTAATGAGTTAGTTGTCATGCCAAGCAGGGAGTGACAAGTTATGCTAAGCATTGGTAAGGCATGCTAGGGAATATCAAGACATGTCAAGAATTCCCTAAAGTGTGCTTGGGAGTTCCAGGGTGTGCTAATTATATCATGTGCCAATTAATAGTGCCAAGATATGCCAAATACATGCTAGGTGCTAAGGATGTGGCGAGATGCCGTGGTATGCTTTGACATGTATTATGTAGAAAATTTGAATAAATGATATATTATTCACTGAGATTCTCCTGATCACACACTATTTTAGCTTCATGCATAATACATAATCTCTTCTACCATTGATCATTACATGTGGAAATAAAATCAATTGCATGCATACATTAAAACCACAAACAATCACACATATGAACACAGTATTTAATGGGAAAGCTTAAAGCTGAAAACCCCAACTATCCGTATATTATATGTCATGGAGATCATGTAACAATCATAGTACAAAAGCTCCTCACAAGCTCTCATGCACACCCTCAATTGCTACACACTATCAAGCTATATCTAGCAAAACACATGCTCCAATATTTTGCCACTTGATAGCCAGCCTCTATTGCGTTATCAATGCTATGGGATGGCTTCATTAAATAGATAAACCACCTGGCTTGTACTGCACAATCCTCATGGGCTTCTCCACCTATCTGTGTGTTGCAAATAGCAACTATATAGTCACAACTGATAGTTAACCTGCTCTTTCACCTATCTCTGCACTGGTCTCCACTGAAACTGTCCATGCACTGAAGTTAACTGATGTATTATTTAGTCGATTAATGAGTTTATAATTAGTGAATTAATTAATAATTAATTCACACCACTCTCACTAATTGTATCAATCAGTTAAACTAGATACAAATAGCTCAACTATGTTTAGATTAGTTAAACTGAATACAACTCCACTAACTTCTTCAATCAACTCCACCAAACTCTGTCACATGAGTTCTAACTGAAGTCTTCATGAAATAGCTCCACATAACCCTTAGGAATAGCGTAATTCCTTCTGTCAGCTCCTATGCCACATATGTGCACTTAACTAAAGTGCTCCAAGAGAATAAGATAATGTTTAGAGTCCAAATATTATTAAGAGCTAATAATATTCGACATATCTCTTTTTAGACTGGCAATCTAAAAATAGATTCCGCCCAATATGTCTAAAAATAGAAGTCCATCTATTTTTTTCCGACTTGACCAACCATCCACAAATAGCATCCTGCAACTTATAGAACATGATCCATGTGTCTAAAAATAGACATAGTCTAAAAATAGACTTTGCGCCAAAAATAGCCTGCGGGCCCACTTAGTGAAGGCGACTTCTTTCCACTAAGCTCATCATCTTGTTGCAATCTCAACACTCCCTCTCAACAAGATAAGGATTATCTGCAACCCATATCCTGCCCCTGTGGTATTCGAATTTTCTCCTGGTGAGTGCCTTCATCAAGATATCAGCATCCCGATCCTCCGTGGGAATGTATGAAAGTAACATGACCTTCCGCTACACACAATCTATGATATGATGATACCAGATGTCAATGTGTTTAGATCTATCATGAAATACTGGATTAACCGAGAGTTTGATGCAACTCTGATTATCACAATAAATCATAATAGGCTCTAAGTATGAACCGAACAACCCGACTAGGATCTTCCTCATCCATATAGCCTCTCATGCAGCCAAAATTGCTGCCATATACTCGGCCTCTGCTGAACTGAGTGCCACGGATCTCTGCTTCCTGTTGTACCAAGACACTGCTATCGACCTGATACTGAAAATCCCTCCAGATGTGCTCTTTTTGTCCGTTGGGCTCCCTGCCCAATCTGTATCTGACTGTCTGTACCATAATCCATATCCCGATGTGCCTCTGAGATATCTCAATACATGCTTCCCCGCCTTCCAAAAGAGCTTGGTTGGCTTAACCATAGCTTGTGAAAGCTGGTTAACAGCATAGCATATGTCGGGTCGTGTATTGACCATATACATAAGCGACCCCACCAACTGTCGATAAACAGTGGCATCCACTACCTCCGCTGAAGTAGCATCCTCCTTCCTCCATCCACCAGGAAGAGGAGTATCAACAAGCTTGCAGCCATGCATGTTGAACTTCTCCAGTATCTCCCGGGCATACTTACCCTGAGAAACAAACAGTCCATCACTGCGCTGCCAAATTTCCAATCCCATGAAATAATGAAGGAGGCCCAAGTCCTTCATCTCAAACTCTCTAGCAAGATCCTCCTTGCATGAAAGTATCAACAGCTCATCACCCGTCAAAATCAGATCATCTACATACAGTACAATGATCAGCAACTTCCCCTCCACCACAATCTGGTACAAGTTAGGATCTGCCTCACTCTTGGAGAATCCAAGTCCGGTGAAATAACTGTCTATCCGTGTGTACCAAGCACGAGGTGCTTGCTTCAACCCGTACAGTGCTCTCTTGAGTCTGCACACATGCGACTCACTGCTGAAGATCTCGAAACCTTCGGGCTGCTCTATGTACACCTCCTCCTCAATGACTCCGTTGAGGAACGTAGTCTTCACATCCATCTGATGAATGTGCCACCCCATCTGCGCTGAGAGAGCTAGGATCGTCCGTATGGAAGAATACCTTGCGACAGGTGCAAAGGTCTCCTCATAATCGATCCCCTCTATCTGTGAGAAGCCTCGGGCAAAAAATCTTGCCTTGTACTTCTCTACACTCCTGTCAGCCGCCTGCTTCACTTTGTAGATCCATCTCGAACCCACCACTGATTTCCCCTCCGGTCGCGGGACAATCTCCCATGCACTGTTTCTGACAATCGAATCATACTCTTCCACCATGGTATCTACCCATGCGGGGTCCTCCACAGCTTCCTCGAAAGAGGATGGCTCTGTCACGACACATTTTCTCACAAGAGCCATGTATCCAGTGTACCGGTCAGGTGACTGTCTCTGTCTGCGCTGTGTTGTAGGTGGTCCTATTACAACGTACTTCGGTCATACGATTTGCTCCTGACACTCGCACGCTGGGGGGCAATCTGTTACACCATTTTTTGGTCATCTAACCTTTCATCATTAGATGGACCCAAGTACACCATGTAAGACCGGTTTTACCCCAAGTAAAACTGCTTTCACTATGTTAATTAGGAAACCCCAAAAGGAATAATTAATTAAACCATAATTTAATTATTATTCCCAGTCATGTTTAACCCAAAAACAAAGAAATTAATGAGATAAACCCATAGTTATCTTATTATTTTCTAGAATAATTATTTAAATAATATTCCTTGTTAAATATGACCAAATCAACCACCATTAATTAAATAAATCATTATTTATTTGATTATATCCCAACCACTTCCTTAAAAAGATAAATAAATCATTTATTTATTTATTCTTCACTAATCAAGGGATTTGACCCAAGTCAAACACCCTTTCCCTCCAACAAATAATAATAAAATATTCCATAAAGGTGAATCTAGATTTGGTTAACATTATTTTAATCATGCACCAAGATCTAGAATGACCCAATATTTTGTTATAAATAGGAGGGTTCTTCCCCATCATTCCTCACCTTTTGTTGCATATTAGATCACTCTGGATCTATACACTTGGTCTCATTTCTGCCATTTTGCTCCCATTGAGCTCTACCTTCTACATTGGGTTTTTCTACATCTACAAGAGAGAGAAAGCTAGATCTGAAGTGCTGAGGACTACAAAGAACCCATCCCATTGAGGAGATCTGGATACACCTTCTTGTTTCCTCCCAGGTGCCCTGTAATATAAAAATTCATTCAAAAATCGTGTTCTTGTCTTGTCTGTTGGATGCATGGAGCAAACTCTTTACTTTACTGCTTAATGTCTTTTCCATTTATAGATCTGTTTGTTGCAGCATTTTAACTACTAATCGCAGATCTGAAGATGTTTGGCAGCCTCTATTGTTGTTAGGGCTATTAGTTATGCGTAGCTAAAGTGGTTCTTTTTCGTACACTTCGACGAAGAATTCATACTAACAAAGGTGGCCCTATCTCCTGTGCCACAGCTCGCCATCATCCTGGCTCACTACTCCTTCTGCCTTGCCTGCCATTGTTGCGCAGCCATATACCTGTAATTGATAAAGTTTACTAACTCAAACCCCTATCCTCCGGGTCTCACCAGTTGCCTTACTGCGCAGGAAAGCCTTTCCCTCGCTAAAGACAACATCATATCCCTTGTCTTCTAACATCGCCATAGAGATAAGATTCTTCTTCAATCCCGGAACATGCATCACTTCCTTCAATACGAAGGGTTTACCAAACTCCCTCTCAAAGGAAATGGTACTGATACTGGTCGCACTGTATCTACCATCATCACCCATCTCGATATGCACTCCAAGATCTTTCTCATCCAGATCAGTAAACAAATCTTTGTCTCTGGTCATATGGAAAGACACATCACTGTCAAGAAACCACACTGAACCCATCACACTTGAGACCAAGCATGCGATCAGTGAAAAATATAGCTCAAAATGCGAGGCTAAGGCCTCTCCAGCTGCAGATCCATCAGCCTGCTTATTTTTCTTCTTCTGTGGAAAATTAGTGCCGTAATGTCCGTGTTGGTGACAGTGAAAGCACTTCACCTTGGACATGTCCTACTTCTTGCCTTTCGCACCGGATTGAGAAGCATTCTTCTTGCTCTTCCCTTCCTTGCTTTGGCAGCCAAAGTGCAATTTTCTTTATCTGAGTTCTTTGATCTAGATCCATCCTTGGTACTTCGCCTTATCTCCTCTTGCACAAGATCCGACCAATGTCGCTCCCATCCTGGCAACTTCTCCCGACCATTGACAGAGTCCTGATAGGAATGCCAACTCTTCAGAAGCCGAAGGAGAGCCAAGATCACCAAGTCATCATCATCAACAGTAACCCCCGCACTTCCCAGCTCATCCCTGCATTGGATGAACTTCGTGAGGTACTTGGGAATACTATCGCCTTTCTCCATTTTTATGTTTCTGAGTTTATCCTTGAGTGCCAACTTCCTCTGGCCGCTCTTGGTTTGAAATAAATCTATCAAATATTTCCACATCAAGAATGGAGAAACTTTACCATGAAGGCTGGACACTGTGTGATCCTTCACACCTTCCAACAGAATCCTTTGACACTTTGCTGTCTTCTTTTGCCATGCGTCAAGTATGGCAGCATCGCTAGAAGTAGGTTTTGGAATTTCTACATCTATGAACTCCTTCAACCCATTGTCATCCAGCACCACCTCCATCCTGTCCTTCCATGAAATATAATTCGAGCTGCCCTCAAGGGCATACTCCAATCGGAATCCGTTGAAAGACATCTCAACTTCGACACCAAGAAAACACTACTGCAAATTCGAATTTCACCAGCTCAAAACTCAACCGCTTCAATGTTTTTCAAATTCTCCAATGATCAATATCCCTTTGATACCATGTAGAAATTTGAATAACTGATATGTTATCCACCGAGATTCTCCTGACACACACTATTTTAACTTCATGCACAATACAGAATCTCTTCTACCATTGATCATTAATTGCGGAAATAAAAAAAATTGCATGCGCACATTAAAACCATAAATAATCACACATATGAAGACAATATTTCATGGGATATCTTTTATTATATGTCATAGGGATTATGTAACAATCATTATACAAAGCTCCTCACAAGCTCTCAGTACAATCTCCAATTGCTTACACACTAGTCAAGCTATATCTAGCAAAACACATGCTCCAATCTCTACCACCTGATAGCCTGCCTCTACTGCATAATCAATGCTCAAGAATGGCTCATAAATAACTTCAAACTGCCTGGCTTGTACTGCGCAATCCTCATTCGCATATCCAATCACTGGTTGTTGCAAATCATGCAACAGTATAGTCACAACTGATAGTCACACTGCTCTTTCACCTATCTCTTCACTGGTCTCCACTGAAACTGTCCATGCACTCAAGTTAACTGATGTATTATTTAGTTGATTAATGAGTTTATAATTAGTGAATTAATTAATAATTAATTCACACCACTCTCACTAGTGTATCAATCAGTTAGACTAGATACAACTAGCTCAACTATGTTTAGCTCAGTTAAACTTAACACAACTCCATTAACTTCCTCAATCAACTCCACCAAACTATCTCACATGAGTTCTAACTGAAGTATCCATGCAATAACTCCACTTAGCCCTTAGGAATATCGTAATTCCTTCTGTCAGCTCCTCTGCCACATCTTTGCACTTAATTGAAGTGCTCCAAGAGAATAAGATATTGTTTAGAGTCCAAATATTATTAAGAGCTAATAATACTCGACATATCTATTTCTATACTGGCAGTCTAAAAATAGACTTCGCCCAATATGTCTAAAAATAGAAGTCCATATATTTTTCCAACTTGAACAACCATCCACAAATAGCATCCTGCAACTTATAGAATATGATCGAAATGTCTAAAAATAGACATAATCTAAAAATAGACTTTGCGCCAAAAATAGCCTGCGGGCCCACTTAGTGAAGGCGACTTCTTTCCACTAAGCTCATCATCTTGTTGCAATCTCAACATCTCTATCTCTAGTCTATGAGTATGGGTAAAGGGTGTGGACTTGATTTCCACCCTCTTCTTGGAGATGATTCATATTGGATCATAGGACCAGGTGAAACTGTGTGTGAATTTCATCTATTTTAGTATTTTATCTGCCTCTCCCCCTACTACCCTGTTGTTGTAGATGAATGGGACGATTTGGGATTTGATCCTAAATTGTGACTTCTTCTTGGCAAAAACAAAATGCACCTCATCAACATCTATCATTCACTTGATATACTCAAGGGAAAACATCCTCATGGACAGGTATCTAAGTTGTTTATAGGGGGCCAGTTCACTGCCATAAACCCTGATCTTTGCGACGGTTCTAGTAGAGATACCAGTCTGATGTCATGACCTGCTCCGTCAACTGCATCACTTTTTTGATTTCCTCACTGACCAAGGGATCTGTGGAGCTGCTGAGTGCACTAATTGCTGGATGAATAAATAGGTCTAAAAAGCTCTTGTATGAATAGTCTTCCTGCTCTTTTCTCAGTAGAGTCATCCAAAAAATGACAAATTGGGATTGAGAGTATTCACCTTTATTTATCATGTCGAACTCAAACTTGTTGGATTGAAAATAGGTAAACATTTACACCAACACAGAGGTGTATTTGAATACCCCTTTTGTTTGAAAGTTCAAGAACTGATTGTGGATTGCATTAGCAAGGAACTGAGCATAGTTGAACATAACAGTGGGCTTGGCATCTACAGAGAGGATAGAAAAGAAACCAATTATGGCCTCATATATCCATTGATCATTATGATAATCTAACTGTTGGGGCCCTTGTTTTGAATTTTGAATAAGCAACAAATTTTGGGTTGTGGATCGACACATGGCAGGCGCAACAACAATAGGTAGCGAAGCTGCCGAGGTTGCAGAGGAACAGGAGATAGCTGATGAGGCTGACGTAGATAAGTGCAGATGAAGAGAAGATACAACAGAGAACAGATAGCGAAACTCATGGGAAATAGAAAGAAGCCGAAAGCATCTGAAGAAAAACACAAGAGAAACTAGCAGTTGCACTGGTGGGTGAATAAATAGGCCGTCACCCAGCCGAAAAGAAAGTCATGCACGGATGCAGAAGGATTGAAGAGGTTAGAGCAGACGTTGCAGAAGAGCTCTGTCCTCAGCGTGACATCCTTGTATTTCCTAGGTTTCTATTGATCTATCATGGTTGTATTATCTCTCTCTCTGTCCTGTGGGATGTCTGTAATAGAAATGCAAAGCTCTTCCTGTCGAGCGATGTAACTGAGGATCCAACTGAAGGTTATTAATATACTTGAAGGTTGTTGTATTATTGTATGAGTTACATGTATGTATGATGTCTGTGGTACCTTAAAATTTTATTTTCTTAGTATCTGCATAATGTTCTGAGAAGATCTTCTATGTATGATGTTATGTATGCAAATGATTCTATGTTATCTTTGAGTTGCGGATCCATCCGCCGCTACCAATCTGTTCCCCTTCTGCATGTGGTCGCGGCACGCCTCGGGTGAGAATCTTTGCTCTTCGGAGTAGGGTGAAAATTCCGGCGTGGTTCTAGACTACAACGGACTCCTTTGTTGGCCCTAATCCCCAAACCTGGGTCTTTCCTGTGAGACCTGTTTCCTTGCCAACAAATGGTTCCGTTGCCGGGGCCCTAAATTTCATTAGGGTAACTAGATCATGGTATCAAGGATCTTGGAAGGATAAATACGGAGATGGTGGGATAACCACCTGGACCAGTTTATAGCTCAATAAGCAGAGCTAACGAATCAAAAAGAGAAGGTGCTCAAGGATCTATTCCTTTTCTCGGATTCTGCCAGCGATACCTACAAGATCCTCTGGGGAAAATTACCTAGAGACCTCTATAATTGGTTGCGGAGGTTGTAGACCAAGGTGACTAAGGACAAATCATGGAAGATCAACCGCAAGTGGGTGTACGGAGATCTGGTGGCCCTGCATCGGCTGGATACTGAGTTGACCTACACTGTAGATTTCTCGGTAGAGTCTACCTTGGACGGGTATATTGTGGAGTTTGCAGCAGAGTGCTACCAGTCCTTCTCTAGAGTCGAGGCTATATTCCAATCCAGACTAAGAGGGAAGCTGCTTAAGGAAATTCCATTATGGATTAAGGCCCTGATGGTGGACGAAGGGCTGATGGAATTCCATAAATAGGGCATGGAAGTGTAAACCTCCAGTGCTGGGGGAAGGGCCTGAGGGATGAATTCTACATGAAATGAAAAGTAGAGGAGTTGGGGAATGGATGCTGAGACCACAAGGAGGTTGAGGGAGCGACGTGCACATTGGAGGGCGCATATCGCCGATAGGTGGCGAGAAAGGGTGATGCCGGAGTTGAAATGGTGAGGGAGTAGTCAGAAGGATAAAGAGGAGGCGCCTCAAAGGATATTGGATATGGAAGGCTAGGTGGGTCCCCAGGAGATGGCAGGGACCGTTGTGGGAGTGCGGCGGGTGTATGGGAGCCCAGCCAGGAGGAAGTGGGAGATGGTGTCTGATGAAGGAGATGCAGATGTGTGGCCCAAAGAAGGTTCCGATGGCGAGTGGTACGTCGCGATGCAGTGGTTATTCCAAGAAAGGATGACATTCATATCTACAGGTATTCCTACTTTCCAAAGTTCAAATGGAAAGGGTCCCTACCTTCCCCTGGTACTCTATAAACCTTTAAGTGATATTTTCATTAAGTTAAAAGAGTTGAGTCGATTGCATAGCAGTCCATTGTCAGCAGCAATGCATGCTAATAGCAGCATTACTGGTAGTATAGCAATTACTAGTGGTATAATTATGCAACCAGGACCCAGAGGGTTCATTCTAGTCACACCTCCGCAAGTGAATATGGCGGGGTTATTCACCCAGTACCCAGAATTTTTTGGGCGGGGTAACGAAGACATGGAATAGTATTGGTACCTCTGTGAAGCCATATGGAGGGCTCGGCAGACGCCAGATGTAGGAAAGCTGATAGAATTCCAAACCACATTGAGAGAAAGGGCATTGCGCTGGTTCATAAAGTGGTCAGAGGCCCACCCGAATCCAGCAATTGTGGACGTCAAGCGAGATTTTGTCCGAGAATTTAAGCTACCCCAAACAGACCAGCAAGGTCTGTCCAAACTATGGGAGATCAAGCGAAGAGAAGGAGAGACTGCGTGGGAGCTGATGTGCAGGTTAAAATATGTGATCGGGAAACTTAGCTACCCGATCGACCCAAATCATCAGAGGGACTGGTTCATCAAGGCTCTGCTTCCCTTGACACGAACCCCCCTCACTCAACAAAATATTGACAACTTGTAGGATGCTTTGGAATAGGCTATGAAGATAGAGGCGATGGCGGGATACCCTCAGGAATATAGGGGAGGGTCGGCCCTGCAAGACCCATCCCTACTGGGACTACAACATCAGATTGCCAATATGACCGAAAAAATTAAGGAGATGCAGCCTATAAGACCAGCCAGGTCGAATGTCTGGTGCACACACTGACTAGTAGAAGGGCACGTGGCAACTGAGTGTCCTCAGTTGCGAAGCCCGGGAGTGGGGCCCTCAGTAGCAGCAGTACAAGGGACTCCACCTATCGGGGGAGGCGCACTGATAAAACCGCAAGGGGTCTATCCGCCGCAATAACCGTATGTAGGGTTCCCACATCAACCAACCCAAGCCACAACATAGTATTGTGAAATTTTCTGAAAGGTGGGTCATCAACCTCAGATGTGTCCAATTTTGCAGAATTAATCCAATGTTTCGAACAATGTATACTGTGAGTCCTGTGCTTCCACGACTCACAACACCGAACAGTGCAGAGCTCTAGATGCATTGGAAGACCGATTGGACCGGCCCTCCTATAGGGTGAATGAGGCTTCCAGAGGCAAAGGAGGCAGTATGCGTGGGGGGTGCACAGGGGGACGGGGTCCGCTGAAATGATACAACTGTGATCAAGAGGGTCATGTGGCCCATGAATGCCCCCTACCCAGAATACCATGGTGTTCCCAGTGCCGTGTAAAAACCCGTGCGACAGAGGACTGCCCTGAGCTTATCAAGAAGTGGGAGGAAGGAGCAACGCAGAGGGGCACGAATTTGGTAAACGTAGAACCTCGAGGGACAATGACTTCGGCCGTGCAAAACATAGCCATAGTGATGCGAGGAGGAAATAAAACAGGAGAGGACGCTCATGAAAAGGAGCCGATACAGGTGATCAGGTCTGCATCCCCGAAACAACTAATCAGGCCAGAAACGCAGAAGAAATATTTCTAGGAGGTGGTAGAAATTTTTGTCTAGCTGGGGGGAGACAAAGGTATTGAGGTACCCGTGAAGAACAATACCGGAGAACAGAGCACTACGGGGGCTCTGATTGAGGAATGGCTCCACCTATTGCTCAAAATTTTTGACAATGCTTCGATGCGGGAACAACTCAATCATACCCTAGAGGACGTATTGTAGGGGAACACAGGAATGAGGGAATCCTCAGACACAACACCCCAGTATGTACAGCGAGTCAACTGGAACAAAAGAAGAACGAGAAAAGAGTTCTGGTTAAACACGTAGGTTGCAGTATTTTAGATCAGAGACACCATGCTCGACTTGGGATCTGACGTCAATATCGTGCCTCAGAAGACGTGGGAAGCTCTAGGGCAGCCACGGCTAACTTACTCGCCAATCCAACTCAGGATGGAAAACCAGTACTGCATTGTGCCAATCGGCAGACTCAAATATGTCGAGGTCAACATCGTAGGGGTAAAGACTTACACGGATTTTGAGGTAATAGATATTATGGGAGACAAAGATCCATACCCTGCATTGCTAGGAATCGACTGGGCTTTTGAAAACTATGCCATCATCGATCTCAAGAAGGAGATGATGATTTTTTAAGACAGAGAGGTCTGAGTCACTCAGCCTCTCGACTCGTATAAAGGTCCGAGATATACAGAAACTGTGGATAACAGGGAGGATGCTCAGATATTGGACAACCTCTATCAGATAATAGTAGGGAAGTGGGAGGATTGTATTAATCCAACATCAACCAGCTCCGTAAGCTGGCGAAGTGTCCAGAGCTCAGAGCTGGCATTGGAACTAGCCTGGGAAGACTGGCAACAAGGTGGGTATGTGACTAGCATGAGGAGATGTGCCAATATTTCCAGATTCCATTGGATTGGAGCTAAGATAAGGGAGTACCCCACCTTTTCCAACATGTAAGAAGTAAATACCTTCATTGCAAAGGTAGAAGACAAGGTACCAGAGGAAAATAGGATACCACTCTTGGACGTAGCACTACAATCCACATCAGCCAGGTGGTGGAAAATTCACCGCAACTCCCTGTCCCGGTGGAGTTGTGTGGCGGAGGCTTTGAGGGTGCGATTCAAGGAAGACGAAGGACCTCGAAGCAAGAAAAGGTACCAAGGAACTTCTGATATGAGTGACGACCTGAAAGCCTGTCAGGAGCAGTGGCGAAGTGTAGTGCACCCAGGGGAGCTGTGGGTACATTGGTTTTTCCACTCCTTGGATACCATTCCACATGCTTTGTACTTAGAAGAAGAGAGAAAGAGAGGGACCATTTCTTGGCAGGAGGTTACGAACAAATTTTTTCAGTTCTTTTCATTTGAGGGGAAGATAGAGCTGGTGTCCCAAGCATTACAGGCCATAAAATGGGTACTTTTTTTCCCTGATCCGGGCACCGACAGGAGGCCATTAGTACTGAATCCTGATGGCAGACGTAAGTTGGCTTGCCAATGGATCGATAGCAAGTCAGAAAATGACAGTTTGGAGGACCTGAGGCACCTATAATTTGAAGAGACAGAAGGAAAGCGGAACATTAAAGAAGAGCCTACCACTGAAGGAGTCCATCTACTTCTGCTGAAGACAAAGAAACTAAACATCGGCACGAAGGAAAAACCCAAACGGTTATAGTTGGGGACTACTGGGACGAGGAGACGACAAAGGAAATTTTCAGTCTCCTCCAGGAATACGAAGACCTATTCCCTTCATCGGTTGCGGATTTAAAAGGCATCAAAGGGGACCTCGGTGAAATGAGAATTGTGTTGAAACCAGATGCTAGGCTAGTGAAGCATCGACCTTAAAGGCTGAACCCGCGGATCAAGGAGAAAGTCAAGCTGGAGATCGAAAAAATGTTGAAGGTAGGTCTAATCTTCCCTATGGAAGAAGCAGAGTGGGTGAGTCCCATCGTCATTCAAAATAAGAAGGACAAGTCAAAAATCTGCGTCTGTGTGGATTACCGAAGTTTGAACAACGCCTGCATCCATGACCCATTTCCTACCCCATTCAGCAACGAAGTATTGGACAATGTTGCAGGAAATGAGGCCTACTCCTTCACTGATGGGTTCTCAGGATACCATCAGGTGCACATCGTGGAAGATGACAAAATGAAAACGATATTCACCACTGAGTGGGGGTCTTTTGCATATCACGTGATGTCATTCGAGTTGAAGAACACCCCTGCTGTGTTTTCCAGGATTGTCATAGCTGCTTTTTGAGAATACATTCATAAGTTCCTAGAAGTCTACATGGACGATTGGACCGTCTACAATTTGCTAAAAGACCACGCCACCCTGCTATGCATAATGTTTGATCAGTGTCGACAATTTAAAATTTCCTTGAACCTGAAGAAATGCATCTTTGCGGTTCCATTTGGAACGCTCCTAGGACATGTGGTATGCAGGCAAGGGGTCTGCGTCGACCCCGCCAAGGTAGCAGTGATTGTTCACATGGAAACCCCGCAAACGGTGAAGCAGTTGAGGTCACTGTTGGGGCACACGGGCTATTACAGACGGTTCATCAGGAACTATGCGAAGATAACTGCTCCTTTGGAAAAGTTACTACGGAAGTCAGACATGTTCCAGTGGACGGATGACTGCAAGTTAGCCCTTGAAACTCTAAAGGAGAAGCTGGCAACGGCACCCATTCTGGTCCATCCAGATTGGGATAAGCAGTTCCATGTGCATATCGATGCTTCCAGTATTGCACTTGGGGTTGTCTTGGCACAACCAGGGGAGATGACAGTTGACCACCCAGTCTACTTTTCCAGCCGAAAACTGTCTAATGTGGAGTGGAATTACACCACCACGGAGAGGGAGGCCCTCGCAATGGTGTACTCGCTCCAGAATTTCCGCCACTATCTCCTAGGAGGTAAGTTTAAGTTCTTCACTAATCACTTTGCATTGAAATACCTAGTCAATAAGCCTGTTTTGGAAGGAAATATATGCCGATGGCTCCTACTCTTTCAAGAATTCACCTTCGAAGTGATTTTCAAGCCCGGGAGGTTGAATGTTGGGCCCGATCATTTATCCAGGTTGGAGACGGGTGAGAACAAGGGCTCTCTAGATGATCATCTGTCTAATGCTAATCTTTTTCGGGTTGAAGCCATACTAGATTATTTGGCCGACATCACAACTTACCTAACCACGGGGCAGTGTCCTCAGTACTATACCCCGATCCAGAAACGGCACCTGATCGTCCGCGCCGCTGACTACCAACTGATTGCGGGGCAATTGTATAAATTGGGCCTTGATGAGATTCTGCGAAGGTGTGTCCTCGACCATGAATGCGAAGCTGTGGTGTGGGAGTGCCATAGCGGCATCGCAGGAGGACATGTGGGGGAAATGCCCACCGCCAGGAAAGTGCTACAAGCTGGACTATGGTGGCCGACGGTCCATGCCGATAGTAAATCATTTTTCAAGAAATGCGATGTTTGTCAGAGAACAGGGAGGCCCTCTCACAGGGACAAGCTACTACTACACCCAGTGAATGTTTTGCAACCATTCGAGAAGTGGGTTGTCGACTTCGTAGGCCCCATAGCCCTTGTAGCCAGGCATTCAAAGGCCCGGTACATCATCACCGCCACGGACTACCTCACCAGATGGGCCGAGGCAGCGGTGGTACGGGATTGTACGGCAAATACGGTGTTAGCCACCTATATTTTTCAATTATGTCAGTTGGTGGCTAAATATTCTTTGTAGCCTTCAAGAAACAAATTCAATCCTGAAACTTGTTGGTGCTTGAAGACTGTTGGTAAGATCACAAACTACTGATTGGTTCTACATACTCTTTATCCTCTCTGCCTCTGATGTTCCATGAAAATCCTAATCAAATATTGCTGCATCCTCCTCCTTTTTCCTCTCCCCTTCTTCCACCTTTCCTTCATTTCTTCAACTCTCCTTTCATCCATAAAAACCCCATCAAACCCTTTTATATTCCTTATTCCTCCATTAATCTCATTTCCTAAGGTTAAAAACCCACTTTTTGACCTATCGGAACCTTTCTCCTTTTGCAAAAAACAGTTAAAAACCATAGAAAAACATACGTTTCTATGCGTTAGGTTTTAGCCCCTCAGGCTAAGCCCCTTTCCGTTTCTTCCTCCATATGCCCCGACGCCAGAACCGTGTGCTAAGACCGCCAGGCGCTTAACCCTCAGAAATAATTTATTACCCGAAAACATTGAAAACCTTTGTAAAACACAAAGACGGGTTTATTTTATTTTTCCACCAAAGAAAATCATATTAAAACTCAGCCGTCGATCTGTCCCTCAGATCGACGGTGCGGAGTGTACCCCTCATCTGGTGGACCCCCCCCTTCACCGCGCTGTTTTTCATTTCCACCGGTTTTGTGCCCGCACCGCTTTCCGCGTTAAACGGTTTTCTCCCGTCGGCCAGCGATTCCGCCCGCTGGTCGACACGTGTTCTCCACTTCACCCCAAAACCACCGTGCCATCTCTATTGCCCGCGCGCTAAACCTCGTCCTATGGCCTCGCAGCGGGATTCATCCCTGCCGTCGGATCTAGGCCCTCCCATCCGACGGTCCCTGATTGCCTTTCCCGCTCACCCTTTAACGAACTCGCCCGCCCGTTAAATCTTCCCCGGCGCATTCAAGAGCCGATCCCCACCGTCGATCTCCGCGGATCGACGGCTCTCTTTTGTTCTCCCGATTCCGTTGTACAGTCCACCTTTTTCCTCGTTGACTGTTCAATTTGCTCCCAACCGTTGATCGCGATACGATCAACGGTTCTGATCTCTCCATTTTCCCGCACGACTTCCGAGGCAGTCTATCCATATAACGCAGGATTTCCTCATTTTTCTTGTATTTTTCAGGTTTTTAAGGTTTTTCTTCGTATTCTATGAAAATCTAAAGGATGAGGTTGACGACTCCAATCCTTCCGATTTATCCAGGGAATCGATCATACGGAGAAGAAAAATGATATCAACAAAGTTTCATGAGCTTTGGTTGCCGTATATCCCCGTAAAGCTCAAAGAATGCCATCGATATCAGAGTAGAGAAAGAGTATCAGGTTTTGAAGACAGAATGAACCAGAGCAGCAGTTTTATGAATAAATTGGCGGGGATTACGGCTAAGACGGTTATCAAAAGCCTAATCCCCGGCTCAGAACACGGATTAAAGCAAAACCTAAAAGTGTTCATCAGACAGATCGCCTCCACCGCCATACTGTGAGGCGAATTGATTCCTCAACCACCCCAGTGCCACCTATTGCCTCAGAACGATCAGTCAGAGGCCGAATTTATTGAACAAGATCAGATACTATGCCTCGGAACAACCAAGAAGTTATTTCTGCACCAGATTTTATTCTAGAATATTTGCAGAATAGCCCTAATAGTATGCGGAGCCTCAAAGGTCAACAAAAGCTCTCTTCGAGCTTACTTCTTAAGTATAAACACATTAATGCAATGTAACATCTGTAGAATTTCTTCATCGAACCTCACGGGGTCAGGAAGACATTAATTCTGCATTGACTGTGTTTAAGATCTTTTTATCATATCTCACCTCCTCATCCTTCTATAAATACTCCAGAAGAAGATGAGTGAGGGGTTGGATTAGTTGGTTGTCAATGTAATTGCTGAAGCGCTGTAGCTGTTTCTGAGTGGAAAACTCTTGACTGTAAATAGTGGTTTCATGGGCCCTTGGAGCTCTGCTTGTAACAGATAGATTAGGTTGTGAAGAGAGGTGAATTAAAACATTGGATTTGAAGATTGTAACCGGTTTGAAGCAATCAATACAAGCTGATTTATGGGATTCTGGTCTATGCTGATGGTGATGTTATTCTCACTGTAACTTGTCATTTTATTTTTGTTTTCAATTTGTTTCATTTTCCACTATAAAGAACAGTTTAAACAGTGTTAGAGTTTGTTGTGCATCAGTGACTTTCTCTGGCTGAAAAATCTTTATCCCAATGTTTTCTTCTTATTGTATTATTTAGAAATGATTTAACTCAGTCTAAGCACAGAGATGTTGGCGTTCCCTCATCTTTTCGTCACTGCTGAATGTTATTTTTAAATGTTACTTTCATATATTTTGTGTAAGGAATGAATTGAGGAAATAAAAGGTTAGCCCTGAGTCCCTTTCTTGTTTGCCCAACTATTTGTCTGTTTCCCTTAGAATGTGTCAGAAGCTGACTAGTTTCGAAGTACTTATCAGATCTTGGGCCAGTCTGTGTTATCTTGGTGATTGTCTTGGAAGCAACTGAGTAAAGGAGAACTAAGATGAGGAGAAAGGTGAGCCCTGCCCGCTAGTCTCTGCTCCAAAGGTTGCCTTCAAGTTTCCCTTTGTTTTTAATCTATTTTCTATTAGAAGTGTATCAAAGGCTGGATAGTTTCAAAGTACTTACCAGATCCTAGTTTTCTTCTATGTTTTTCTTAAGTGCCTGGTCAAAGGCTGGCTAGTTTCAAAGTACTTACCAGATCCTGGGCTGCTCTTTGTTCTGCATCTGTTAATTCCCTTTCTTTTTGGATCACCCCATTCCATAAATCAAACTTCAAAGAGATCCTTAGGCCTAGATGACTTGCCCCATAGATTACTCTTGAACCTGGTTGTTTCAATTAAATTCTCTTATGACTCCATAGCCCAATGGATTGAAAACTTGCCATCACCTTTCTTTAGAATCAAATTTTATTTTGTTCACTTGCCAACTTCTCACCTTTGAACCTATTTGCATATAGATCTTTCTGTCTTAGACAGCAACTATGCTCAACCATCTGAGAAAACCAAACAAAACCCTTGGCCTTCATAACTAGCCTAATATCATCACCCTAGACTTAAAAGACAATATCCATCTTTGTACATATTGGAGAGATCCCTCTCCGGATTCAGGAGGGCTAGATCCTAGAATCCCAAAGTTGGTTGAAATGATGTTAACTCTGTGATCGGACTTTGCCAATCTTGCTTGTTACAGAGACCTAACATTCCTGGCGACTCCACTGGGGATCGAACCCAGAGTCTCTGGTTCCATGACAATTGTTCTATTTTGCAGCTGAGCCACCAGAACCTAAAATTTCTGGCGACTCCGCTGGGGATCGAACCCAGAGTCTCTGGTTCCATGACAATTGTTCTATTTTGCAGCTGAGCCACCAGGACCTAACATTTATGGCGACTCCACTGGGGATCGAACCCAAAATCTCTGGTTCCATGACAATTGTTCTATTTTGCAGTTGAGCCACCAGAACCTAACATTTCTGGCGACTCCGCTGGGGAACAAACCTAGAGTCTTTTACAAGAATCTATTTCAAATCTATTCATAAAAAGCTTGCGTTCCAAACCCAGAATCTTCATACAACATCTTGAGAGTAAAAAGCAGCCTTTCCAAGCACTACCAAGAAAATGGTAATTAAGATGAAGATCAATTGAATCAGTGACAAACTAGGTAATCCTAGGATTCTTTTAAGTTTTTATCTAACCTTGGAAAATCAGCTAGCTTAGCCATAAGGATAGACTGTCTTTGTTTCATAACCGTAGCTAAGTTTTGAGGCAAAGTTAAGACATTCTTTTAAACCACAATATAAACAGTTCAGAAAATACCAAAAACATTTCAGATTGGTAGTAAAACACTAGTTTTGATATCTTGTATACGCCTTTGATGTGTTTTACCCTATACTCTTAGACAGAGTCTGGAAAGGGCCAGGTAGCCTCTGGATCTCATCCTCTTTTAGGGGTGACATATCTGGTGAATGCCCTCCCAGTCAATCTCTGGTTAGAGTTTGTTGTGTTTCGAGATATCTCTGAAAAGGAATGTTTCATAAACACTGTGGTGGATAGTGTACTCCTTGAAAAATACTTTGAGCCTTCCACCTGGCGACTCCACCATCCTGAGCAGACCTTAAGACTCCACTGGAAAGGACCCTTATCATTATAAAATCATTAAAATTCAGTTAAAGGACTGCAGGATTCGAATTGAGAAAACAGATTAGTTAACCGTCTAAAGATTGTCATATCTGGTTGAACTTTTCTTGTTTAGATTGGGTCTAATCACATAAACATTGTGGCTCCTAAAAAGATTCACACTAGAGCCCATCCTAACCCAGATCCTCCTGAAATAGTTGATAACCCAGAAAGAATTCTTAGGAAGTCTCCTAGGATACAATCCTCAACTATCTTCAGACCACCCCTAAGAGCCAATTCAGTCCCTGAAAACCTTTCAGCTCTTCATGAATCACAAATTAACTTATTAAACCCATTCAGAACTAGGTCATTTGGTGATTTAGATCAGTTAGATTCTGAGCCTACCCTTTCATCTCCCGAAACCAGTGAGACTCTTGGGAATAGAGAATCAACACCTCCTGATTTACATTTCTTACATAATCTAGGTGTCTCTCATCCGAGATCAGCTCAGAGATCTACTGCTGTTCCATCCACTTCTCTTCACCATTCATCCATTGTTCAAACCACTCCCCTTCAACCCACTCATCCTCTTGTAAATCCACCCCTACCACATATCATGGCAGCATGGTATGCTCCCTTAGTCCTTCCTGTACCATTAGTCAATCTTCCACAGGACTATCAGTCCAAAATTCCATTATATGATGCTAATAATACCTCAACAACATCTCAGCATGTGGACAAGATGAATGACTACTTTGACAGAAATGAAATTTATAATGAGTCTGTCAAAATCAGATTGTTTGCTCAAAGTTTGGGGGGAGAAGTGAGAAAATGGTTTAAAGGTTTAACCCCCCACAGTATTAACGATCTTCAAACCTTCCATCAAACATTCTTAAACAAATGGGAAGTAAGGAAAAACCCTCTCCAAGTCCTTGCCGACTATAACAATCTCCATAGGAACTCTGGGGAAAGTGTACAAGCTTATTGTACCAGATTTAACAGTGTATACAATGCGCTTTCCCCCGAACTCAAACCTCCTCAGGGATCAGCCTTAAACAAATTTCCGGAAGGGTTTGATCCAGACATGACATATTCACTCAGAGAAAGAGTCTTTGCAACCCTTGAAGATATGCAAAGAGGTGCTCTTTCTGTGGAGGTGAACCTCATGGAGAAAAGAGCAAGGATGAAAGCTGAAAAGAGAGTATCTTTTAGAGAGGAATCCACCTCTTCTACTTCGAGCTCAAAGATGGAAAGAATGATGGAAGAAATGATGAAGAAAATGAGCATTCTAGAGAGAGCACAAGCAAGTCTAAATCAAAACGCTCCTCAGAACAGAAACCAAAACCAGAATCAGAATCTTAGAAGAAATCAGCCTCCAAACAGACCCAGGGAAGATGATCAGCAGGTCATTCCTCCCTTTCATCAGAATTTTTTAAGTGAGGTTGAAAAAACAGATCAAATAACAGAGGAAGATGATATAAACTTATTTGGGGTAGATGATGATGACTTTGAGGTTCATTATGATAATAAACAAGGTCTTTATACACCTTATGATGACAGAAGAAATGATACTGAGAATAGCTATCAAAACATGGAGAACGCTATCATAGAGCCTTTAAGGGAATATGAACTCAGAAGTAGATCTAATCAACAAACCCCCAACAATAAAACCTCTGACAAACCTTCTCAAAACAGCACCGCAACCAAGTCTAAAACAATCAAACAAAAGGACAAAGCAGTGGTTGTCGATTTTGGTAATGATAAAGAGAAAGACACTCAAAACATCGAAAAACAGAGTGCAAACAATAGTGGTACTAGCACCTCAGTTAATACTCCTGGTAGAAAAACTGTTCCAACTGTAGATAAACCAAATCAGCCAGCTGTTATTGCTGATAAAGTGGCAATAAACAGGGCTGAAGTCAATGATTTGAAGAATCAAAACCTTTTCAGCCTAGAACAGGAAATCTCAAAGATCAAAATCTCTGTTCCTTTGACTGAGTTAGCTGCCCAACATGTATATAGGTCCAAAATTTTGAAGGCTTTAAACTTAGAAGATAACGAAGATACTCTCAATCTTAGTGATGACCAACCAGAGCTTATTTTTGGTCCAAAGATTGAAGGAAAATTCCAGGAAGGTCATGTCCCTCCCTTTTATGTAAGCCTAAACATTCATGACAAAATTCTGCATAATGCTATGCATGATTCAGGTGCTTCCCATAATTTAATGCCAAAAGCTGTAATGGAAGGCCTGGGTCTTGAAATTACCAGACCTTACAAAGATCTGTACTCTTTTGACTCAAGCAGAGTTAAGTGTCTAGGATTGATTAAAGACCTCTATGTTAATTTAGCCCAAATTCCAGCCAAATGTTTAGTCATGGATGTTGTTGTGGCTGATGTCCCCCCAAAGTAAGGAATTCTTTTGTCACGATCTTGGGGGGCTAAGTTACAGGGGACCATGCAAATGGACATGACCTATGCAACTATCCCTGTTTTTAACCAAACTAGGAAACTTTATAGGGAATCTCACATGCAGTACACAGTAACAAGTCAGGATCGGCCCCAAAACTCCCCTCTCTATGCTATAAACATGAGCCTTGATTCTTTTATCATGTTCAATGATGAAGCACTCACAGAACAAATTGTTTCAATAGAATCGATGGTTGAAATAAAAGAGGAGGAACATAACGTTGAAATGCCGAAACAGTCTATTGTGTCTGAAGATCCAAGCAAACTTAACACAGGTCTCGAACTGCAAGTCATAAATCCTTTGAGCTTAAAACTTGACAGTCAGAAAGATAGTCCTCAACCCAATGAAGCACTTGAGGAATCAAATGATACAACGTCCATTCATCAAACGGAAAATCTGCCTCTCTGGACTATGTATTTTGATGGGTCATGCACCAAAACAAATGCTGGTGCAGGTGTCTGGATCACTAACACTGAAAAAAATCATACAGAATGTATCTCATGCAAATTAAACTTTCAGTGTTCCAACAACATAGCGGAGTATGAATCCCTTCTCTTAGGCTTGCATCTTTTGCAGAAATTAGGTGCCAAGAGGATCGATGTATATGGGGATTCTGAATTAATCATTAGGCAAGTCAATGGGGAGTACAATGCAAATCACCCCAGACTTAGGGCCTACAGGAATGATGTCATTGATCTTTTGAGAACATTTGAGGAGTACACCTTATCTTTTGTCCCAAGAAAGAGAAACATTGCAGCCCACAATTTAGCCTTCGCTGCTAGAACCTGCCCAATGCTGTATGATGACACCTCTCAAATAAAATTCAGACCAGCTATCCCAGATAACAAGAAATATTGGCAGGTATTTGATGGAGATAAACAAATAGAAGACTTCATGCAATTCAGAAATGAGTTTGAACCCCATAGTTCAGGTTCAGACTATGATACAGACTGCAGTGAAGAAAATTTTCTTGGTGAAGAAGAACCATCTCCACAGCTGGTAGATATAAACCTTCAGACTATCATCTCTAGACACCAAACAGAATTAAGTTCAAAACCTGAAACAGAAGAAATGGAAACTCTGCATTCTAGTACTGATAGTCTGCCCAAGGGTTTGGCCCCTCTAGAAGAACTGTTTGATTTTGATGATGTGGCCAAAAAACCAAAACTGGAACCTGTGGAAACTGAAGTGGAAGAATGTAATATAGGCAGTGAGGAAAAACCGAGATTGATCAAACTGTCTAAAACTCTACCAGCTCACATTAAACTCAAATACTTAGAGTTGTTTAAAGAATTTTCTGATGTTTTTGCATGGAGTTACGAAGATCTTAAATCCTATGACACTGAAATAATACAACACAAAATCCCTCTTAAAGAAAACCAAAAACCATTCAAACAAAAACTGCGCAGAATCAACCCTGTCCAGTTGCCACTGGTTAAGAAGGAAATTATGAAGATGCATGATGCTGGTATTATTGTCCCTATTAGATATTCTGAGTGGGTATCTAATCTGGTGTCAGTTAGGAAAAAGACTGGAGAAATTAGGCTTTGTATAGACTTCAGGAATTTAAACCAAGCTTCATTAAAGGATAACTACCCTTTACCCAAGATGGATCATATTTTGCAAAGGGTGGTAGGGTCTAAAAGAATTTCTTTGCTGGATGGCTATTCAGGGTATAATCAAGTCCTAGTCCACCCTGATGATCAATTAAAGACAGCTTTTACTACACCCTGGGGCACTTTCATGTATGTGAAGATGCCTTTTGGTTTAATGAATGCTGGGGCAACCTTTCAGAGAGCCATGGACATAGCATTCTTGGAATAATTGGGCTTCTTCATCATTATCTATCTTGATGATGTAACTGTGTTTTCAAAAACAGATGAAGAACACTTAGAACATTTGAGGAAAGTTTTCGAGAAGTGCAGAAGGTTTGGGATATCTTTGAACCCTAAGAAAACATTATTTGGTCTCCAAGAAGGTAAGCTTCTTGGGCATATCATTTCCGAGCAGGGCATAAAGATAGATCCCACGAGGATTGAGGCCATATTGCAAATCTCTCATCCTCGAAATATCAAAGAATTGCAGTCTTTCATAGGGAAGATTAACTTTTTGAGGAGGTTCATCCCCAACTTGGCTGAGCTTCTTAGGAATATCACAAACATGTTGAAGAAGGAGCAGGGGGTAAAATGGACCTCGGAAGCAAAGACATCCTTTGAGCTGGTGAAACAAGCGTTAACCAAAACACCGGTTCTCATAAGTCCTGATTTTTCAAAATATTTTTATATCTTCTCATTTGCATCAGAACATACTATAGCTGCTGTCCTTTTACAGAAAAATCCACAAGGACAAGAGCAACCCATTGCATTGTTTATCAAGGCATTGAGGGATGCCCCTTTGAGGTATAACATTATGGAAAAACAGGCTTTTGCTTTGGTAAAAGCTTTAAAAGACTTCAGGGTATACATCCTTCACTCACACATCATTGCCTTTGTCCCAAATTCAGTTGTAAAAGACATTCTAACCCAGGATCCAGACGGTAAGAGAGGTAAGTGGATTGTTGTTATTCTTGAATATTATTTAGAGATTAAACCCACTAAGCTTATCAAAGGACAGGGTCTAGCTAGGCTAATGGCTGACTCAAATTGTGAGGTTCTAGATATTAATATGATTAATGCTTTGGATGACCAAGAAGAATTCTCAACCCCCATTGTTGAAGATTATTTTGCGAATTCTCCTTGGTATACAGATATTGTGTATGTTTTGCTTAATTTAAACACACCTCCTGGTTTACCCAAAACAAAGGCAAGATTCTTAAAGTTAAAAGCTGTAAACTATTGCATTATTGATAAATGTCTTTATTGGAAAAATGCTAGTGGTATATTGCTTAAATGTTTGCCTGAGTTTGATGCAGAAAAGGTTAAGCAGGAATTCCATGAAGGAGAGTGTGGAGGCCATTTATACTGGAAGTCAACAGCCAAAAAGATTTTGAGGGCTGGTTTCTATTGGCCTACTCTTTTTCCTGATGTACATAAACTGACAACCACTTGCCATAAATGCCAATTGTTCGAAGGCAAGAGAAAATTGCTACCCCTTCCTCTGCATCCGATTACTGTTGAAGCTCCTTTTCAATAGTGGGGACTTGACTTCATAGGAGAAATCCACCCACCATCCTCTGCCCAACATAGGTGGATCCTTACCGCCACAGACTACTTCACTAAGTGGATAGAAGCCATTCCATGTAGACAGGCCAATGATTCAGTTATCATCAAATTCATAGAGACCAACATCCTCTCCAGATTTGGCTGTCCTACCAAGATCATTACAGATAATGCAGCAGCATTTGGATCAAAGAGAATGGTAGAGTTCTGTCATAAATATCAGATAACATTGGGACACTCCACAGCCTATTACCCTCAAGGTAATGGACTTGCGTAGTCTTCCAACAAAAGCTTAGTGAACATAATAAAGAACCATATGCAGGCACTGGCACACAAAAGTCGGTTCATGCACCTTGGGCCTTTATTGCATTGATTCTTGAAGAAATCTATTGGTATGTCAGCCTTCCAACTGTTGGTCAGCCTTCCAACCTTGTATATGGTACAAACATGCAATTTCTTCCTATCAAACGGTGTACCAAATATGAAGTTAATTCAAGAGTTGGCAGTAGATCGAAGAGAATGACAGAATCAGAAGAATAAATCAGACCATTCATCTTCAGCAAACCAGGGAGGAGGTGTAAAACAAAGCATTACAGAAGCAAGACAATATCAAGAAGATATTTGATAGAAGAACAAAGGTCAGAAATTTCAAAATTGGGGACAAAGTCTTAAAGTGGGACTCCAAAAGGGAAGACAAGGGAAAGCATGGTAAATTTGACAATCTATGGCTTGGCCCTTACTCCATTCATTCAATTGCTGGAAACAATGCATTCTTCTTACAAGAACTGAGTGGAGCAGAATTGTTTGGGGGTCCTGTCAATGGAAGGATGCTTAAGCATTACCTTTCTTAAATTATTTCATGTTTTAATCCTTTCTTACCTTTTTTCCTCTGTAAATATTTCATCCACCATTGCATTTAAAGTTATGAAAAATCAAAAAATACAAAAACAAAGAAAGAAAGAAAAGAGGGCAGAAATGAAAACAAGATAGGCAAAGCCCCATGCCAAAAAGAGAAATAAATCTGAAAGTGTGCAAGCTTAAATGCCACTCCTTAAAACACACTTCTAATTAGTCAAACTGTTTAATCTTGACTGATTAGCTTTCAATTTTCTGCTGATAGGGTAGCAAATTTGATTTGCCAAACTGTTTAATCTTGGCATATTAGTAAATAGATTAGAATAGAAATTAAGGTTCAAACAAACTCAAAATCTGAACCAAAGTTCCCAAGAGAAAGATGACTCAAAACTGTTTGTTTTCTGAGTCATAAAAAAGAAAGACCTGGTTCTAATCATCCCAAAACTTGAACCAGAAGAGAAGTAAAGACAGTTCAAAGAAAAAGGAAAGCATAACGGATTATGAAAAATAGCAAGAAAAGGCCATGACAAGAAATCCTTCAGATCTTAAGCCTTCTGCTTTGATTTTCAACAAATAATAATCTATGTGCAAATTGTTCTATGCCATAGATCATAGCAAGTCAAATAGCTCAACTTGACTTGGCTATTTTTAAATTTCATGGTAGAATTAGACATTAAAAGTGTTTGCTGGACTCGTTTAATCCCACAAACAAGAGAATAGGTGGAGGAACATCAACCTGAACCGCTTTAACTGAAGTTCAGTGAGAAATATAGAAAATAGATTAGATTTACTGCTTTCAAAAGAATAAAATGTTTTGTTAAGAGCTTGCCAATCCAAGTGCACTCTGATGAAGAAAAAATGTTAGATCAGTAGGATTGGGGTAGGTAGAAGTTGTATTGAGGAAATTCATCTCTCTTTTAAAAAGACTAACATTATTTTATCCAGAAGAAAAGCAAGAGCAAGTGCTGGTTCAGATACCAGTCAGCATCCCAGAGAAATCAAGTCTGAATTCTTGACATCTTCAGGAAGACGCCATCCCCAAGTGGAGCCACTGTTAGCCACCCATATTTTTCAATTATGTCACAGGCAACATTTTGCGCAGCCTTCAAGAAACAAATTCAATCCTGAAACTTGTTGGTGCTTGAAGACTGTTGGTAAGATCACAAACTACTGATTGGTTCTACATACTCTTTATCCTCTCTGCCTCTGATGTTCCATGAAAATCCTAATCAAATATTGTTGCATCCTCCTCCTTTTTCCTCTCCCCTTCTTCCACCTTTCCTTCGTTTCTTCAACTCTCCTTTCATCCATAAAAACCCCATCAAACCCTTTTATATTCCTTATTCCTCCATTAATCTCATTTCCTAAGGTTAAAAACCCACTTTTTGACCTATCGGAACCTTTCTCCTTTTGCAAAAAACAGTTAAAAACCATAGAAAAACATGTGTTTCTATGCGTTAGGTTTTAGCCCCTCAGGCTAAGCCCCTTTACGTTTCTTCCTCCATATGCCCCGACGCCAGAACCGTGTGCTAAGACCGCCAGGCGCTTAACCCTCAGAAATAATTTATTACCCGAAAACATTGAAAACCTTTGTAAAACGCAAAGACGGGTTTATTTTATTTTTCCACCAAAGAAAATCATATTAAAACTCAGCCGTCGATCTGTCCCTCGGATCGACGGTGCGGAGTGTACCCCTCATCTGGTGGACCCCCCCCTTCGCCGCGCTGTTTTTCATTTCCACCGGTTTTGTGCCCGCACCGCTTTCCGCGTTAAACGGTTTTCTCCCGTCGGCCAGCGATTCCGCCCGCTGGCTGACACGTGTTCTCCACTTCACCCCAAAACTGTCGTGCCATCTCTATTGCCCGCGCGCTAAACCTCTTCCTATGGCCCCGCAGCGGGATTCATCCCTGCCGTCGGATCTGGGCCCTCCCATCCGACGGTCCCTGATTGCCTTTCCCGCTCACCCTTTAACGAACTCGCCCGCCCGTTAAATCTTCCCCGGCACATTCAAGAGCCGATCCCCACCGTCGATCTCCGCGGATCGACGACTCTCTTTTGTTCTCCCGATTCCGTTGTACAGTCCACCTTTTTCCTCGTTGACTGTTCAATTTGCTCCCAACCGTTGATCACGATACGATCAACGGTTCTGATCTCTCCATTTTCCCGCACGACTTCCGAGGCAGTCTATCCATATAACGCAGGATTTCCTCATTTTTCTTGTATTTTGCAGGTTTTTAAGGTTTTTCTTCGTATTCTATGAAAATCTAAAGGATGAGGGTGACGACTCCAATCCTTCCGATTTATCCAGGGAATCGATCATACGGAGAAGAACAATGATATCAACAAAGTTTCATGAGCTTTGGTTGCCGCATATCCCTGTAAAGCTCGAAGAATGCCATTGATATCAGAGTAGAGAAATAGTATCAGGTTTTGAAGACAGAATGAACCAGAGCAGCAGTTTTATGAATAAATTGGCGGGGATTACGGCTAAGACGGTTATCAAAAGCCTAATCCCCGGCTCAGAACACGGATTAAAGCAAAACCTAAAAGTGTTCGTCAGACAGATCACCTCCACCGCCATACTTTGAGGCGAATTGATTCCTTAACCACCGCAGTGCCACCTATTGCCTCAGAACGATCAGTCAGAGGCTGAATTTATTGAACAAGATCAGATACTATGCCTCGGAACAACCAAGAAGTTATTTCTGCACCAGATTTTATTCCAGAATATTTGCAGAATAGCCCTAATAGTATGCGGAGCCTCAAAGGTCAACAAAAGCTCTCTTCGAGCTTACTTCTTAAGTATAAGCACATTAATGCAATGTAACACCTGTAGAATTTCTTCATCGAACCTCACGGGGTCAGGAAGACATTAATTCTGCATTGATTGTGTTTGAGATCTTTTTATCAGATCTCACCTCCTCATCCTTCTATAAATACTCCAGAAGAAGATGAGTGAGGGGTTGGATTAGTTGGTTGTCAATGTAATTGCTGAAGCGCTGTAGCTGTTTCTGAGTGGAAAACTCTTGACTGTAAATAGTGGTTTCATCGGCCCTTGGAGCTCTGCTTGTAACAGATAGATTAGGTTGTGAAGAAAGGTGAATTAAAACATTGGATTTGAAGATTGAACCGGTTTGAAGCAATCAATACAAGCTGATTTATGGGATCCTGGTCTATGCTGATGGTGATGTTATTCTCACTGTAACTTGTCATTTTATTTCTGTTTTCAATTTGTTTCATTTTCCACTATAAAGAATAGTTTAAACAGTGTTAGAGTTTCTTGTATACCAGTGACCTTCTCTGGCTGAAAAATCTTTATCCCAATGTTTTCTTCTTATTGTGTTATTTAGAAATGATTTAATTCAGTCTAAGCACAGAGATGCTGGCGTTCCCTCATCTTTTCGTCACTGCTGAATGTTATTTTTAGATGTTACTTTCATATATGTTGTGTAAGGAATGAATTGAGGAAATCAAAGGTTAGCCCTGAGTCCCTTTCTTGTTTTCTCAACTATTTGTCTGTTTCCCTTAGAATGTGTCAAAAGCTGACTAGTTTCGAAGTACTTATCAGATCTTGGGCCATTCTGTGTTATCTTGGTGATTGTTTTGGAAGCAACTGAGTAAAGGAGAACTAAGATGAGGAGAAAGGTGAGCCCTGCCCGCTAGTCTTTGCTCCAAAGGTTGCCTTCAAGTTTCCCTTTGTTTTTAATTTGTGTTCTATTAAAAGTGTATCAAAGGCTGGCTAGTTTCAAAGTACTTACCAGATCCTAGTTTGCTTCTATGTTTTTCTTAAGTGCCTGGTCAAAGGCTGGCTAGTTTCAAAGTACTTACCAGATCCTGGGCTGCTCTTTGTTCTGCATCTGTTAAATTCCCTTTCTTTTTGTAATCACCCCATTCCATAAATCAAACTTCAAAGAGATCCTTAGGCCTAGATGACTTGCCCCATAGATTACTCTTGAACCTGGTTGTTTCAATTAAATTCTCTTATGACTCCATAGCCCAATGGATTGAAAACTTTCCATCATCTTTCTTTAGAATCAAAGTTTATTTTGTTCACTTGCAACTTCTCACCTTTGAACCTATTTGCATATAGATCTTTCCGTCTCAGACAGCAACTATGTTCAACCATCCGAGAAAACCAAACAAAACCCTTGGCCTTCATAACTAGCCTAATATCATCACCCTAAACTTCAAAGACGATATCCATCTTTGTACATATTGGAGAGATCCCTCTCCGGATTCAGGAGGGCTAGATCCTAGAATCCCAAAGTTGGTTGAAATGATGTTAACTCTGTGATCGGACTTTGCCAATCTTGCTTGTTACAGAGAACTAACATACGACAGCCAAGTTCATCTTTGAATACATCATCAGCAGGTTTGGCTGCCTAAGGAGCTTACCAGTGATCAAGGTACACACTTCATTAATGAAACGATCAAATCGCTGCTAGACACCTTCATGATCCAACATCACAATAGCATCCCGTACCACCCACAGGCCAATGGCACTGTTGAAGCATTCAACAAAATCCTCGAAAAGGGTTTGACGAAGATCTGCAATGCAAAGCGAGATGATTTGGACGAATGGTTGCCAGTTGCACTGTGGGCCTACAGAACAATGGTGAAGCGTTTGACTAATCAAACACCTTTCCAGCTAGTGTATGGCTGTGAAGCTATGATTCCCACCAAGTTCACCATACCGAGTCTTCTTATCACCACCTCCCTAAAGTTCTCGGAGGAGGAATCACTACAGGAATGCCTACACGAATTACAAGAACTTGATGAGGCTAGGTTCCTTGCCGAGTTTCATCAAAAGGTTCAGAAAGACAGGCAGAAGGCGTGGCATGATCACCACATCAAGAGCAAAACGTTCCAGGTTGGAGGTAAGGTTCTCCTATATGATAGCAGGTTTCAGAAGTTTCCAGGAAAACTACAGATGCACTGGTTGGGCCCTACTTCGTCGTCGAAATTAAGGATTCTGGAGCCGTTCGGTTGGCTCAACTGGACAAACTGTTTTACCTGGGTGGGTGAATGGCCCCGCCTAAAGCCCTACCATGACTAAGTTTCTTTAGCTTTCTGTTAATAACTCTCGCACCCGAGAGAAGTTCATAGAGTAGAGTAGTTGAATAACTCTCCCATAACCGGGATGAGCGTAGGTAGTTTCCTTTGTCCATGCATAAGTCGTCGATAACCGCTAGGTTGCTGGGACCACAACGCAACTGATTGTGGTCGGGGAGGGGCGCGTCCAACGTGTCATCCCCGTAGGATAAGAAAACATGTCAAGTGTCAGTCCCCATCATTTCATTTAGTACTTGTGTCAGTCCGTAGGATCGCTAAGATTTGCAACATAAATTTCCATAATTAGAAGTAACCTTGCAGTAATAATTTTGCCATAATTCGAAGTAACCTCATCTGTCGCATCTGCCCATTCCCCATACCACCATCAGTAGATGTCAGAACACACCTTAGCAGGCGACTGATTACACGATTATCGCCGTGGAGGATGCCAGCAAGAATTAATTCATTATGGGGTCTCATCAACCTCACTCATGCTGGTTAATTACATAGCCTACATGAAGAAAAGCACAAGAATGCCGGAGAGATCTGAGTTAGAGTTAGAAATTTCTGAAGACGCAAGGGAAATTGGAGCAGAACCAGAGTAGGAGAGGTGTCCCGAAGCAAAGAGCCAAGAGAAGGGGCCAAGAACTATTATGAAGGTGTATCAACGTTGCGCAAAGATGACAAGAGCCAATCCAGCAGTAGTATAACAGGAACTTGACAGTCGGATTCATAAAATGGAGTCCCTCGTTGGGAAGTATGACAGTGTCACCCTCATTGATGCAGACCTCATAGAATCTTTCAAGTTCCCAACGCTTAAACGACAGGTGTACATGAAGAGCTATACCACAGAAGCAAAGTGAGCAGCAACAAGGATTTTTCCTAAGTTTCGAGGCATCCAACAATCCTCCATACTGAATTTGAGGAACCTGCCAGTATTCGGGATGACAGGAGTAGCCATGCAATGTACCAAGTTCTTGCTAAGTCGAATTCAGAATGGGTCCTTGTGGTTGGGCAAATAAATTCCAATCCATGCAGAGGACATTCACCTACTCACAAGGCTCTCACAGGAAGGCCGATACGTTTCCTCTGCATGCCAGACCATCTCCAAAAGAGAAAATAAGTCAGGGGACACGAATTATTATGCAAAATATGGCACCCGGTGGGGAGGAAAGGGAGCGAAAATGGAACTCATCAACAAGCCCGAAGACAAGTTCACATGTTACCTCATTGGCAGTAATACATTGAGGCATTACATCAAGGGGGAATGTACCCTGGACACCATTTCTATCGTGGAGCACTGCATCCATGGGACCAGGCTAAACTGGTGCTCCTTCCTGCTGAAGGAGTTGTTCGACGCATGCGAGGCTAATTACAAGAGGGAAACGGGCTTCATATATGAATACTTGATAGTCGCGCTGGCCATGTGGAAGTGGCATGCCCCCCTCGCCAGGCTTCCAACAGAAATAGTGGAGGGTCAGCCTCTGGCAATGAAATTCGTCCCATGGAAGGTGTAAGGAGATCCCAACACCAAAGAGGTCAATGCAGAGGCCTTCTGGATTTGGTATGGTTTAATGATTGATGAGGTGACAAGCCAGCAGAGGATTCCCAAAAATCTGCTGGACAGATACAACGAGCAAGTCTGGTTTGGGGTCAGCCACAAGCACACGTTCCTTCGACCTACTTGTGTGATGGAAGAGACATTTCAGATGATGCCACTGAAATTCCAACTCGACGATGCAGCCTTCCACAACGAAGTTTGTTTGTGGTCGGGGGTCACGATGGAAGCTCGAAGCGGGGTATACACATACAATTTCGACAAGATGCTACCACAGCAACTGCCTGGCGAATCGACAGCGGAGGTGGAAAAAGGGTCTCCAACTTGCAGCTCTTCCCACTCATTTGAAAACTAAATACACAGGTACGAAGCTTCAACGAAGTGGTCCAAGTAATCTCAAGCAGTGCCACTCCTTTCCCTGTTTTTTCTGAATTTCAGATTTCTCAGTCCACCCCGCTTCTCCGCACGACCTCCATCACCTCCCCCATTCCCAATGTTTTTTTTACTTCACCAAGTCCAATGACCACCCCACTGGGGAAAAAGCGTAAGTTTGCAAACCCCCTAGCGGCTCCCAAGGCCAAGAGGGCCAAAACCATAGATTCAAGTCTGGTGGTTGACCTCACTGAGGAGGATCCACCCTGGCAACTGAGCACAATGGTACCCATCCAGGAAGAACCACTCATCGAGATAGGGGCAATAGGTGGGATTCCACCTCAACCTCTCATTGACCTCTCTGAATTCATAAACATCTGTATTTCACCACCCCGTACAGACCCACTCCCACCTACCACTTCATCTGGACCATCCAACTCATCTGCCACTGTATCAGACCCAGTAATCCAGGACCTAATCAATGGGGACCACGGGACCGAGGCCGACTCAAGTACAATAGTGATACCATCGGTCAACCCCGCTGGGGACCCCCAGACCACTTTTTCTAATTTAATCACACAAATGGCACAAATAGTTGCAGACACGACTGGGACACAGCCTGAGTCTACTCCACTCCAACAGACCATCTAAGCAGATCAGGGGGAGTGTCCAGACCTGAATATGGCGGACTTTACACCCCATCCAACTCTGCCATTGTCCCCTCAAGGACTCTCCACCAGATGGTTTCCAGTGGGCAACCACTACAGGAGAGGCGACCGGATCAAGGTACTTCAGGGGCCGAAAGAATGGAGATGTGGGGAACGGCTCAGCTGTACCACTTCATCCCGAGGGCAGCCCAGCAGGCAGAAAGGCTCCACTCCGAGTTGCAACAAAGGTGTGAGCAACAACAGCAGCAGATAATCGCACTTACTGAACAACACGAGAAGCTCAAAATGGCACATGGGCAGCTCTAGAACCAGATGAACGAGGTGGCCAGGGTTTTCGCGGGACTATGGCCTGCAGTAACGGCTCACTACAATCATATGCTAGTGGATGTGAAAGAAATTTATGTATTACAGTGAGAAATCCACCTTAGGGTGGCGTACACCAACATCCACCAGGAAAATGCAGAGCTCCAGGCAGCATTAGCAGCACTGCTACACTACCCAACCCAGTGGCAATCTACACAGCACAGATTTCAGAGAAATAGGGCCAGATAACCAAGATGCAAGAAGCTCTTAGTACTGCAGCTCGAGATGCCTATGACCTCCTGAAAGGTCTATAGGAATGCTCGACAACCCTTACAGTAAAGACTCAGCCCATTTCGGCTCAGCTGTAACAACTCTCAAAAGAAATTCAGGATGCCATGGACCCCTCGCAGCTGGACCAGCTATATGCCCAGGCGGATGCTCTGGAGGTTCAGATCCAGTAGACAGAGGCCAGTTTGGAAATGGCCAAGAAGGCAATTCGAGAGCTTCACCAGCCCCTAAAAATTAGCGCCCGGACAATGCAGCAGTTAGCCATTGAGGCTGGAACCCAAATCAGCACGGTATTCAGAGTTGTATCGACGAACGTCGAGGAGGAAGCTATCACCAAGATCACCACAGAGATGGACGCATTATTACAGGGGTGGCAGCAGGCTGTGGTAACCTTCAATGAGCTTAAGGCTTTAGTGTTGAGCAAGGTCCCAGAGTTGGGGCCCTTGTTTGGACAAAAAAATTAAGGTGCACATCAGGAATAGGGCACAGGGTTAGGCGGAGCTATGGAGGTGGAGAAAGTGATTTTCGATTGAATCGGGATGAGTCAAGAAACTTTGGTTGGGGACTATTAGGGCCCTTGTTTTGAATTTTGAATAAGGAACAGATTTTGGGTTGCGGATCGACACATGGCAGGTGCAACAACGGTAGGTAGCGGAGCTGCCGAGGTTGCGGAGGAATAGGAGATAGCTGATGAGGTTGACGTAGATAAGTGTAGAAGAAGAGAAGATATGATAGAGAACAAATAGTGGAACTCATGCGCAACAGAAAGAATCTGAAATCAGCTGAAGAAGAACGCGGGTGAATAAATAGGCCATCACCCAGCCAAAAAGAAAGTCATGCACAGATGCAGAGGGATTGAAAAGGTTAGAGCAGACACCGCAGAAGAGCTCTGTCCTCAGCACGACATCCTTGTATTTCCTAGGTTTCTATTGATCTATCATGGCTGTATTATCTCTCTCTCTGTCCTGTGGGACGTCTGTAATAGAAATGGAAAGCTCTTCCTATCGAGCGATGTAACTGAGGATCCAGATGAAGGTTATTAATATACTTGAAGGTTGCTGTATTATTGTATGAGTTACACGTATGCATGATGTCTATGGTACCTTAAAATTTTATTTGCTTAGTATCTGCATAATGTTCTGAGAAGATCTTCTATGTATGATGTTATGTATGCAAATGATTCTATGTTAGCTTCAAGTTGCGGATCTATCAGCCACTACCAATTTGTTCCCCTTCTGCGTGTGGTCAAGGCATGCCTTGGGTGAGACTCTCTGCTCTTCGGAGTAGGGTGAAAATGTCGGCGTGGTTCTAGACTACAACGGACTCCTTTATTGGCCCCAATCCCCGAACTTGGGTCTTGCCTGCGAGACCTATTTTCTCGCCAACACTAACAAATAATAGAGGGTAGTGAAAATGAGTCGGGTCCTTTCTGGGAAGGTGGAGGATGTATGTGGGGGATTTTTTGTAGGCATTGGTGCATTGGGGGCCATGAAGAGCTCCAAGGTTTTGGCCTTGCTGGAAAAATCTAATCCCTGGTATAGTCCTATAAGGACTTCATATGAAAAAAGGATAGTGTTATCAACAATGGGGGCATGTAACATCTCTTGAATGGATGGGGCATTTACATGAAACAAAATCTCTCCTGTGGATTTCACTATGGTTCTTTGCTTAATTTCATAGCAAGACTGACATTTCCTAATTAGCTTAGGGCAACTATGGGTTCTAGGGAAGATGTAATGTAGGAGCTTGCACAGGAGGAATTGTTAACTCCCATTGTTGAAGATCATTTTATGAATTCATCTTGGTATGTTGATATTTTGTATGTTTTGCTCAATTTGAATACACCTCTTGGTTTTTCTAAAACAAAGGCAAGATTTTTAAAGTTGAAAGCTGTAAATTACTGCATTGTAGATAAATGTTTATATTGAAAAATTGCTAGTGGATTACTACTTAAATGTTTGCCTGAGAATGATGCAGATAAGATCAAGCAAGAGTTCCATGATGGAGAATGTGGAGGCCACCTCTATTGGAAGACAACTGCCAATAAAATCCATAGAGCTCGTTACTTTTGGTCCACCCTCTTTCAAGATGTCCATAAAATGATTATTGCCTGTCATAAATGTCAACTCTTTGAAGGCAAAAGAAAATTTCTTCCCTTAACTTTTCATCCAATTACTGTTGAAGCTCCTTTTCAACAGTGGGGTCTAGACTTCATAGGAGAAATCCATCCACCCTCATCTGCGCAACATAGATGGATTCTCACTGCAACAGACTACTTTACCAAATGGATAGAAGCAATCCCTTCTAGGTAAGCCAATGACTCTGTCATCATAAAATTCCTTGAAAATCATATCCTCTCTAGATTTGGCTGTCCTAGGAAGATTATCACTGACAATGTTGCTGCATTTGGATCCAAAAATATGGTTGTACATTAGGCCATTCTACTACTTATTACCCTCAAGGTAATGGACTGGAAGAATCCTCAAACAAGAGTTTGGTAAACATAATCAAGAAGTTGCTGGAGGACAATAAGAAATCTTGGCACACAAAGCTAGTACATGCATTATGGGTTGACGGATTAACACTTAAAAAATCAATTGGAATGTCACCCTACCGACTTGTTTATGGAGTAGATGCAACTTTTTCCAACCCAGACTCTGGGAGTGCCAAGTCATGAAGCTGATCCAAGAAGTACGAGTATGAAGACAATGACATGATCGGAATAATTAATCGATACTATACATCTTCAACAAAAACAGGAGAGGTAATCTACAATAGATAATTACAAAAGCAAGAAAGCATCAAGAAGTTGTTTAATAAAAAGGGAAAAAAGGCCAGTGATTTCAACATTGGTGACAAAGTGTTAAAGTGGGATTCAATGAGAAGATAAGGGCAAGCATGGTAACTTTGATAACTTATGGCTTGGCCCTTATCTCATTCATTCTACTCGGTAACAATGCTTATTTTTTACAAGAATTGAATGGAGCTGAACTTTTTGGAGGTCCTATCAATGGGCAGGGGATGCTCAAACATTATTTCTCTTGACCATATCGGTTTGAAAGCTTCTTTTAATTTTTTCTCTCATTGTGAATATCATACTCATCATTGCATTCAAAGTTAGAAAATGGAAAAACTCCAAAAATAATAGAAAGAGAAAAGAGGGCAGATTGTAAAACACAAGAAAGGTATAGCCCCATACCAAAAAAAGAGAAACAAAGTCCGAAAGTGTGCAAACTCAAATGCCACTCCTAAGAAACACACTCCTAGTTAGTCATACAGACTTAATCATGACTAATTAGTTTTAAATTCTAATGTCGATAGGTTAGTGAAATAGATTTTCCAAAACGACTCAATCTTGGCTTATCAATAAGGTAGATTAGGATAGAAAAACAAAGGTTCAAACAAGCTAAAAATCTGAACCTATGAATTCCAAAAGAAAGAATGGCTCTAATTAGATCAAATATTGAGCCTAAGATAGAAGCAAACTACTTCTAATATGCCTAAAGCTTGAACCGGAGAACAAAGAAAAAACAGCTCAAACAAGCCTAAAATAGTAGCTGAAAAGAAAATGAAGGGATGTTCTTAAACTTTAGGATCTTAAGCCTTCACCATTTTGCTTTACTTTTTCTGCAAAATTTAGTCTATGTGCAGTTTGTTTTTATGCCATAGATCAGCAACAAGTTAGACTGCTCAATCCTAGCTTGTTTGCTTTTAAATTTCTTGTCTTTGAATCTAGAGAATAAAATTTGTCGGACAGTCTAATCCCAGACGGATAGTAGTTAGGTAGAGAAGCTTATAGAACTCATTGCTTAATCTAAGTTCATGGAGAAATAAGGATAGAAATAGACTAGTTTTATGCTTTAAAAATAATAAAATGTTTGTAAAAAGAGTTTTTCAATCCAAATGCACTCTGAAAAGAAGAAAAAAATGTTAGATCATTAGGATTGGGTAAGTAGAAAGCTTGTTTTGATATAATTTCTTTGTTTTTAATGGATGCTAACATTTTCGAGCAAAATAATATCGACAAAGGTAAAGAAAAATGGAAGCCCAATGGAGAAGGCATTTATCAGCTTTCGGAGAAGACAGTCTTAATTTCTTGACACCTTCAAGAAGGTGCCATCCCCATGTGGAGCGCATCGTTAGCCACCTATAAAAATTTGTCATATCAAATGGTGGCTAAATCATTTTTAAGCCTTCAAGAAACAATTTTATGGCCAAATTGTGAGTTATTAAAGTCTTATGAAGATAACTAATCTTTTAGTTAATCTTCACTCGTGATTTTCCCTCGCAAACCCGAAAAATATCTGTTTGCTGAAGAAAAAGATTGCCAAAATTCCCATTTTTTCCATCATTTTTTACCCCCTCCTTATCATTCATAAAAACCCCATTTTTTATCCCATATTTCTTTCAGAAAATTCCTCCATATGACTCATTTTAACCTTCAAATTCACTTCAAGACCCTTTTAAAACAATTTGGTCTCCTTCCATTTGGTTTAAAAAAACTCTTTTTCCTTCTATCGAAACCCTCAAACTAGCTTAAAAACCTTGTTTTTTAGCCTAAAAAACACTTATATTGCATTGTATAGAACTTAGCCCCCAAGGCAGCTTAACTCCTATAACCCGCTTCTCACAAGACCGGTGAGCCCTGCAACCATGCGCTTAAAGGGCTTAGACTCCTCTCCAAACCCCCATCAAAACCTTATCCTCCTTTTTATTTCTGTAAAACCCCGACTTTTTCATTTGTGTTTTAATTAAACCCGACAGTTCAAATTTACAAAAAATATTGACCGTCGATCTAAACGATCAACTGGTCGTCGGCTCATTGCATCGCGAAAGTCACGCACGGTCCTCCCCTTTTCTTCATGTCCTTCAAAAAAAATTTCCGATGTGATCCCTCGAGCATATCCTAGCCAGTCGATCATTCTTCCGTTTCGACGATCAAGTACACCATCACATCGCAAAATTCCCTTTGTGCCTTCCCTCGCCCTATTCCGATGTCGATTTTTTGTGATTAAATATTAGCGCGTCGAAACCACAGAACCGACGACTAAGATCTACGTCACACCCCGCCCATAATTCTTTGTCTTTTCCCCTCCGATCAAGTCTCAACCGTTGATCCGACTCTTAGATCCGACGGACGACGACTCCATCGCATCGCAAAATTCCCTTGTGCCTTCCCCTTTCCTCCTCCAACTTGCGATCACCTTGATTAAATCTAAACCATCCATCAGTTAAATCCAACGGCCCGTATGTAATCCGATAGGCCCAACTCCTTTGGGACCTACCTCCGCCGTATAAACGCTTTCGTCCACTCACGAGCTGCCGTGTGTACTCCACTACCTCCCCCAACCCGCATCTTCCTCCATCGCGTGCGATCCGCACGCGTTGGATCTCGCATCCCTTCATCGACGATCGAATCCCTTTTCGCATTTTTTTCTCAGCGCATGAAGTTTAACACCAAAAAATTACGCGATAAAAGTGGTTTTGGAGGGGGACATCGTGTCAAGAGGGTTTGTGATATCGCATTTTTTTTGGGAAAATTTCGAAACCACACTATTATCGCGCGAAAACGTCGGGTTTGTTGAGGGTTCCCATTTTTTTGGCCAGGGACTGGCAAGACCAAAACATGAGACAACATCAGGAACCGCTTTGGGGCCCTAAGATCTAGCCCTCCCGGGACCCAGAGAGGGATCTCTCCATGAAAAAAAGAATGATATATATTTGAAAGCTCAAATGAGATGTGAGGCTGAGTTATGAAGCACAAAAGGGTTTTAAAATGATTTGGTTGGTTGGTTCTGGGTTGGTCATGAGATCATGGACTGAGAAAGTAATGAGAGAAAAGGAGACAAAGCAGACGAGATGTTTTCGACAAAGAGGATGGGTTGAGAAAGTGCCATCCATTGGGCTATGGAGTCATGAAAGGAGAATTACTTGCAACAACTAGCCAAGGCTTTCAAAGGGAAAGTCATCTATGCTAAAGGATCTATCGGATAGATGGTGGAATGTAACATTAAGGAAAGAAGGTGAAAGAAGGAAAACAACCCAATTTTTGTCTATAGATCGGGACAGGAGGTCATTTAACTCCGGACTCTGCTTGGACATACTCTAAGGCAAAGACTTTCAAAGAAGAGACAAAGGGGTAGCTTATAGATCGGACCCAGAGATCATTTAACTCTAGGGTCAGCTTTAGCCTACCCAAGGGAAAAACAGAGATGAGTTAACAAAGCTAGAATCTATAGATCGGAGAAGGACTTTGAACCTTCAATGCTTGACTACCAACAGAAATATCCAAGTAGCAAAATCCATAATTCATACATTAGCTAGCAGCGATATGGAACTACTACCATGGGTTAAATTAACCCGAATTTACTCTTAGATAACACATACGAGCGAGAAAACATTAAGGCAAGGGGAGCGAAACATAAGGGTGCCTAACAAGGGAAAATCCTATCGATATTTAGATGTCAAGCGGAAGACCAATGAACGACGATGAAAATGTAATAAATAGAGTTAGGAAAACATCACCAATAGAAATAGACCAGGATCCGGTGAAATGTGCTTGATTAATGATGCAAAACCGAATCATATACATCGGATCTCAATAGCTATTTCACAATCCAAACTTCTCCTCCCGATCCCCTTACTACATTCAACTACTATGCTAATCTCTCCCAAGAATGTTCTAAGAGTCCAAATGAATTTCCATAACTTCAACAGCAACAACCGGACAACAAACTCTACAATACGTTCTTTGGGAATTCTTATAGGAGAAAATAGAATAACGAGAAGAAGATACAAATTAAATGAGTCTCATTAAGACGAGATGGCGGAAGCGTTCCACCCATGTTGTTTAATGGCTTTAGCGGTACCGTGTGTACTACGTAGGGTCGTTCGGGAGACTCTTCCGGTGCCAAGATTTACTCTGATATGTTCTTGAAGTCCTTTATGGGTCAGTAAGCCTTCACGCTACCTTTTGGAATTAGTGAGCGGAGGAAAAAGCGCAAGGTCTCCATGCTTCATTACCATGAGCTTTTGACAGATTATCAAGAAGATTTTTGTCGTTGTCTTTAGCTTCCACGGACTCAAGGAGGCATGGACATCATTTCCTTGTAGGTGTCCGTCTGGAGAAAATGTCTCGGCGTTGGAAGCATTTATGGAACTTTGATCGACTGTGCTTAAATCTTCCAACCGTGCCTTTTCCTTCGAATGCGGGGTTAAACATTAATTAAATTAATAACATGCATCAACCCCCTTGAATTCCTTCTAATGATCTCGCTGGAAAATGTCGAAGAGGTCTCTCTCGTGACCTTACTTCGAGTTTACCGGAGACTCGAAATTTCGAAACTTTCACATTCGCTGTTGAATAAACCAACTTCTTAAATAAAATGACCTTTGGACGAAACCTGCCTTTAGTGAAAGGAAAATAGTGAATAGGAGGGAAGGAGAGGCAACGGGACCCACATAAATCGCAATCGAGTCGAGCGGGAGCAGAGGAATAACTGTGAAATCGAAAATCAGGATGGACGGGCGGAGGGGCGCGATTGAAAACACCAAAAAAAATTTCTGATGCGATGGAGGGAAGGGCTTTGTAAAAAAAAAACAAATGAATTTTTGACTTTTACAAAGGAAACCGTGGTTTTATAAGGAATGGCGGAGGAATGAAATGGTGGGACCAGGGGTGCGAATCGCAATCACAAATCGGAATTGGGAGATGGGCGGGATGGAATGATACATAGAAAACTTCCAATGCGATTGGGGGAAAACCCTTCATAATAATAAAATATAACAATTTTCCAATTTACAAAGGGAATGACCCTATTGTATATGAATAGGCAGAAGTGTGGTACGGTGGGCCCGGCAGGTCTAATCGTAATCGGAGATCGGGAGCGGGTGTTAATCACATCGTGTGTTACAAAGGCTGTGATGCGATCAATTGGAGGGTCGGAGACATGGAGCAATCGGGGATCGAAGGAATGGATGTGCGATCGAGTAATCGGAGGAGGGTGCGATTGGGCGGATCGGAACGGTGGTGCGATCAATCATATCGCAAATATTTGCGATGGATGATCGGATCATTTAAAACACAACACGCGATTGGATACGATATGCGATTTCGATTAATATGCGGCGGGTTATATGATATATAAAAATTTATAATAAATTTCTATGCCATGCATGGTGGGGAAGTGGTTATAAAGGGCGGGACTTTATAATAAACGTTAACACTGTTTATTATAAGGTTCTAAGGGGTATGGTTGGGGAAGTGGTTAATATATAAATCACATATGTACTAAAAGTGATTTATAATGCGATTTATGATCGGAACAAGGGGGGAAAAGGGGTTTAGCCCTATTATAAGGTGGGAAAGTGGGTTTTTGCCCATTTTAATGTGATTCAAAGGTTAGGAAGGGGAACGATAGAGGAATAAAGGGTGAATTAGCCCAAACAAGGGGTATGGGTAGAATTTGAAGGGGGTTTTGGGAGGTTTAGAGGGTAAAAAAGGGAAATAGAAGGGGAGACAAAATAGAAGCTAATTGGGGGTGAAATAAGAGGAAAGGAGGCCTATAGGCATTTCTTCACCAACAGAGAGGCTTTATAATGGAAATCAGCAGAGGGGATTTTATCAAAGGACAAAAGGCATAAGGAGGCTTCAAGGATGATGTGTTTTCAGGGGAAATGCATTCCTTGAAGGCTCAGAAACATTTTAGCCCCCTGTTTGCTTGTCAAAAATTTATAGGGGGCTAACAGTGGCTCCACATGGGGATGGCTTTCTTCTTGAAGGTGTCAAGAATTCAGAAGATGATCTTTGGTGTAGGCCAGATGCCTGGTGCTTGAATCATTCTTTTATTTCTTGGATCAGCTGCCACAAATCATGAAGACACCATATCATCAGTAAAATTCTCCCAAACAACTACCTACCCACACTATAGTCCTAACGTTTTTCTTCTGGGTGCATTTGGACTTGCAGACCCTTTACATCATCAATTTTTACAAACAGGAAAATAAACCTATTCTACTTCTACCCTTATTACTCCATGAGACTAGATTAGACTGTTGGTCTCATATGTTTCTCTACCTAAACTAATATCTGCTAGGATTAAACTATCTAGCAGATTTCTTCTCTACATTCTAAGACAGAAATTGAAAAACAGTCAAGCCAGGATTAGACTGTCTGGCTTGCTGGACTTTGTAGAAATTAAAACAACTAACTACATTCTCATAGGCTACGTTTTATTTCAGACTTCCTACCTACCCTACTCTAACTGGGAGACTCTGGCACTCTAGGTGATACAATAATGCTAATGCAGCCAGTCAAGTAACAACAAAAAGGGGAAGAAGAACTGACTGCTCATCAGAGACAACCGTAGGGTGCTCTGCATGTGGATCTTCAAAACTGAGGCCACCAGCAGTGGTGACCAATTTTGATGTACTTGGCTCTTGCAAAATATTGATGCTTGAGGAGCTGAGCCAATCAGGGCCTCCATGTATTCTGCCACGGGATCAATCAGCACATGATATAAACTTTCTTCTTTAAGGCCTGCCATGGCTGGTAGGCTGTCTGTATCCCAGGTAGCTTCAATCACTGCCTCTACAGTGAGGTCTTTGTAATCACACTCCTCTTCTTCCTGTTTGGAAATATTTGGCATATGGGCATCAACCAGGAAAACCTCTTCTTCCTCTAGATCAAGAAAAATATGTCTGTGGGAAAGAAGGTCTCGCTCATCTTCAATGCAGCCTGAGCTAGAGGGCTCATTATATTCGATAGTGTTGTCCTCTAGTAACGCAGGCTGGTTCTGCTAAAATGGACTGAACTTTGTGAAAAAATTAACATATTCTTTAGTGGAGGCTTCTTTGATTACCTTAATCCTTTCGGGATAAGGCTCAGGATATTCATTCCGCTCAAGATTTTCTTCGACTCTTTCTTCCTTGTCCTTTGCGCTGAAGAGCTACTGGCTTGTGTCCTCTTGGCAAGTATAACTGATGTTCGGATATAAAGCAGAGAGAAGATTTAATGAATCTTCGTCTGTTATCATGCTTTCAACTCTTTCTCCATCAGTATCATAGATGGCCTACATTGACTCATCATTTTCTTGAAGTTGATGGTTGTAATATTCCTCCCATGAATCTACTGATGATGGCCCTGCAAGCTCAGTTTCCCCTTGGAAAAAATTATCATTAGATAGATCAACATCAGAGAAATTGTAATTATAAGCAACGTCACCCATAAAATCTTTAGAACTCTCAGCGAGTCTTTCTTCAAAATAGTCTGCAAGTTCATTTTCTGATTCAGGCTCTGGTTCATCATACATGCTTGGCATGTGGCTTCTGTCTTGCAGTGATCTGGTTTGTCTTTCTTGAGGACAAGGAGCGGGTCTTTTCCAATCATCATTTCTAGTCTCGGCCTCATATTCTTGCTCCTTTATATTTAGGAAGGAGTTGGCAATCTCTATCAGTCTTTCCAGCTTGTTCTCTAAAGAGATCTGCACAATTTGCTCTGTTTGGTCCTTCCTTGCTTCTTTTAACCTGTCCTCCCTGCACTTTATGTTGAATTCAACAATGATTGCTATATTCTGCATTTCCTCCAGGCTCGAAGGTTCTCTTTCTCTTATATGGAATTCCACCTCGGGGTCAAAAGAACTTGGATAGTGCAATAAAGCCCATCCCAAAGTTGGTTTTATATCAGAAGGTATTGCATCATATACCTTATTAAACCTGGCTGAAAAATTCTACACTGTCTCTCCTGGCTGCCTTCTCAAATTCTGATATTCTTTTAGGATGAGGAGAACATTCTTCGAGGATGCCCACCTATCAAGGAAAACTTGAGAAAATTGATGAAAGCTGAAAATTCTTGCCACTGGAAGGCCTTTGAACCAACTCTTAACATTTCTTTGTAAGACAAGGAAAACAGTCAGATGCACACATCATCTTCTTCTATTTCATACAACTCAAATAAATCCTCAAGGTTTTGAACATGTTCTTCAGCAGTGGACCCTTTATTTTCTCCATCGAAAAGAGGCAGCTGGTTTATTAGCTCTGCAGGAAGGGGTTGGAAGAAAAGAGGTAAAACCAGAGGTTTGTATCTTTCTATGACCTTTGTAGGTGTAGGTGGTGTAACAATGGGCTCATGGCTGCTTGAAGCTTCTTTAAGGGTGAGAGATACAACATGAGCTTCTTGTTCCACCGGGTTTTTCACAGGGGTACATGTCTGCTCGTGATATGAAGGCTGAGGCTTGAGCTCTTTCCCATGCTCAATGTGGATCTCTTCTTGGTGCACTAGATCAGACTTGAAGTAGGATAGAGAATAGTGATAGACAAAAACAATGAATTCTTTAAACCAAATCCAACCCGTATGTTCTACCCTTCTATGAGGTCTGGTCATATTTTTGGTTCTTCCTCCAGTGGAGTATTTGAGGATTATGGAGTGTGGAGTCACCGGGTAGATGAATTTGACTGTTTGAAGTAGGCTTTTGTCCACCATCAGCAATGAATGCCAATCTAACCAGAGATCTTGGGTCTTTTGAGTGCCTAAGAATGTTTAAGGTGAAATTCACTCAACTTCCCCAGCGGAGTCGCCATTATGTTGGGGTTCCCATGTTTTGGCCAGATTGGCAAGGCCAAAAGATGATACAACATCAGAACCGCTTTGGGGCCCTAGGATCTATCCCTCCTGGACCCGGAGAGGGATCTCTCCATAGAAAAAAGAATGATATATCTTTGAAAGATCAAATGAGATGTTAGGCTAGTTATGAAGCACAAAAGGGGGTTTTAAAATGATTTGGTTGGTTGGTTGCTGGGTTGGTCATGAGATCATAGACTAAGAAAGTAATGAGAGAAAAGGAGACAAAGCAGCAGGATGTTTCAGCAAAGAGGATGGGTTGAGAAAGTGCCATCCATTGGGCTATGGAGTCATGAAAGGAGAATTAATTGCAAAAACTAGCCAAGGATTTCAAAGGGCAAGTCATCTATGCTAAAGGATCTTTCAAATAGATGGTGGAATGGAACATTAAGGAAAGAAGGTGAAAGAAGGAAAACAACCCAATTTTTGTCTATAGATCAAGACAGAGGTCATTTAACTCCAGACCTGCTTGGACATACTCTAAGGCAGCTTTCAAAGAAGGGACAAAGGGGCAGCTTATAGATCAGACCAGAGATCATTTAACTCTAGGTCAGATTTAGCCTACTCCAAGGGAAAAACAGAGATGAGTTAACAAAGCTAGAATCTATAGATCAGAGAAGGACTTTGAACCTTCAATGCTTTGACCCCAGCAGGAAACATCCAAGTAGCAAACTCCATAATTCATACATCAGCTAGCAGCATATGGAACTACTACACTGGTTAAATTAACTGAATTTACTCTTAGATAACACATATAGCAGAAAACATTAAGGCAAGGAGAGCAGAAACATAGGGTGCCTAACAAGGGAAAATCCTATGCCAGATTTGTGATGCAAGCTAGAAGACCAATGAACACAATGAAAATGTAATAAACAGAGTTAGGAAAACATCACCAATATTAATAGACCAGGATCCTGTGAAATGTGCTTGATTAATGATGTAAAACCAGTCATATACATCAGAGCTCAATATTTGTTACAATCCAAAATTCTCCTCCCATCCTACTACATTCAACTACTATGCTACTCTCTCCCAAGACTGTTCTAACAGTCCAAATGAATTTCCATAACTACAACAGCAGCAACTGGACAACAAACTCTACAATACGTTCTTTGGGAATTCTTATAGGAGAAAATAGAATAACAGAAGAAGATACAAATTAAATGAGTCTCATTAAGACAAAATGGCAGAAGCGTTCACGCCCATGCTGTTTAATGGCTTAGCAGTGTTGTGTGTACTCTGTAGGCTATTCTGGGAGACTCTGTTAGGCTGAGATTTACCTCTGATATGTTCTTGAAGTCCTTTCTGGCTGTAAGGCCTTCTGTGCTGCCTTCTGGAATTAGTGAACTGGAGGAAAAACTGCAAGGTCTCCATGCTTCATTACTGCAGTTCTAACAATCTCAAGAAGCTTTCTGTCAGTGTCTTTAACTTCCCTGGGCTCGAGGAGGCATGGAGATCATTTCATGTAGGTGTCCATCTGGAGAAAATGTCCTGCCGGCGTTGGAAGCATTTATGGAACTTTGACAATGTGCTTAAATCTTCCAACTGTGCCTTCTCCTCTAAATGCGGGGTTAAACATTAATTACATTAATAACATGCATCAACCCCCTTTGAATTCCTTCTAATGATCCGCTGGCAAATGCTGAAGAGGTCTCTCTGTGACCTTACTTCTAAGTTTGCAGACCTCAGACTTTTCGGCTTTCCATTCGCTGTTGAATAAACCAACTTCTTAAATAAAATGACCTTTGGATGGAACCTTCCTTTAGTGAAAGGAAAATAGTGAATAGGAGGGAAGGAGAGGCAACGGGACCCACATAAATTGCAATCGGGTCGAGCGGGAGCGGAGGAATAACAGTGAAATCGCAAATCGGGATGGTCGGGCGGAGGGGCGCGATTGAAAACACCAAACAAAAGTTTTGATGCAATGGAGGGAAGGGCTTTGTAAAAATTAAACAAATGAATTTTTGACTTTTACAACGGAAACCATGGTTTTATAAGGAATGGCGGAGGAATGAAATGGTGGGACCGGGGGTGCGAATCGCAATTGCAAATCGGAATCGGGAGATGGGCGGGATGGAATGATACATAGAAAACTTCCGATGCGATTGGGGGAAAACCTTTCATAATAACAAAATATAACAATTTTCCAATTTACAAAGGGAATGGCCCTATTTTATATGAATAGGCGAAAGTGTGGTACGGTGGGCTCGGCGGGTCTAATCGCAATCGGAGATCGAGAGCAGGTGGTAATCGCATCGCGTGTTACAAAGGCTGCGATGCAATCAATCGGAGGGTCGAAGACATGGAGCGATCAGGGATCGGAGAAATGGACGTGCGATCGGGTAATCAGAGGAGGGTGCGATCGGGCGGATCGGAACGGTGGTGCGATCAATCGCATCGCAAATATTTGCGACGTGACCAATCGCATCGCAAATATTTGTGATGGATGATTGGATCATTTAAAACATAACATGTGATTGGATACGATACACAATTGCGATTAATATGCAGCGGGTTATATGATATATAAAACTTTATAATAAAGTTTTATGCCATGCATGGCGGGGAAGTGGTTATAAAGAGCAAGACTTTATAATAAACGTTAACACTGTTTATTATAAGGTTCTAAGGGGTATGGTTGGGGAAGTGGTTAATATATAAATCGCATATGTACTAAAAGTGATTTATAATGCGATTTATGATCGGAACAAGGGGGGAAAAGGGGTTTAGCCCTATTATAAGGTTGGAAAGTGGGTTTTTGCCCATTTTAATGTGATTCAAAGGTTAGGAAGGGGAACGATAGAGGAATAAAGGGTGAATTAGCCCAAACAAGGGGTATGGGTAGAATCTGAAGGGGGTTTTGGGAGGTTTAGAGGGTAAAAAAGGGAAATAGAAGGGGAGACAAAATAGAAGCTAAGCGGGGGTGAAATAAGAGGAAAGGATGCCTATAGGCATTTCTTCACCAACAGAGAGGCTTTATAATGGAAATCAGCAGAGGGGATTTTATCAAAGGACAAAAGGTACAAGGAGGCTTCAAGAATGATGTGTTTTCAGGGGAAATGCATTCCTTGAAGGCTCAGAAACATTTTAGCTCCTTGTTTGCTTGTCAAAAATTTGTAGGGGGATAACAAGGTTTTCTGCCAAACCACCTTTCCCCATTACATTGCATCTTCTTATTTAAATCTCCACCGTTCATTCTTTTAATCCGACGGCTCTTCCGCAAATTTACCTCCAAGTCTGTCACCCTTCCCCTTTGCTCCCAAATACCTCATCTGACGATCTCAACCGTCGGATATTCTGATCTGATGGTTCTGATTTAATTCCCCCATTTCATTTTTCCATCACCCATTCTTCTGAGCATCTCATCGATTGTTTCCCACCGTTGATCTCCAAAGATCGACAGTCTCGATTGAAACTTCCCCTCCATTTCATTTTCTCCCCTCCATCTGAACTCCCAATCAATCTCTGTCATTGGATGTCCTAATATAACGGTTCTCATTTAAAATTGTGCCCAAACTTCATTTAAGCCCTTTTCGTTTCCGATAAATATTTTTTTCCCTTTTTCATTACATTTTCCTCCATTTCGTTATGTCATTTCCCCCCGCATTATAAAACTATTGATTAATCTCAGTCGTTGATCAATCTAGATCAACAGCTCAAACTTAATCTTTCCTCCTTTTCATCCAACCGCCTCCCCATCAAACTCATCGTGCGATCTCAGTCGTCGATCAATCTGGATCGACGGCCACAATTAAACCTCGCCTCCAAAGCAGCCTAACCTATGTTTTCACCGAGGTTTTTTCTCAATTTCCTTTATTTTGTGTAGGTCATTAAGGTTTTTGCCACAGTTTTAAAAAGAAAAGAAGGCTGGGAATGACGATCCCCAGGCCATTATCCATGAAGACAAAGAATCTGCAGGGTTCCAAATATGGTTTTATCATGCCTCATGAGCACTGGTAACATTATAAAACCCTCTATGCACCTGCAAAAGCATCAAAAACATAGTGAACCTCAATAAAACAAAGAGTATTAGTGTCAAAGGATAAAATCAAAGTAGAAATGAAGAATTTATGGTTTTAACACAGTTTTGAGGGATTAAGGCATAAATTTGACTATCAAAGGCCTAATCCACACAGTTAAAGATGGTATGAAGACCTGACGATGAAGATTAAACTTAATCATGCCTAAAACATAGATCAAAAGAAAATTAATAGTGTTTTGGGGAAAAACAATGAGATCTATCCATTCGAGAGGCCTCCATTTCCACATCAGAGGCTAATTAAATCCTCTTCAGCTACCAAAGATCCACCTATAGCCTCGAATAAATTAGAAGAAGGCATAGTTATTACCTTATCAGTGATATTTTGTTAAAAACAGCCAGATTTATTGCCAGCCTCCTTAAAAGAGCTTTAAAGTCAACAAAATCTACCAAATAGCCTGAATATTTAATGAAAACCAATTAATCCAGAGAAATATCAGAAAAATTCTCCTTTGAACCCCTCAAAGGCCGAGAAGCATTAACTTGTATTAATTGAACTAGAGATCTTTTATTTTATCCAATCTCCTCTTTTCTTCTATAAATACTTCTGAAGAAGATGAGATAGGGGTTGGTTGCTAACTTTGATGTAATACTTGTTGCTCGAAACTTTCTACATGTAAATAGTTTTCAAAGGCTCTTGAAGCTTTGTTTGTGATCAAACAAGTTAGGCTGAGAATAGAAGATGATTGTTGTACTGAAACATTGGACTTGAAGTATGTAACTGGATTGACATCAATATGCAAGTTGATTCTTGGGATCCTGGTCTATATCATTGGTGAAGTAACTCTTACTGTTATTGTTTTCCTTTCATGTATGCCATTTTGTTCACTTATTCTCTGATAAAGAACATAAAATATAGAGCTAGGATTTACTGTCAAAAGTACCCTACTCTCACTGATAAGCTTTATCTTTATTTTTTCCTCCAATTGTGTATTTAAGAATGACTTAAGTTAACTGTAAACATTATCAAGGAATGTTGGTTAGTCCATGTCTTTATGTTCAAAACTTGGAAGGAAGTTCTTGAATGATATTTTCTTTACATACTAAGTAGATTTAGACTAGAAAAGTTTATGGTTTGCCCTGTCTTCTAGTTTCTTCTCCAAAGGTTGTTTTGAAGGTTTCCCTAAGAGTATGTTGAAAGCAGGCTTTGATTTTAATGTATCTTGCTTGATCTTAAGCTCCACTTCGTTTTCTTATCTGTTTTCATCCTTTCTGAAAGTAGTCATGTGGATTACTGGATTGTTTGTCTGATAAGTTAGCTCTAATACAAGCTTGTCCAAAGAAGTTTATGGTTAACCCTTTCCTTTGGTTGGTTTTAAACAGTTTCTTTAAAAGGATTTTCTTGTATGGAAATTTGATAAATCCTTGTTGAAATTATTGACTTTTTCCACCTTCTCAACACTTTTAATATCCCATTCCATAATTTAATCTAAAAGATCTTTTGATATAGATGACTTTCCCCTTGGACCACTCTTGAAATTGTTGCACAAGTAAAACCTTTTATGACTCCATAGCCCAATGGATTAAGTGATGTTTCATATCTATCCTATCAGATGAATCTTCTTCTGATTATTCACACCTTCAACCCTTTGAAACTCTTTCATTTTTAGGACTTTCCACTCAATTAAAAATCATGCTCAACCATCCAAACAAACAAAAAACCCTTATTCTTAATAACTAGCCTAATATCATATTTCAAGCCTTAAAGATAAATCAATATTTGTACTTATAGAGAGATCCCTCTTTGGATTCAAGAGGGCTAGATCCTAGAATCCCAAAGTGGTTCATAATGTTGTCTCTGCAGCTTTAGTCTTGCCAATCTGCTAAAATTACAGAGGCCTAACATATCCCACCATCAAGGCAACAAAGGGATCTCACAACATAAATCGCCATCCATGATAAATACATACCACATCAAATAAACATAAATATTATGCATCATACATCAAGCAGGAATCAACAACAACAAATAAACATAAATATTTCACATCATACATCAGGTAGGAATCGACATGACATAAAGCATCTCACAACAAATATCAATTAAGTACATGGAAAAAACAATTCATATACTCAAATATGATGCTGGTTGAAGAATAATTTGCTCAGATACTGGATCTGAATGCACCATTGAATCGTGAATCGACTGTCCACACACTGAAATCCGACACCATCATTCCAATCTGGAAAATGGCCAAAAAGTCGAGACCTTTGTTGCAGAAAATGACACCTCCATCAGGTTCGTGTCACCGAGATATAAGATCCATATAAAACTTGTCCAATTTGGACAGTGGGAAAATTTGGTCCCTCTGGAAATGAGGCTTAATCATGGTTCCACTGCCCCTGCATACTGGTTCAGAGTTCCAAATGCAATTAATTAATACTTGTCTCGAACTTTGCGCTCTCCTCTCCATGGGAGCACTGAATAACTAGGTTTAAATAATAAAATGGTGGTGGAGTTTCCCAAGAGGCCCCTTGGGTGTGTTGGTTGTGGGCAGAGTTGTTTAGGCAGAGAGGTTGAGGGATCAAATCCCGCCTCTCCCAAATTCAGTGCGCATTTGTTTTGCACTTTTGGTTTGGAAGTGGTTGTATTATGGTGTATGTGTTGACTGAGGGTGGGGTCCGTGGGCACATGGCCCCAAGCCATGTAACCATTCCCAAATCATATATATATTTACCATGCCCATTACAAGCCCTCCTTTTAATACATGTGTAATGGTTTCACTTTTGATTTTGTTTTTTTAACCTTTTATGCCATTTATGGCTTTTAAAACTATTCGTTGATTTCTTTTCCAACCACGTTGATTTCAAATATGCCCATCTTAGGACTTATGGTTATTATAACCATTTTTATATTGATTGTTTTCTTTTATATGGAATTTTGTTTTATATGATATTTTTAATATTATATTTCTTTTATCTTTTATGCATGTTGAGGACCAATGGAGGAGCGCCTTGTGTCACCACTTGAGGGGATTCCATGTGGGTCCCACGTGCTTACTCGGACACGATGTGGCATGATGTGGGCCCCATTTCCCTTTCGTTAATAAAACTTCAAACTACTCTAACTTTCACATGCGAACTCAGTTTGATGAACTGTTCGCAACGTTGCGATAAGGACAATGAGATATTCGAATTGAAATTGAGTTTTCCACATTTCTTCCACTTTGATTTTCGAGATTTCATAAGCCCTCTTTGTCTGGTGTGTGATCATTGCACTATTTCCTGGGATTGGAAATTTGGAAAAGACATGGGGATCTATTTGTATCTCAGGGAAAGTATGCCAACGAGATTTTGAGGAAGTTCCACATGGAGGGAAACAAACCCATGGAGACTCATCTAGTAGGAAATTGGAGGAAGGAGGATGATACTTTAGGTGAAGCAGTGGATATTACCATCAACATGCAGCTTTTGGGTTCACTCATGTATTTGGTGAACACATGACCAGATATATGCTATGCGGATAGCCAACTTAGTCAAGCTATGGTTAATCCTACCAAGATATTTTGGAAGGCAGTCAAGCATGTGTTGAGATACCTCAGAGTCATTATAGAGTTTGGGCTATGGTATATACCAAAAGAGGGAGTGAATTTTCAAGGCTTCACAAATTCATATTGGGCAGGGAGTCCATCCAAAAGGAATATCACATCAGGCGGCATCTTCAACATTGGATCAACAACAATTTCCTGGTACAATAGGAAGTAAAGATCAACTGCACTAAGTTCAACAGAGGTAGAGTACATGATGGCCATTCATGCAACATGTGAGTTCATCTGGATGAGGAAGACACTGGTTGGATTTTTTGGTCGACAAATGGATCCGAAGGTGATTTATTGTGATCACCATAGTTGCATCAAACTCTTGGTTAATCCAATTTTTCATGACATCTCCAAGCATATTGATATATGGTATCACCATCTCAGATATTGTGTGCAAAGGCGAATTATGTCAATAGAGTACATTCCCACAAAGGACCAGGATACATACATCTTGATGAAGGCATTTCCACAGAGGAAAGATCAGGGTATAAGACAATCCCTTTATTGTTTAGAGGGAGCGTTGAAATTGTCAACAAGAAGAGGATTCCAATTTTATTTTCCCTTAATTAAATTAGAAGGAAATTATATTTCCACATCACATGACAACTTGTATGAGTTATCTGAGTTGGGAAGACTTAGTTATCTCAGTCAATTAGAGTTGGGGGTCAAACTGGAGACATGTAGAGTTCACTCTAAGTTTTATGGGGTCCAGTTCTACTTTATTTTGAGTTGTAATTGTTTAACTTAATTATTTGAGTTCAAATCAGTTTAACTAGTTCTAATTTATGGTTGAGCTAGTGAGAGGTCCAGTGGATTAAATCTGATTTAATTCACATGCAGTGATCAATCAGATAACTGATAATTCTCTATAAATAGATGTTTCATGTTATTTCTAAGAGTGACCCAATTGAAATTGGAGTTAAAGGGAAGTAGATTATCAGTTGTATAATTTGAAAATTGTACAGGTCATGCATGAGGTCATCAATATGTCTTGGATGGATTGCACAATAAATTGATGGGAGTTTCCTAATTAATAGGGGATCAATTCTATCAAGAATCCGTGAGCAAGGCCGATCAGACAAGGGTAAGTAATTATTTAAGTATTGGACCAAACCTGCTTAGATCAAGTGAGACTGTCAGAGATAGTGCAGAGAGCTATCAAGCTTGAGAGAAGCATTGTATTGTTTCATATTCTTAATTTAATGAAATATAAAAATAACATAGTTTTTAGTTGAGACTTCCCTAGATACATCTTTGTGTTGTGCGATTAAAATTATTTCTCTTTCTTGTTCATGTGATTGTGCGATCATAATTGGTTTCTGCAATTTGCAGAATAGATTCAAGTATTCTGTTTTAGCATATTACAAGATTAGTTGAATCTATGTGGATTTTCTATAGTAATAGTACCGCCCAAGAAGAGATACACACATACACCAAGATCCTTCTAACATCCAGCAGAATAATCCAAAACGTACGCGACAGTCATTATAACGAACAAATGAAAAATATTTTTCTGGTATCCAGTAGAATAGTCCAAAAGGATGCAACATCAACAACAACCATTACAACACATTCTTAGTATGATAAGTACCAAAATAATCTAAATATTTCAACTATCTTAGCATGTAGAAATTTGAATAACTGTTAAATTATTCACCGAGATTATCCTGATCACACACTATTTGAGCTTCATGCATAATACATAACCTCTTCTACTATTGATCATTAATTGCAGAAATATAAACAATCGCATGTCAAAACCATAAACAATCACACATATAAACACAGTATTTATGGGAAAGCTTAAAGCTGAAAACCCCCAACTATCTGTATATTATAATGATAGAGATCATGTAACAATCATTGTACAAACTCCTCACAAGCTCTCAATACAATCTCCAATTGTTACACACTACACAAGCTCAGATCTAGCAAAACACATGCTCCAATCTGCTCCACCTGTTAGCCTGCCTCTACTGCGCAATCCAAGATGAATAATGGCCCTGACTGAGTTCGAATCCACCTGGTGTGTACTGCGCAATCCTCATTGGCATCTCCATCAATGTGTGGTGCAAACTCATGCACCAATATGGTCACAACTGATAGTCACACTTTCTCTTTCACCTACCTCTCCACTGGTCTCCACTGAACTGTCCATGCACTGAAGTTAACTGATGTATTCTTTAGTTGATTTATGAGTTAATAATTAGTGAATTAATTAATAATTAATTCACACCACTCTCACTAGTGTATCAATCAGTTAGACTAGATACAACTAGCTCAACTATGTTTAACTGAGTTAAATTGAATACAACTCCACTAACTTCCTCAATCAACTCCACCAAACTCTGTCACATGAGTTCTAACTGAAGTCTCCATGCAATAGCTTCACTTAACCCTCAGGAATAGCGTAATTCCTTCTGTCAGCTGCATGTGCCACTTCTGTGCACTTAAATGAAGTGCTCCAAGAGGATAAGATAATGTTTAGAGTCCAAATATTATTAAGAGCTAATAATATTCGACATATCTATTTTTAGACTGGCAATCTAAAAATAGATTCCGCCCAGTATGTCTAAAAATAAAAGTCCATCTATTTTTTCCGACTTGACCAACCATCCACAAATAGCATCCTGCAACTCATAGAACATGATCCATATGTCTAAAAATAGACATAGTCTAAAAATAGACTTTGCGCCAAAAATAGCCTGCGGGCCCACTTAGTGAAGGCGACTTCATTTCACTAAGCTCCATCATCTTGTTGCATTTTCAACACTCCCTCTCAATAAGATATGGATTATCTGCAACCCCTATCCTGCCTCTGTGGAATTCGAACTTGCTCCTGGTGAGCGCCTTCGTCAGGATGTCGGCATCCTGATCCTCCGTGGGAACATATGAAAGCATCATGATTCTCCGCTGAACACAATCTCTGATATGATGGTACCTGATGTCAATGTGTTTAGACCTATCATGAAATACTGGATTAACTGAGATTTTGATGCAACTCTGATTATCACAATATATCACAGTAGGATCTAAGTGTGAACTGAACAACCTGACCAGGATATTCCTCATCCATATAGCCTCGCATGCAGCAAAACTCACTGCCATGTACTTGACCTCCGCTAAACTGAGTGCCATGGATCTCTGCTTCATGCTGTACCAAGAAACTATTGTCCACCCGATACTAAAAATCCCTCCAGATGTGCTCTTTCTGTCCGTTGGGCTCCCTACCCAATCTGCATCCATGAAGCCACATAGCTTCACCTCATCCGACTGTCTGTACCATAATCCATATCCCGATGTGCCTCTGAGATATCTCAATACGTACTTGCCTGCCTTCCAAAAGAGCTTGGTAGGCTTAACCATAGCTTGTGAAAAGCCGGTTAACAAGATATGATAAGTGTCGGTCGTGTATCGACTGCATAATAAGCGACCCCACCAACTGCTTCATATAAACAAAGGGCATCCACTACTCGCGAAGCAAAGATCCTCCTTCCTCCATCCACCAGAAGAGGAGTCAACAGGCTTGCAGCCATGCATGTTGAACTTCTCCAGTATCTCCCGGGCATACTTACCCTGAGAAACAAACAGTCCACCACTGCGCTGCCAAATTTCCAATCCCAGGAAATAATGAAGGAGGCCCAAGTCCTTCATCTCAAACTCTTTGCAAGATCCTCCTTGCATGAGAGTATCAACAGCTCATCACCTGTCAAAATCAAATCATCTACATAAAGTACAATGATCAGCAACTTACCCTCCACCACAATCTAGTATAGGTTAGGATCCACCTCACTCTTGGAGAATCCAAGTCTGGTGAAATAACTGTCTATCCGTGTGTACCAAGCACGAGGTGCTTGTTTCAACCCATACAACACTCTCTTGAGCCTGCACACATGCGACTCACTGCTGAAGATCTCGAAACCTTCGGGCTGCTCTATGTACACCTCCTCCTCAATGACTCCATTGAGGAACGCAGTCTTCACATCCATCTGATGAATGTGCCACCCCATCTGCGCTGAGAGAGCAAGAATCGTCCGTATGGAAGAATACCTTGTGACAGGTGCAAAGGTTTCCTCATATTCGATCCCCTCAATCTATGAGAAGCCCCGAGCAACAAATCTTGCTTTGTACTTCTCCACACTCCCATCAACTACTTGCTTCACTTTGTAGATCCATCTCGAACCTACCACTAATTTCCCTTCCGGCCTTGGGACAATCTCCCATGCACTGTTTCTGACAATTGAATCATACTCTTCCACCATGGCATCTACCCATGCGGGGTCCTCCACAGCTTCCTCGAAAGAGGATGGCTCTGTCATGATACACTTGCTCAAAAGAGCCATGTATCCAAGATACTAGTCGTGTGATTGTCTCTGCTTATAGCCGTGATGTAGGTGCTCCCGACAACCTTCTCTCGCATCTTGAGCCACGTCTGCCTTCGTAGTCAAATTCCGCCTCTCGATGGCTGCGCCGCATGAGTGGTCTCTTCCACTCCATGAACCTCATCTTGTGGCTGATCCACATCCTGAGACTCATCCTTAGGAACTAATAGCTCCTCATTTGCATGCAAGTTTGGCTCCCTCTCAAGCGAACACTTCATGGATTTCTCCTCCAAATTTGGATATCTCGTCGCACAAAAGTCCTTGCTAATGTCTCGGAAATACACACTATAGTTGGGGCACGCGTACCCCACAAATATCCCAACCTCTACAGTCGGCTCCAGCTTCTTCCTGGCATCCTTCGTCACATGAATGTAAACAGGTGAACCAAAATCCTCAAATGGGAAATATCAAGCTTCTTACCAGAAAACACCTCCTCAGGTGTACTCATGCCAAGTATCTTGTGAGGATAACGGTTTTGCACATAAAATGTAGTATTGCATGCCTCAACCCACAAGTGTATGGGAAGGCCCTGATCATGCAACATCGCCTGTGCAGCACCCACGATTGTTTTGTTCTTTCGCTCAGCAACCCCATTCTGCTGTGGGTTATGAGGCTCTATGAGCTCTCTTCGAATTCCTTCTGCGTTGCAAAATTCCTTGAATTCACCAGAGATGAATTCACCACCATTGTTGCTACTAAGAGCCTTCACATGCTTCCCCGATTCCTTCTCAACTAGTGCCTTGAACTCATAGAACTTTGAGTATGTCTCGTTCTTCTTCTGCATGAAGAAGATCCAGCACTTCCGAGAGAAATCATCAACAAAGATCACATAGTACTTGTGCTTTGCTGTCGAAGCTACTGAGAAAGGACCACACACGTCTGTGTGAACTCTCTCAAGGATCGTCGTGGCGCGACTATTCTTCTCATGAAAGGTGGCTTTCACATATTTTCCCAAGCTACACCCCTTGCACTGATCTGACTGCGCAAGAGTACCCTTAGGAAGCCCAAAGAGGAAATCAAGCAGATCTTCTTCAAAGCTCCATGGTGAAGGTGGTCCAATCTCCGGTGCCACAACTCGCCATCATCCCTGCTCACCACTCCTTCTGCCTTGCCTGCCATTGTTGCACAGCAATCTACTTGCAATTGATAAAGTTTCTTAATTCGAACCCCTATCCTCCGAGTCTCACCAGTTGCCTTACTGCGCAGGAAAGCCTTTCCCTCGCTAAAGACAACATCATATCCCTTGTCTTCTAACATCACCACAGAGATAAGATTCTTCTTCAATCCTAGAACATGCATCACTTCCTTCAATATGAAGGGTTTACCAGACTCCCTCTCAAAGGAAATTGTACCGATACCGGTCGCACTATATCTACCATCATCGCCCATCTCGATGTGCACTCCAAGATCTTTCTCATCCGTATCGCCTCACATGCTCGACTTCCCGTCATGTGAAAAGACGTACCACTCCGTCCATAAACCACACTCGAACCCATCACACTTGGAGACCAAGCATGCGATCAACAAAAATCCAATTTCTCTAAAACGCACAGGCGAGTTTCTCAAATGCACATCCCACTGCTGCTAGTGGTCAAAGAGATAATTTGTGGCATAATGTCCGTTATGACAAAGAGTGACCAATTGACATGTCCTCGCTTGCCTTTCGCACCGAATGAGAAGATACCTTGCTCTTCCCTTCTCTTTTCTTTGGCATCCAAAGTGCAATTTCTCATCACAGCTTCTTTGATGAAGATCCATCCCCGGTACCTTGCCTTATCTCTGCCTTATCTCCTCTTGCACAAGATCTGACCAAAGTCGCTCCCATCCTAGAAATTTCTCCCGACCATTGACAGAATCCTGATAGGCATGCCAACTCTTTGAAAGACCAAGGAGAGCCAAGCTCACCAATTCCTCATCATATACAGTCACCCCCACACTTCCCAGCTGATCCTTGCATTGGATGAACTTCGTGAGGTACTTGGGCATACTGTCGCCTTTCTCCACCTTTATGTGTCTGAGTTTATCCTTGAGTGCCAACTTCCTCTAGTCGCTCTTGCTTTGGAATAAATCTGTCAACGCTTCCCACATCAAGAATAGAGAAGCCTTACCATGAAGGCTGGACACTCTGTGATCCTTCACGCCCTCCAACAAAATCCTTCGACATGTTTTTGTCTTCTTTTGCAATGCGTCAAGTACGGCAGCATCAGTAGAAGTAGGCTTTGGAATTTCAGCATCTATGAACTCCTTCAACCCATTGTCATCTTGCACCACCTCCATCCTATCCTTCCATGCAATATAATTCGATCTGCCCTCAAGGGAATACTCCAATCACAATCTGTTGAAAGACATCTCCACTTCGACACCAAGAAAACACTGCTGCAAATTCAATTTCCACCAGCACAAAACTCAACTGCTTCAATGTTTTGCAATTGCTCCAATGATCAATATCGCTCTGATACCATGTAGAAATTTGAATAACTGTTAAATTATTCACCGAGATTATCCTGATCACACACTATTTGAGCTTCATGCATAATACATAACCTCTTCTACTATTGATCATTAATTGCAGAAATATAAACAATCGCATGTGCACATCAAAACCATAAACAATCACACATATAAACACAGTATTTATGGGAAAGCTTAAAGCTGAAAACCCCCAACTATCTGTATATTATAATGATAGAGATCATGTAACAATCATTTTACAAACTCCTCACAAGCTCTCAGTACAATCTCCAATTGTTACACACTACACAAGCTCAGATCTAGCAAAACACATGCTCCAATCTGATCCACCAATTATCTTGCCTCTACTGCACAATCCAAGATGAATAATGGCCCAATCTGAGTTCGAATCCCTATGGTATGCACTGCACAATCCTCATTGGCATCTCCATCAATGTGTGGTGCAAACTCATGCACCAATATAGTCACAACGGATAGTCACACTGCTCTTTCACCTACCTCTTCACTGGTCTCCACTGAAACTGTCCATGCACTGAAGTTAACTGATGTATTCTTTAGTTGATTTATGAGTTAATAATTAGTGAATTAATTAATAATTAATTCACACCACTCTCACTAGTGTATCAATCAGTTAGACTAGATACAACTAGCTCAACTATGTTTAACTTAGTTAAACTGAATACAACTCCACTAACTTCCTCAATCAACTCCACCAAACTCTGTCACCTGAGTTCTAACTGAAGTCTCCATGCAATAGCTCCACTTGACCCTCAGGAATAGCGTAATTCCTTCTGTCAGCTCCTGTGCCACATCTGTGCACTTAACTGAAGTGCTCCAAGAGAATAAGATAATGTTTATAGTCCAAATATTATTAAGAGCTAATAATATTCGACATATCTATTTTTAGAATGGCAATCTAAAAATAGATTCTGCCCAATATGTCTAAAAATAGAAGTCCATCTATTTTTCCGACTTGACCAACCATCCACAAATAGCATCCTGCAACTCATAGAACATGATCCATATGTCTAAAAATAGACATAGTCTAAAAATAGACTTTGCGCCAAAAATAGCCTGCAGGCCCACTTAGTGAAGGCGACTTCTTTCCACTAAGCTCATCATCTTGTTGCAATCTCAACATAGCACATGTGAAAGCAAACATGAAATACAAAAATTCGCAAAATAGTATTACAAACATTCATAATTCATGCATGAATAACGTATAGGCTTTGAAATGCTTATATTATTAAGTAAGAACTCTAAGACACATATGTACAATGAACATCACTAGCTCCAATAGTGGAGCATTGGAGCCAATCCTTTCTCCAGAAAAGAACTAGCTTATCTCTCTAATTCTTTGCGGGTGGAGCCAAGGTGAAAAATTACTCTGCTTATACAATGAGGGAGTATATATAACCAAGGGTGACTCTTTGACTGCCATCATGACTGTTTGACTTCCCATGACCTTTCAAATTACATGACTCTTCACATTCATGTGTTTCCTTTGGACTTCCACTTTACAATACATTTTGATTACAAGGGACATGGTATACAATAATGATGTGGCTTATGACCACTCATGACATGACATTACATCAAACTGATGACATGAAAATGTCAAGCCATCACTGCTACTGAGAGTTGAGTGTCTTCATGGAAGAGCTTTCCTTTTTTCCTCTGCATGCCTTGGTGATAAGGAGTCTTCAATGATATCGAGTCTTGGATAATGGTCGCAAACTAGTGTCATTTAACTCGCTTCTCAATCAATCATCTTGTGCATTTAGCTGCAAGAGTGTATTTGAGAATGATTCCCTCCATATTATCTTCCTTCATCATCTATCCATGACATGATAGAGTTCCTGTTCATCAAATTCACTCATGACTGGACGACATCAATATAAAAAACGCTAGCCTAAGATGATGCATTTTGATTCATGAACTAAGCTCAAAAAAACTAATAGGTTGGACAAGGAGGCTCAGTGACTGCGCAACTACGTATTTCAAGTAGGAAAGGGGAAAACATGAGCCTTGAGACTGCGCAATGCACAGTTCAAGCTGGGCTGGGGAACATAAATGCACAGTTTTTGGAGCCAGTGGGACAGGCTACAAGGATGTTAACATGGAGAGATTACTACACAGTTCTGGGTTTCAAGGATGGCCTACATGACTATGCAGTGCACAATTCTAGGGCTCAGGGGATGATCTTGACGCTTGAAGTTACGAAGTGCACAGTTCAAGTCGGGCTGGAGGCCACGACTGCGAAATTCTAGAGGTCAAGGTCAAGGCTTGGTCATGAAAATTGTGCAATGAAGCAGTCTTTAGAGGTAGATACTTCACACTATGCGCAACAAGGTCACAACTTGAGGACTGAGAATGCACAGTTAACAACTCAGGGGGGGATTCTGATGAAGCTAAGTTGCTCGGTCGGGAATTTTTATGAAAAATGACTAAGTGTGGTGTTAGGGATCTGTAATTTATTAGCAAGATTGGTAGAGTCCAATTACAGAAACAACATCATTTCAACCAACTTTGGGATTCTAGGATCTAGCCCTCCTGAATCCGGAGAGGGATCTCTCCAATAAGTGCAAAGATGGATTTGTCTTTGAAGTTTGGGGTAATGATATTAGGCTAGTTATGAAGGCCAAGGATTTTGTTTTTGTTTTTCGGATGGTTGAGCATGATTTTTACTTGAGGGGAAAGTTCAAAGTGCAAAAGGTTTCAAAGGTGAGAAGTTGCAAGTGAATAGAACAACTTAGGCTAAAAAAGATAGATTTAACGTTGGTTTTTAGTTCATTAGGCTATGGAGTCATATCTGGGCTTTAATTGAGCAACAACATCAAGAGTGATCCAAGGGGCAAGTCATCTATATCACAAGATTATTGAGATTAAAATGATGGAATGGAGACAATAAAGTGTTGGAGGGGTGGAAACTGATAATAATTTCACAAAGGATTTATAGTCAGTCCAAACAAGAAAAGCCTCTTAAGTAACTGTTTAAAACCAACCAAGTGCAGGGCTAACCATTGACTTCTTGGGAAAGTTTGTATTAAAGCAGCTTAATTGACAAACAATCCAGTAATCCACATAATTACTTTCAAAAAGTATGAAAACACATAAGAGAAAACAAAGTGTAACCTAATATCAGATAAGGTACTTTAAAACCTAGTCTGCTTTCAGTCAACACCAAGGGAAACTTTCAGAATCTGCTTTTGGAGAAAAAACTAGGACCAGGGCACACCATATCTTCCATAGTCATCTTTAATAAGCACAATAAGCAAAATAACTTTCAAGAACAATGTTTAAGGCAAACGGTAGGACGAGGGAACTCCAACATTCCTAACTGCTTAACCGTATTAAATCATTCTTGAATAAACAATTTGGAGGAAAACATTAAGATAAATATTTTCAGTCAGAGAAGGTTACTGATATACAGTAGGTCCTAACTCTATAATTGATGTTCTTTATCAGAGAATAGTGAACAGTATGACATACATAGAAGGAAAACAATAACAAAGAAAGGGGCACTTCACCAGTGCTATAGACCAGGATCCCAAGAAACAACTTTATATTGATGTCAAACCAGTTATAGTCTTCAAGTCCAATGTTTCAGTTCAGCAATCATCTTCACTACTTAGCCTAACTAATCTATCACAAGCGGAACTCCAAGGGCCAGTGAACACTATTTACAATCAGAAGTTTGAGCTCAAATGTATTTCAAAGTTCTGCAACCAGCAGTTTCTCATCTTCTATTGAAGTATTTATAGAAGAATGAGGAGGTGAGACCTAACAAAAGATCTCTTAGGTTAATTAATACAGATTCAAGACTTCTCGGCCTTTTGAGGGGCTCGATGGAGAAGTTTACAGGTGGACATTGTATTAACTGTTTTACATTTATGAATTAATCTTGGCGGGAGCTTTATTTGACTTTGAGGCTCTGTGTGCTGTGTGGGTTAACTCCGCAGATATTTTCTACATTGATTTCCTTACAGAAGTAACTTTATGGCTGTGCTGAGGCAAAATCTGATCTTCTTTAATAACTTCGACCTCTGTTTGAATGGCTTGAGGCAACAGGTGGCTCTGTGGTAGCTGAGGAATCAATTCGCCTCAAATAAGGTGATGGAGGCCTTTCTGTCTGTTAAACACTTATAATGTTCTTTTAATTGTGTTTTAACCCAGGGGATTAGGCTTTTGATAATAATTCTTAGTCGTAATTCCCCAGATCTATCTTTAATCTTCTTCTCTACTGTGCTCTGTTCTTCAATACTTATACTCTTTTTAAATGTGATTTAATCACAGTGTCTTTTCGATGTGCAGGTCGCACAGGTCCTTTTACGGCATCAATGCTGATAGAGCATCGATGAAACAATGGAATAGAGCCTGGTGGATGGTTCCCTTTGATAGATCAAAAACGCAGGAAACGTCTTTCCCGGCCCTCGGCATTCTTTATGGAAAAAACCATTCAAACCTGTAAAATAAACAAAACATTAGGAAATCCTGCGTTTTTAGGTTTAAACTGCTTCAAATGGCGGGGAGGGAGCATAGCCATTGGATGAAAGCATCCAATGGTGGAGATCGACGAAAAAAGGCAAAAGGGGAGCGAGGAGAAGAAATAAGGCGGGGTGGTTTTGGATCGTCCGATCCGGACACGTGGATGGTCTAGATTGAATCAGGAGGTCGCAATTTGGAAATATTGTGATCGCGATGGATCGCATCACATATATTTGCGATGAGCGCTTTAGATAAAACCACAATTTTGCGATTTGTGATTTTCGATCTATCGCATCGCATATATTTGCGATGAGCGCTTTAGATAAAACCACAATTTTGCGATTTGAGATTTGTGATGGATCGCATCGCATATATTTGCGATGAGTGCTTTAAATAAAATTGCAACTTGGAATGATTGTGTTTGCGATTCAGTGCCGTGAGGGGCTTAGCACATGGTTCCGGGGTGAAGGCATGTGGGGGGAAGTGGTTTAGGACTTAGCCCAAGGGGGCCTAAGTCCATAGTAAAGACTTGTATTTTTTATGCATTTTTTCATGGTTTTCAATGGATTTTTGAGGTTTCGGAAAAGCTAAAGAATGTGTCTTTAACCTTATAAAAGTGTTTTTCATGAAGGGAAGAAAAGAAATCATGAAAACAAAGGGGATTTTACGCAGTAAAAGGGGAGAAGATGAAGGTTATTTGGAGTGAGAGAAGGGGGAAAATGATAATTTTGCAGCAGTGTCTTCTCATGATTTTAGCAGGATTTCTGAGTATAAAAAAGGCAAAGGTAACGAAGATTTTGGACAGAGGCATGAGGCCTTTCAAGAGTCTTCAAGAGCCAACAATTTTTAGTGATAAACTTTGTTCCTTGGAGGATCACAAAAGTCTTAACCACCTTTTGGTATAACAAATATTATAGGTGGCTAACAGTGGCTCCACTTGGGGATGATGCCTTCTTGAAGGCATCGAGAACTTCAGACTTGCATTCTCTGGGAGGCTAACCTGTGCCTGATCCATTGGGCTACCCTTCCTTTGGTGGGATGATCCTCTCTGAAAACATATTAGCAGCCATGGAAAATAATGGACTTCATCAATACAACTTTCTACCTACCCAACCCTACATATCTAACATTTTTTCTTCATTAGAGTGCATTTGGATTGGCAAAATCTTTTCACAACATTTTATTCTTTTGAAAGGAGGAAGTCTAATGTATTTCTACTCCTTATTTCTCCCTGAACTCATATTAAACAATTGAGTTCATATGCTTCTCTACCTAATCTACCATCTGTTGGGATTAAACTGTCCAACATATTTTTATTCTCTAAATTCTACAATAGAAATTTAAAAGCACTCAAGTCAGGATTGAACAGTCTAACTTGATGCTAGTCTATGGCATAACACAAGCTGCACACAGACATTTATTTTGCAGAAAATTAAATCCAAATGGAAGGCTTAAGATCTGAAAATTTTGGAAACATTTCCTTCCTCTGTTTTGACTCTGATTGAGTTGTCTTTCCTTTTCTTCTGGTTCAAATTTTGAGCTGTTTAGAACCATATTTTTACATCTTTTCGACTCAGAAAATAAAACATATTTGATTCATCTCTCTTTGAAACCTTAGGTTCAGATTTTGAACATGTTTGAACCTTTCATTTCTATCCTAAACTATCTACTGATAAGCCAAGTTTAAACGGTTTGGAAAATCAAATTCACTACCCTATAGGCAGAAAATTTAAAGCTAATTAGTCAATATTAAACAGTTTGAATAACTAGAAGTGTGTTTTTCAGGAGTGGCATTTGAGCTTGCACACTTTCAGATTTATCTCTCTTTTTTGGCATGGGGCTATACCTTGCTTGTTTTCAAAATCTGCCCTCTTTTCTTTATTTTTTGTTTTTGTATTTTTGTATTTTACAACCTTGAATGCAATGGCGGATGAAATATTTATAATGGGAAAAGATAAAAAGGCTTCAAAACATAACATGGATCAAGAGAAGTAATGCTTAAGCATCCTGCCATTGATAGGACCTCCAAACAATTCTGCTCCATTCAACTCCTGCAAGAAAAATGCATTGTTACCAGCAGCTGAATGAATAGAGTAAGGGCCAAGAAATAGATTGTCAAATTTTCCATGCTTTCCCTTGTCTTCCCTCCTTGATTCCCACTTTAAAACTTTGTCCCCAATCTTGAAATTTCTGGCCTTTGTTCTTCTGTCAAAAAACCTTTTAATGTTGTCTTGTTTCTGCAATGCTTTGTTATACACTTCCTCTCTGGTTTGCTGAAGATGAATGGTCTGATTTATTCTTTTGATCATGTCATTATCTTCAGTTTGAAACTCTTGAATCAACTTCATCACTGGTACTCCAAGGCTGTTTGGAAAAATGGCATCAGTACCATACACAAGCTGGAAAGGTGACATGCCAATGGATTTCTTCAAAGTTAATCTATCAGCCCGAAGTGCATGAACAAGCTTTGTGTGCCAAGACTTCTTGTTATCCTCCAACAGTTTTTTGATTATGTTCACTAAAATTTTGTTTGAGGATTCTACAAGTCCATTACCTTGGGGGTAATAGGCAGTGGAATGCCCCAATGTTATCTGATATCTATGACAGAACTCAACCATTTTCTTTGATCTAAATGTTGCTGCATTATCAGTGATGATCTTAGTAGGACAACCAAATCTGGAGAGGATGTTAGTCTCCATAAATTTTATAATAACTGAGTCATTGACTTGCCTACAAGGTATGGCTTCTATCCACTTAGTGAAATAGTTTGTGGCTGTGAGAATCCATCTATGCTGGGCAGAAGATGGGGGATGAATTTCTCCTATGAAGCCAAGACCCCACTGTTGAAAAGGGGCTTCAACAGTGATGGGATGCAAAGGCAGGGGTAACAGTTTTCTTTTTCCTTCAAAAATTTGGCACTTATGACAGGTAATGATCATCTTATGTATATCAGGAAAAAGAGCGGGCCAATAGAAACCAGCCCTCAGAATTTTTTTGGCTGTTGACTTCCAGTACAAATGACCTCCACACTCTCCTTCATGGAATTCATGCTTAACCTTCTCTGCATCAAACTCAGGCAAACATTTAAGTGATAGACCACTTGCATTTTTCCAATAAAGATATTTATCTATAATGCAATAGTTTACAGCTTTCAATTTCAGGAATCTTGCCTTTATTTTTGTTAAACTGGGAGGTGTATTCAATTTAAGCAAAACATAAAAAATATCAGCATACCAAGTAGAGTTCATAAAATGATCTTCAACTATAGGAGTTGAGAATTCTTCTTGGTCATCTAAGGCATTAATCATATTAATATTAAGAACTTCAAAATTTGATTCAGCCATTAATCTAGCTAGACCTTGGCCTTTGATGAGTTTAGTGGGTTTTATCTCTAAATCATATTCAAGAATAATAGCAATCCACTTACCTCTCTTACCATATGGGTCCTGAGTTAGAATGTCTTTAACAACTCAAATTGGGACAAAGGCAATAGTGTGTGAATGAAGGATGTACACTCTGAAGTCTTTCAAAGCTTTAACCAAAGCAAAAGCTTGCTTCTCCATAATGTTATACTTCAAAGGGGCATCCCTCAATGCCTTGCTAAAGAATGCAAGAGGCTGCTCTTGTCCTTGTGGATTTTTCTGTAAAAGGACAGCAACTATGGTATGTTCCGATGCAAATGAAAAGATATAAAAATCTTTTGAAAAATCAGGACTTATCAGAACCGGTGTTTTGGTTAACTCTTGTTTCACCAGCTCAAAAGACTTCCTTGCTTCCAAGGTCCATTTCACCCCTTGCTCCTTCTTTAACATGTTTGTGATATTCCTCAGGAGCTCAGCCAAATTGGGGATGAACCTTCTTAAAAAGTTGATCTTTCCAATGAAATATTGCAACTCTTTGATGTTTCGAGGATGAGAGATTTGCAATATGGCCTCAATCCTCTTTGGATCTATCTTTATACCAAATAGTGTCTTCTTAGGGTTTAAAGATATCCCAAACTTTCTGCACTTCTCGAAAACCTTTCTCAAATGTTCTAAGTGCTCTTCATCTGTTTTTGAAAACACAGTGACATCATCAAGATAGATAATGATGAAGAAGCCTAGTTCTTCCGAGAATGCTAAGTCCATGGCTCTTCGAAAGGTTGCTCCAGCGTTCATTAGACCAAAGGGCATTTTCACATACATGAAGGTGCCCCATGGTGTAGTAAAGGCTGTCTTTAATTGATCAGCAGGGTAAACCAAGATCTGATTGTACCCCGAATAGCCATCCAGCAAATAAATTCTTCTAGACCCTACCACCCTTTGTAGAATGTGATCCATCTTTGGTAAAGGGTAGTTGTCCTTCAATGAAGCTTTGTTTAAGTCTCTAAAGTCTATACAAAGCTTGATTTCTCCAGTTTTCTTCCTAACAGACACCAGATTAGATACCCATTCAGAATATCTAACAGGGACAATAATACCAGCATCATACATTTTCATGATCTTCTTCTGAACCAACGACAACTGGACAGGGTTTATTCTGCGCAGTTTCTGTTTGAATAGATTTTTGTTTTCTTTGAGGGGGATTTTGTGCTGTATTATTTCAGTGTCATAGGATTTAAGATCTTCGTAACTCCATGCAAAAACATTAGAAAACTCTTTAAACAGCTCTATATATTTGAGTTTAATGTGAGTTGGTAAAGTCTTAGACAGTTTAATCATCTTTGGTTTTTCCTCACTGCCTATATTACACTCCTCCACTTCAGTCTCTACAGGTTCCAGTTTTGGCTTATTTTCCACATCGTTAAAATCAAACAACTCTTCTAAAGGAGTCAGACCCTTAGGCAAACTTTCATATTTGGAGTGTAGAGCTTCTAACTCCTTTGTTTCAGACTCTGCATTCGTTTCTGTTTCACCTTCAAGTTTTCCAAATAACAGGTTTATATTAGTAGGTTCAGGAGACGGTTCTTCTTTATCAAGGAAATTTACTTCAATGCAGTCTGTATCATAATCTGAGTCTGAACTGTGTAGTTCAAATTCGTTTTTGAATTGCATGAAGTCTTATATTTGTTTGTCATTATCAAACACCTACCAATACTTTTCATTATCAGGTACAGCTGGTCTAAATTTTATCTCAGTTGTGCAGTCTTTGGTGCTATATGGCGTTAAACATGTCCTAGCTGCAAAGGCTAAATTGTGGGCTGCAATGTTTCTTTTCCTTGGGACAAAAATTACTTTTTACTCCTCAAACGTTTTTAAAAGGTCCATGACATCATTCTGGTAGGCTCTAAGTCTGGGATGATTTGTGTTATACTCCCCATTGACTTGCCTAATGATCAATTCAGAATCCCCATATACATTGATTCTTCTGGCTCCTATCTTGTTCAAAAGATGTAAGCCTAAGAGAAGGGACTCATATTCTGCTATGTTATTGGAACACTGAAAGTTTAATTTGCATGAAAGGCATTCTGTGTGATTGTTTTCAGTGTTAGTAATCGAGACACCTGCACCAGCGTTAGTTCTAGTGCATGACCCATCAAAATACATACTCCAAAGAGGACTTTTCTCGGTTTTATCTTAGTTAGAGTCCTCTTCAATTATCGTGCTCAAGGTTTGTTGTGGAATCTCAGCACTGAGTTGAATTTGTTCTAATTCCCCCAGATTTTCATTTTTATGAGGGATACATTCTTGACTCTCAATGTTTAGAAGTGAGGGACACATGACTTGTAGTTCAAGACCCATATTTGGTTTGCTGCTGTTTAAAGGTTTAGCAAACTGCTGTGACAGTTCATTAGTATTTACCTCCTCCTCTCTATTGGCCATTAACTCCGTTAGAGTTACTTGTTCATCTAATGTTTCATCGTTGAACAAAATAAAAGAATCTAGGCTTGTATTTACAGAATAGAGGGGAGAGTTTTGTGGTCTGTCTTGACTTGTAACTGTGTATTGCATATGAGACTCCCCGTACAGTCTTCTAGTTTGGTTGAAAACAGGGATCATCGCATAGGTCATGTCCATCTACATAGTCCCCTGTAACTTAGCCCCCCAAGACCTTGAGAGTAACATTCCATACTTTGGGGGCACATCAGCCACAACAATATCCATGACTAAGCATTTGGCTGGAATTTGGGCTAAGTTAACACAGAGGTCCTTGATCAATCCTAAAATTTTTACTCTACTAGAATCAAAAGAGTAAAGGTTCTTGTAAGGTCTGGTGATTTCTAAACCAAGGCTTTCCATCACAGCTTTAGGAATTAAATTATGAGAAGCCCCGTAATCATGCATAGCGTTGTGCAAAATTTTGTCATGAACATTTAAACTCATGTAGAAAGGAGGAACAGGTCCCTCTTGGTATCTTCCTTCAATCTTTGGACCAAAAATAAGCTCTGGCTGGTCATCACTAAGATTGACTGTATCTCCATTTTCCTCTATACTTAAAGCCTTCAAAATTCGGGTCCTATATACATGTTGGGCAACTAACTTGGCCAAGGGAACAGAGATTTTGATTTTGGAAATTTCTTGCTCCAGGCTGAAAAGAATTTGGCTTTTAAAAGTGTTGGTTTCAACCTTATTAACTGTTGGTCTATCAGCAACATCAGCTTTCTGATTTGTCCTATTTACTTTTGACAAAAAGGTTTTATCAGGAGTACTAGCTGAAGTGCTAGTACTACTAATGTCTGCACTCGGTTTTTCATTGTTTTGATTGCCTTTCTCTTTACCTTTATCAGAATTTACAGCCACCATTTTGTCCTTTTGTTTGACAATTTTAGGCTTGGTTCTAGTGTTGTTTTGTGAAGATTTGTCAGAGGTTTTAGTGTTGGGAGTTTGTTGATTGGTTTTGCTTCTAAGGTCATATTCTCTTTGAGATTCTATGATGACATTTTCCATGTCTTGATAACAATTTTCATCATCATCTCTTTTGTCATCATAAGGTGTGTATAGACCTTGTTTTCTATCATAATGAATCTCGAAGTCATCATTATCTACCCCCAGCATTTTGATATCCTCTTCCTCTGTTATTTCATCTGTTTCTTCAACCTCACTTACATAATTTTGATGAAAGGGAGGAGTGATCTACTGATCATCTTCCCTAGAACTTTTTGGAGGTTGGTTCCTTCTAAGATTCTGATTTTGGTTCTGGTTTCTATTTTGAGGAGCAGTTTGGTTTTGGCTTGCTTGTGCTCTCTTAATTATGCTCATCTCTTTCATCATTTCTTCCATCATTATTTCCCTTTTTGAGTTGGAAGTAGAAGGTGTGGATTCCTCTCTAAAAGATACTTTCTTCTCATTTTTCATTCTTGCTCTCTTCTCTATTAAGTTGACTTCCACGGAAAGAGCACCTCTTTGCATGTCTTCAAGAGTTGCAAAATCTCTCTCTCTTAGTGAATAGGTCATGTCAGCATCAAACCCTTCAGGAAAATTTTTTAAAGCTGAGCCCTATGGAGGTTTTAGTTCTGGGGAGAGTGCATTATATACACTATTGAATCTAGTGCAGTAAGCTTGCACACTTTCCCCTGGGTTTCTATGGAGATTTTTGTAATCAGAGAGGACTTGAAGAGGATTCTTCTTCACTTCCCATTTGTTTAAGAATGTTTGATGGAATCCTTGAAGATCATTAATACTATGGGGGGCTAAACCTTTAAACCATTTTCTTACTTCTCCCCCTAAACTCTGAGCAAATAATCTAAGCTTGACAGAATCGTCATCAATATCATTTCTGTCAAAGTAGTCATTCATCTTATCCACATGTTGTGATGAAGTTGTAGCATTGCTAGCATCATATAATGGAATTTTGGACTGATAGTCCTGTGGAAGATTGACTAATGGTGCAGGAAGGACTAGAGGAGCATGCCATGCAGCCATGGCATGAGGTGGAGGTGGATTTACAAGAAGTGGATTAACAATAGGAAAAGTGGGTTGAGGTGTAGTGGTTTGACCAGTGGATGAATGATGAAAGGATGTGGATGGAACAACAGTGGATGGCTAAGCTGATCTTGGATGAGAGACACCTAGATTATGAAGGAAATGTAAATTAGGTGGTGTTGTTTCTCTACTACCGATATGTTCACTCGTTTCCGAGGATGAAAGTGAAGAATCCGAGACTATCTGAATTATATCATCAAATGACCTAGTTCTAAAGGGGTTTACTAAGTCAGCTTGTGATTGTTGTAGAGCTGAAAGATTTTCTGGGACTAAATTAGCTCTCAAGGGTGATCTGAAAACAGTTGATAATTTAATCCTAGGATACTTCCAAAGGATACTCTCTGGGTCATCAACCATCTAGGGTGGATTAGGGTCAGGATGGGCTCTAGTGTGAATCTTTTTAGAAGCCACTATGCTATGTTTTTTAGACCCAAATAAACAAGAAAAGTTCAACCAGATATGAAAATCTTTAAGAGGTTAACTAATCTGTTTGCACATATTTTAATCCTACAGTCCTCTGACTGAGTTTTGAATGATATTATAATGATAAGGGTTCTTCCTAATGGAGTCTTAAGGTCTGTTGAGGATTGTGGAGTCGCCAGGTGGAAGTTTTTAGCTCCTAAGGAGGTAAAAGGTTTTATGGTCCACCACCATTTTTATTGAATACCAATCTAAAATATTTTTAGGTTTTCTAAGTTATTTTTCAGTTGTGTGGTTTCTAAGAATATGCTAACTCTGTTTCAAAACTTAGCTACGGTTATGAGACAAATACAGTTTACTCTTATGGCTAAGCCAGCTGATTTTTCAAGGTTAGATAAAGTCTTACGAGAACCCTAGGGTTTGCCTAGTTTGTCACAGATTCAAACAAGTTTTATCATGATTACCATTCTTTTAGTAGTGCTTAAAAAGGTTGCTTTTAACTCTCACATTTTTCTTGAATCAAGGGATTCTGAGGTTTTAAAAGGTATAAAAAACACTCATTCCCCAGCGGAGTCGCCAGAAATGTTAGTTTCTGGTGGCTCAGCTGGTTACTATAGCAAAAGTTCTTGAAATGATTCTGGGTTCGGTCCCTAGTGGAGTCGCCAGAAATGTTAGGGATCTGTAATTTATTAGCAAGATTGGTAGAGTCCAATTATAGAAACAACATCGTTTCAACCAACTTTGGGATTCTAGGATCTAGCCCTCCTGAATCCGGAGAGGGATCTCTCCAATAAGTGCAAAGATGGATTTGTCTTTGAAGTTTGGGGTAATGATATTAGGCTGGTTATGAAGGCCAAGGATTTTGTTTTTGTTTTTTGGATGGTTGAGCATGATTTTTACTCGAGGGGAAAGTTCAAAGTGAAAAAGGTTTCAAAGGTGAGAAGTTGCAAGTGAATAGAACAGCTTAGGCTAAAAAAGATAGATTTAACGTCGGTTTTTAGTTCATTGGGCTATGGAGTCATATCTGGGCTTTAATTGAGCAACAACATCAAGAGTGATCCAAGGGGCAAGTCATCTATACCACAAGATTATTGAGATTAAAATGATGGAATGGAGACAATAAAGTGTTGGAGGGGTGGAAACTGATAATAATTTCACAAAGGATTTATAGTCAGTCCAAACAAGAAAAGCCTCTTAAGTAACTGTTTAAAACCAACCAAGTGCAAGGCTAACCATTGACTTCTTGGGCAAGTTTGTATTAAAGCAGCTTAATTGACAAACAATCCAATAATCCACGTAATTACTTTCAGAAAGTATGAAAACACATAAGAGAAAACAAAGTGTAACCTAAGATCAGATAAGGTACTTTAAAACCTAGTTTTCTTTCAGTCAACACCAAGGGAAACTTTCAAAATCTGCTTTTGGAGAAAAAACTAGGACCAGGGCACACCATATCTTCCATAGTCATCTTTAATAAGCACAATAAGGAAAATAACTTTCAAGAACAATGTTTAAGGCAAACATTAGGACGAGGGAACTCCAACATTCCTAACTGCTTAACTGTATTAAATCATTCTTAAATAAACAAATTGGAGGAAAACATTGAGATAAATATTTTTAGTCAGAGAAGGTTACTGATATACAGTAGGTCCTAACTCTATGCGTGCTGTTCTTTATCAGAGAAAAGTGAACAATATGACATACATAGAAGGAAAAAAATAACAAAGAAATGGGCACTTCACCAGTGATATAGACCAGGATCCCAAGAAACAACTTTTATAGTGATGTCAAACCAGTTACAGTCTTCAAATCCAATGTTTCAGTTCAAAAATCATCTTCACTATTCAACCTAACTAATCTATCACAAGCAGAGCTCCAAGGGCCAGTGAACACTATTTACAATCAGAAGTTTGAGCTCAAATGTATTTCAAAGTTCTGCAACCAATAGTTTCTCATCTTCTACTGAAGTATTTATAGAAGAATGAGGAGGTGAGACCTAACAAAAGATCTCTTAGGTCAATTAATACAGATTCAAGACTTCTCGGCCTTTTGAGGGGCTCGATGGAGAAGTTTACAGGTGGACTACTGTATTAACTGCTTTACATTTATGAATTACCTACTGGGAGCTTTATTTGACTTTGAGGCTCTCGCAGTCAGGTGGAGTAACCCGTATATTTTCATTGGTTTCCCACATAAGTAACCCATGGCTGCGCTGAGGCAAAATCTGATCTTCTATAATAACTTCGGCCTCTGTTTGAATGGTTTGAGGCAACAGGTGGCTCTGTGGTAGCTGAGGAATCAATTCGCCTCAAATAAGGAGGTGGAGGCCTTTCTATCTGTTAAACAATTATAATGTTATTTTAATTGTGTTTTAACCCAGGGAATTAGGCTTTTGATAATCATTCTTAGCCGTAATTCCCCAAATTTATCTTTAATCTTCTTCTCTACTGCGCTCTGTTCTTCAATACTTATACTCTTTTTAAATGTGATTTAATCACAGTGTCTTGTCGATGTGCAGGCCGTGCAGGTCCCTTTACGGCATCAATGCTGATAGAGCATCGATGAAACAATGGAATAGAGCCTGGTGGATGGTTCCCTTTGATAGATCAAAAGCGCACGAAACGTCTTTCCCGACCCTCGGCATTCTTTATGGAAAAAACCATTCAAACTTGTAAAATAAACAAAACATTAGGAAATCCTACGTTTTTAGGTTTAAACTGCTCAATGGTGGAGATCGACGAAAAAAGGAAAAAGGGGAGCGGGGAGAAGAAATAAGGCGGGGTGGTTTTGGATCGTCCGATCCGGACACGTGGATGGTCTAGATTGAATCAGGAGGTCACAATTTGGAAATATTTGCATATATTTGCGATGAGCGCTTTAGATAAAACCACAATTTTGATATTTTCGATTTGCGATGGATCGCATCGCATATATTTTAGATGAGCGCTTTAGATAAAACCACAATTTTGTGATTTGCGATTTGCGATGGATCGCATCACATATATTTGCGATGAGCGCTTTAAATAAAATCGCAACTTGGAATGATTGCGATTGCGATTCAGCGCCGTGAGGGGCTTAGCACATGGTTCCGGGGTGAAGGCATGAGGGGGGAATTGGTTTAGGAATTAGCCCAAGGGGGCCTGAGTCCATAGTAAAGACTTGTATTTTTTATGCATTTTTTCATGGTTTTCAATGGATTTTGGAGGTTTCGGAAAAGCTAAAGAATGTGTCATTAACCTTATAAAAGTGTTTTTCATGAAGGGAAGAAAATAAATCATGAAAACAAATGGGATTTTACGGAGTAAAAGGGGAGCAGATGAAGGTTATTTGGAGTGAGAGAAGGGGGAAAATGATGATTTTGCAGCAGTTTCTTCTCATGATTTTAGCAGGATTTCTGAGTATAAAAAAGGAAAAGGTAACGAAGATTTTGGACAGAGGCATGAGGCCTTTCAAGATTCTTCAAGAGCCAACAATTTTTAGTGATAAAATTTGTTCCTTGGAGGCTCACAAAAGTCTTAGCCACCTTTTGGTATAACAAATATTATAGGTGGCTAACATGTGGGACCAATGAGATCGATGTGAACAATAATGAAATTTCACTATGATCACACACTTAGCATATTTTATGACTCAAAAAACATAGATCATCCATGACATAAAAAAAAAGCATGATCCTCCATGTGACAACGTTACAATCACTTATGACAAGTGTGACACCAAAGATACACTTTATGAGGACCGTGACGACACTTATGTGACAATGCTCAATACTTTGGAAATGAGTGCGATGTGTACTTACAAGGTTGGAAAAACTCATTTTCACAAATGTGACCTATTGGAACCACTAAAATAAGCTCATACACACAATGCGACAACAAACATTCCACAAGATGACACTTTTATTATCTTGCGAAAGGGATCACAAAAATTTAAGAAAAACAATAAAATAAACCTCAAATTTTGTGACAATAATGAACAACACCAAGGAAGGCTCCAAAAATTGGTATAGGCCAAAATTTTGGAGGGGGTTGTAGCAGCTACAAAAATTAACTAGGTTACACACACACATATTGAAAGGGGGTTTTTTTATTTCGATTTAAATTTACTATAAAAGTGGGTTCTAAACCCCCCTCACAAGTTTCTATGAGAGGGGCTCCTAATGCCCCTAAAATGTACTATGAGGGGGGCTTCTAATGCCCCCAAGAGTTTCTATGAGGGGGGTAATAAACCCCCCTCGTAAGTTACTACGAGGGGGGATATTAATGCCCCAAAAATATAGTATGAGGGGGGGTATTAATGCCCCAAAAAAATAGTACAATGGGGGTGTTGGGGTTCTAGTGTTTTTGCCAGATTAGCAAGACCAAAAGACTCGACAACATCATAACCACTTTGGGATCTTAGGATCTAACCCTCCTGGATCCGGAGAGGGATATCTCCATAAATAACAAAGAATGATATATCTTTGAAGCTCAAAATGAGGTATTAGGCTAGGTATTAAGCACAAGGGGGGTTTTAAATGATTTGGTTGGTTGTTGGGTTGGAGATCTTTAACTGAGAAGGTTATGGAATGAAAGGAAAAAAGTAGCAGGATGTTTCAGCAAAGAGGATAGATCAAGAAAGTGTCATCCATTGATCTATGGAGTCATGAAAGGGGGTTACTTGCATAACAACTAAGCAAGGATTTCCATAGGGCAAATCGTCTATACCAAAGGATCTTTCAGATGGATGGTGGAATGGAACATTAAGGAGTGAAGGTGAAAGAAGGAAAGGAACCAATTTCTATCTGGAGATCAGGTCGGATATCATTTAAATCCAGACCTGCTTTGACATACTCAAAGGCAACTCTCAAAGAAGGAACAAAGGGTAGCTTAAGATCAGGTCAGAGGTCATTTAACTCCAGGCCTACTTTAGCATACTCTCAAGGAAAAACAGATTTAATATTTAACGTAGAACTGGGCCTAAGATCAGAGAAGGGATTTTAACCTTCAATTCTTTTGACACCAGCTCCAAGGGATCTTAGAAAGGTCGATCTGTTGGAAAAGGACCCCAGTGTACAAGGCTCACACTAAATCCCCGGTATCCCAATTCTTCCAGCTCAAACCCAACAAGAACATCTAAGCAGCGAACCCCGAATTCACACATCATTAAGCATGAGCCAGACCAACATCTTTAACTAGTTAAATTACACAAATTTTCTCTCAGATACACATTAAGCAGAAAACATCAAAGACAAGAAGAGAAGTGGGCATTAGGGTACCATGCAGGGGTATATCCTAAGCCTGATTTATTGATTCTTATCAGAGAAATATGAATAGAATGATTAAAATGAAATAAGATAGGAAACATCACCCGTAATATAGACCAGTATCCTATGAAATTGCTTGATTAATTGATGAGAAAAACCAGTCACATACATTGAGCTCAATGGCTGATACAATCCAAACTTTTTCCTCCCAGCCTTCTAAATTGCAAACTACTCAACTAATTTCCCCCCAATAACTATTCTGATAGTCAAATTAATCCCTACAACTAACAACAACAACAACCTTTACAATATGTTCTTCGGGAGTTCTTATAGGAGAATGGAATAGCAGGAGCAGATGTGTATTAAATTGACTCATTAAGACAGAGTGGAGGCAGAAGATTGAGCCCACTCTGCTTAATGGCTCTGCATCGTTGTATGTACTCTGTAGTATGGTATGGGAGTCTTTTTCAGGTCGATGTTGACCTCAGATGTGTTCTTTAAATTCCTTTTCTGGCTGTAAGGTACTCTGTGTAGCCTTCTGAAATAAGTAATCGGGATGGAAAGGTCTATAGGTCTCCATAATACAGTGACTGTTGTCCTGAAAGTCTTTAAGAAGCTTCTGTCAGTGTACTAACTGTTAAGGGCTCGAGGAAGCATGAAGACTGTTGTAGGAAGGTATCCTTCTGGAGAAAAAATGTTCTGCTGATGCTGAAACACAAATATGACCTATTTGCGCGCTTTAGGCCTTATTAGGCCTCTTAATTCTCTTCATGATCTTCATTTGCGTCTCTGTCCTTTGAACAATGGGATTAAAGCATTAAATATTCAATAACCAACTTTAACCCCTCTAATCCATCTCTACTGATTCACCTTTTTGCTGCTCTAATGGCCTCTCTGTGTTCTCAGCCACAGTGACTGTTGACTATAGAGACAGAGTGAATTTCTTTGCTCTGTAATCCTTGCACAATGAAATGAACCAATTATAAAATCTAGGGGAGTGGCAGAAAACTGCTGTGGAGACCTGTGGAATGGTGGCGGAATTGTGAATGCAGGTGAAAATGAGTGGAATAACTATGCAGAACGGTGGAATAATGACTTGATGAATATTTGGTGTAAAGAGGGTCACAGACCGTTGGATTAGATGGGCATATGAGATCAATGGTCAGGATTTACCGGGTAAGGCAAGTTAGATGGAGAAAATTGGCCTTTAGTATTAAAAGAAAAAGGCTTAACCTTTGGGTGAATACAAAGAGAAATGATAAAAAATGAATGAAAGCGGGGCCATTTGATGGTGGGACCTGGCGGGCGGAGGGCGATTAACTGTGAGCCGTTAGATCTTAGGAGGAGATCAACGATGGGGATTGTCGGATGAACTTTGTAGAGGCTCCGATGAAAGAAATATGTAGATGGGGGCGCGATACAATGTAGGTTGTTGATCTGATCAGATGGATGGCTATGATCGATGATGGAGCTTGTGGGAAGGAAAGGTGGTTTCAGGAGGAAAACCACCTGTGTCGCGTGGCTTTAGGACGGTTTTGAAAATATCTGAAAAAACGCGATATAGGTCGCTGCTAGACACGTGGCCAAACAAAACCACTTATATCGCATGATTTGGAAACGTTAAAGCTCAAACATAATATTTACGTGATATGCGTGTGGACCGTCAGATATGGATTAAAAATATCAGACGGCTGAGGATGGAGTGCCATGAGGGAAAGTGCGCTGGCGATTAGGCAGTGAAAAGTCAAAGGTGGGTTAGATCTCAGCCGTCAGATCTAACGAATGGACGATCAGGATTAAAGAGGGAGCAGGAAGGCAAGAGGGAGCAGGAAGGCAAAAGGTTGTGTGAACGGGCGGAAAGAATGAGGGCCATTGGATCCAAAGGGATTAATGGTGGAGATCCAATCGCATCGGAGGGAGGCGGGGGTCAGAAACTTGGAGTTTTAAACTTACGATTAAATCAGGGCCGTTGGATCAACGGGGAATTGACGACGGAGATTGATCGGAAGGGGAGAAATACGGGGGAAAACGAGCGGAGTGAGGAGTAATATAGACCGTAGGATCATGCGGGATGGACGGCTCAGATCAAATCGGGACTCGCCAATCGGCGGAGGTCAAATGCAATGGGATTGGTGCGATTGGCGGTGATGCGATTACGCAATAGCCGTTGGATCGGAACGATAGATCAACAGTCTATATTCAATCGGCGGGGTTGACAAAGGGATGAGTCGGGCATGGTGAGAGACAAGCACTGGCCATCAGATCTTTACAGATCAATGGCTGAGATTATAGCGCGGGTCAAATAGACCAAACTCAATCGCATCGGAACCTTTCCGTCTAACAAAGAAATATGCCCACCACAAAACCTCCAATTCCGATAAGCACCTAGGGCCTTAGTGCTTGGTTCCAGCACCGAGTCGCATGGTGGGGAACTGGTTAGGGGCTGGCCAAAATGGGCTTAAGCCTGCTATACAAATGGGGTGTTTTTAAGCCAAAAAGAGGGTTTTTAAGGCTTAAAAGGGGTTTTCGGTAGTGGGGATAAGGGGGCTTTAAGACAAAATAAAGGTTATTATGAGCTTTTAAAGGGGGTTTGGGGAGATTTAGAGGGTTAATGGGGGATTTTGGAGGAATTTTCAAAGGGGAAAAAGGTGATGAAAATTATTAAGTAAACATGACTCGGGGTAGAGTCAATGTTGACTAGGGTAAACAGTAGTGGTTTTGGGGCACATGGTTTTGTGCACCCATGGTTTTGGCCCATGGTATTGCATGTAATGGAGCCTATAAAATCTGGGAAGACTTCATTGTAAAGTATGCTTGGAGGTGAGCCGTGAAGGCTCACTTGGCTGGATTGGCCAGGGTTTTGGCCAAGGCTAATGAAATTTCATTAGGATGGGGTTTTCCCCTGATTTGCGGTATTCCCAGATAAACATATGTGTTTATGTTTATGTTCTTTTTTGCTGGGTTTCTTTTTTAATCATGTGTATTCCTCTCAATAAATTATTGTTTATTATTTGTGCGGTATAATCCTAACAAAAACAGCGGCTTTGTGGGAGTGAAAGTAAGGGGAAATGGAGGTCTTCTGAGCATTTTCTTCCACAAACAAAGATGATTTTCAGTGGGAACAGCACTGAGGATTCTTCAAAGGGAAAAAAACACAGGAGACTTCAAGAATGATATGTTTTCAGAGGGAAATGTATTTATTGAAGGCTCAAAAACATTTTAGCCACCTGTTTGCTTGTAAAAAATTTCATAGGTGGCTAACAGTGGCTCCACATGGGGATGGCATCTTCTTGAAGGTGTCAAGAATTTAGAAAATGATCTTTGGTATAGGCCAGATGCCTGGTACTTGACACATCCATTTTCTTTCTTGGATCTACTTCCACAATCATGAAGACATTATATTAGCAGTAATATTCTCCCAAACAACTACCTACCCATCCTATTGTCCTAACATTTTTTTCTTCTAGGTGCATTTGGACTTGCAGACCCTTTACATCATCAATTTTTTACAAACAGGAAAATAAACATATTCTATTTATACCCTTATTTCTCCATGAGACCAGATTAAACTGTTGGCCTCATAGTTTCTCTACCTAAACTATATCTTCTAGGATTAAACTGTCTAGTAGATTTCTTCTCTACATTCTAATACATAAATTGAAAAACAGTCAAGCCAGGATTAGATTGTCTGGCTTGCTGTGGGCCATGGCATAAAGACAAAACTGCTCATGGACTGACACTTTGCACAAATTTAAAACAAGTAACTAAATGCTCACAGGCTGAGCTCTATTGAGCTTTTCCTACCTACTCTACTCTACTTGGAAGTCTCCAATGCTCTAGGTGATACAATAATGCCAGTGCATCCAGTCAAGCAATAACAAAAAAGGGTGGAAGAACTGACTTCTTATCAGAGACAACCATGGGGTGCTCTGCATGTGGGTCTTCAAAACTGAATCCACCACCAATGATGGCCACTTCTTATGTCTCTGGCTCTTGCAAAGGATCAATGCTTGGGAACTTGAGCCAATCAGGGCCTCCATATATTCTACCACGGGATTAGCAAAAACATGATATAAACCTTTTTCTTCAAATCCTTCCTTGACTAGTAGGTTATCTGCATCCTTGACAGTTTCAATCACTGCATTTGCAGTTTGGCCTCTGCAATCACACTCCTCTTTTTCCTGGTTAAGAGTATTTGGCAGGTAAGTGTCAACCAGGAATACCTCTTCCTCCACTGGATCAAGACGAAGATGTCTGTGGGAAAGAAGGTCTCCCTCATCTTCACTGCAGCCTGAACTGGAGGGCTCGTCATGTATGGCAGGGCTATCCCCTTCTGACCCTGGTAGGTTCTGCTGGAGTGAACTGAACTCTGCGAAAAAATTAACATATTCTTGAGCAGGGGTTTCTTTGATTACCTCAACCCTTTCAGGAGAAGGTTCAGGATATTCATCTTGCTCAATATTTTCTTCCTTTCTTTATACCTTATCCTCTACACTAGAAAGCTCTTGACTTCCTTCTTCATGGAAATCATAACTGATGATTTGATATGTAACAGAGTGAAGATTTATTGAGTCTTTGTCTGCTCCCAGGCTTTCAACATTTTCCTCATCTGTATAATAGATATCATGGATTGGCCCATTGCTTTCTTGAAGTTGCTGGTCTTGATCTTCCTCCCATGAAACTACTGATGATGGTCTTATAAGCTTAATTTCCCTTTGGAAAAAATTATCATCAGACAGATCAATGTTAGAGAAATCATAATTATAATCAATGTCACCAGCCGAATCCATCGGATCCTCAACAAGCCTTTCTTCACAAAAATCTGCAAGTTCCTCTTCTGATTCAAAATCTTGTTCATCATACATGCTTTGCATGTAATTCCTGTCTTGAAGTGATCTGGTTTGTTCTTTCTGAGCACAAGGTGTAGGTTTTCTTCCAATCATCATTCCTGATTTCAACCTCGTGTTCTTCCTCTTCTATGTTCAGCAGGGTGTTGGCAGTCTCTATCAATCTTTCCAACTTGTTCTCTAAAGAGATCTGCGCTATTTTCTCTGCTCGGTATTTCTTTGCTGCTTTTAATCTTTCCTCCCTGCACTTTATGTTGTATTCAAAAGTAATTTCTATGCTCTGTATTTCCTCCAGGCTCGAAGGCTCTCTTTCTCTTATATGGAATTCCACCTCGGGGTCAAAAGAACTCGAATAGTGCAATAAGGCCCATCCTAAAGGTGGTTTTATATCAGAAGGTATTGCATTTTATACCTTATTAAAAATGGCTGAAAATTTTGGTACTGTCTCCCATGGTTGTCTTCTCAAATTCTGATATTCTTCTAGGACGAGGAAGACATTTACCGGGACTACCCATCTATCGAGGAAAACTTGAGCAAACTGCTGAAAATTGATGATGCTTGCAGCTGGAAGGTTTTTGAACCAACTCTTAACATTTCCTTTCAATGACAAGGTGAATGTTATAATATGCACATCATCTTCTTCTATTTCATGCAAGTCAAGTAAATCCTCAAGATTTTGAACATGCTTCTCAGCAATGATCTTTTTATCTTCTCCATCAAAAAGAGGCAGCTTGTTCATAAGTCCTGCAGGAAGGGGTTGGAAGTCAAGAGGAAAAACCAGAGGATTATATCTTTCTATGACCTTTGTGGGTGTAGGTAGTGCAACAGGAGGCTTATGACTGCTTAAATATTAATCAGGGGTAAGAGATACAGCATGAGGCTCTTGTTCCACCAGGTCTTTCACAGGAGCATAGGTCTGTTTATGGTCTGAAGACTGAGGCTTGAGATCTTTCCCATACTCAATGTGAGTTTCATATTTATACACTTGATTAGGCTTAAAGTAGGACAGAACATAGTGATAGATAAAAACAATGAATACTTTAAACCAAATCCAACCCAAATGTTCTATCCTTCTATGACGTCTGGCCATATTTCAGGTTCTTCCTCCAGTGGAGTCTTTGAGAGTTATGAAGTGTGGAGTCGCAATTATGTTGGGGTTCCAGTGTTTTGGCCAAATTGGTAAGACCAAAAGACCGGAAAACATCACAACCATTTTGGGATCCTAGGATCTAGCCCTCATGGATCCAGAGAGGGATCTCTCCATAAAGAACAAAGAGTGATATATCTTTGAAGCTCAAAATGAGGTATTAGGCTAGGTATGAAGCACAAGGGGGCTTTTAAATGATTTGGCTGGTTTTTGGGTTGGAGATCATTAACTGAGAAGGTTATGGAATGAAAGGAACAAAGTTGCAAGATGTTTCGGCAAAGAGGATAGATCAAGAAAGTGTCATCCATTGGGCTATGGAGTCATGAAAGGGGGTTACTTGCATAACAACTAAGCAAGGATTTCCATTGGGAAAGTCATCTATACCAAAGAATATTTCAGATAGATTGTGGAATGGAACATTAAGGAGTGAAGGTGAAAGAAGGAAAGGAACCAATTTCTGTCTAGAGATCAGGTCGGATATCATTTAAATCCAAACCTGCTTTGACATAGTCAAAGGAAACTCTCAATGAAGGCACAAAGGGTAGCTTAAGATCAGGTCAGAGGTCATTTAACTCCAGGCCTTCTTTAGCATACTCTCAAGGAAAAACAGAGTTAAGATTTAACATAGAACTGGGCCTAAGATCAGAGAAGGGCTTTTAACCTTCAATACTTTTGACACCAACTCCAAGGGATCTTAGAAAGGCTGATCTGTTGGAAAAGGACCCCAGTGGACAAGGCTCACACTAAATCCCCGGTATCCCAATTCTTCTAGCTCAAACCCAACAAGAACATCTAAGCAGCAAACCCCGAATTCACACATCAGTAAGCATGGGCCAGATCAACATCTTTAACTAGTTAAATTACACGAATTTGCTCTCAGATACACATTAAGCAGAAAATATCAAAGACTGTATAAATTTGAATAATAGCTGAATTATTCACTGAGATTATCCTGATTACACACTATTTGAGCTTCATGCATAATACATAACCTCTTCTACCATTGATCATCAATTTGCGGAATTAGAAGCAGTCGCATGCACACATTAAAACATAATCAAGCACACATATAACACAGTATGTAATGGGGAAAGCTTACAGCTGAAAACCCCCAACTATCTGTATATTATAATGATAGAGAACATGTAACAATACATAGCACAAATCTCTTCACAAGATCTCACAAGCTCTCAGCACTATATCACATGCTACACACTAACTAGCTCAGATATAGAACAAGTCACAAGTTCAAATCTCCTCCACCTATTAGCCTGCCTCTACTGCGCAATACAAGATGGTTAATTGTGAGATCCAAGTTCAAATCCCACTGGCTTGTACTGCGCAATCCTCATTGGCAATCTCAATCAATGTGTGTGCAAATCTCATGCACAGCTATAGTCACAACTGATAGTAGACTCACCCTTTCACCCACCTCTAACACTGGTCTCCACTGAACTGTCCATGCACATGAGTTAACTGATGTATTCTTTAGTTGATTTATGAGTTAATAATTAGTGAATTAATTAATAATTAATTCACACCACTCATCACTAGTGTATTTATCAGCTAGACTAAATACAACTAGTTCAACTAAGTTAAACCGAACACAACTCCACCAACTGTCTCATCAACTCCACCAAACTCTGCCACATGAGTTCTAACTGAAGTCAACCATGCAATAGCTCAACTAACCCCTAGGAATAGCATAATTCCTTCTATCAGCTGCATGTGCCACATCCGTAGCTCGAACTGAAGTGCTCCAAGAGGATAAGATAATGTTTATAGTCCAAATATTATTAAGAGCTAATAATATTCGACTGATCTATTTTTAGACTGGCAGTCTAAAAATAGACTCCACCCAATGTCTAAAAATAGAGGTCCATCTATTTTTACCAACTTGACCAACCATCCATAAATAGCATCCCGCAACTCATAGACCATGATCCATATGTCTAAAAATAGACATAGTCTAAAAATAGACTTTGCGCCAAAAATAGCCTGCGGGCCCACTTAGTGAAGGCGACTTCTTTTCACTAAGCTCCATCATCTTGTTTCATTCTCAACACTCCCTCTCAACAAGATATGGATTATCTGCAACCTCTATCCTGCCTCTGTGGTATTCGAATTTTCTCCTGGTGAGCGCCTTCGTCAAGATATCAGCATCCTGATCCTCCGTGGGAATGTATGAAAGTAACATGATCCTCCGCTGCACACAATCTATGATATGATGGTACCTGATGTCGATGTGTTTGGATCTATCATGAAATACTGGATTAGCCGAGAGTTTAATGCAACTCTGGTTATCACAATAAATCATAGTAGGCTCCAAGTGTGACCCGAACAACCCGACCAAGATCTTCCTCATCCATATAGCCTTACATGCAGCCAAGCTTGCTGCCATATACTCGGCCTCTGCTGAACTGAGTGCCACGGATCTCTGTTTCCTGTTGTACCAAGAAACTGTTGTCGACCCGATACTGAAGATCCCTCCAGATGTGTTCTTTCTGTCTGTTGGGCTCCCTGCCCAATCTGCATCCATGAAGCCACACAGCTTCACCACATCCTCCTATCTATACCACAATCCATATCCCGATGTGCCTCTGAGATAACGCAATACATGCTTTCCTTCCTTCCAAAAGAGCTTGGTTGGCTTAACCATAGCTTGTGAAAGCTGGTTAACAGCATAGCATATATCGGGTCGTGTATTGACCAAATACATAAGCGATCCCACCAGCTGTCGATAAACAGTGGAATCCACTACCTCCGCTGAAGTAGCATCCTCCTTCCTCCAACCTCCAGGAAGAGGAGTATCAACAGGCTTGCAGCCATGCATGTTGAACTTCTCCAGTATCTCTCGGGCATACTTACCCTGAGAAACAAACAGTCCATCACTGCGCTGCCAAATTTCCAATCCCAGGAAATAACGAAGGAGGCCCAAGTCCTTCATCTCAAACTCTTTTGCAAGATCCTCCTTGCATGAGAGTATCAACAGCTCATCACCTGTCAAAATCAAATCATCTACATAAAGTACAATGATCAGCAACTTACCCTCCACCACAATCTGGTATAGGTTCGGATCCGCCTCACTCTTGGAGAATCCAAGTCTAGTGAAATAACTGTCTATCCATGTGTACCAAGCACGAGGTGCTTGTTTCAACCCATACAGTGCTCTCTTGAGCCTGCACACATGCGACTCGCTGCTGAAGATCTCAAAACCTTCGGGCTGCTCTATGTACACCTCCTCCTCAATGACTCCGTTGAGGAACGCAGTCTTCACATCCATCTGATGAATGTACCACCCCATCTGCGCTGAGAGAGCAAGAATCGTCTGTATGGAAGAATACCTTGCGACAGGTGCAAAGGTCTCCTCATAATCGATACCCTCTATCTGTGAGAAGCCTCGGGCAACAAATATTGCCTTGTACTTCTCCACACTCCCGTCAGCTGCCTTCTTCACTTTGTAGATCCATCTCGAACCCACCACTGATTTCCCCTCCGGCCTCGGGACAATCTCCCATGCATTGTTTCTGACAATCGAATCATACTCTTCCACCATGGCATCTACCCATGCGGGGTCCTCCATAGCTTCCTCGAAAGAGGATGGCTCTGTCACGACACATTTCTCACAAGAGCCATGTATCCAGTGTACCGGTCCGGTGACTGTCTCTGTCTGCGCTGTGCTATAGGTGGTCCTACAACCTTCTCTGCATCTTGAGCCAGTCGCTCAGCTTCTGTAGTGCGCTTCCGCCCTCTGATGGTTGGCGCTGCATGAGTGGTCTCTTCCACTCCATGAACTTCCTCTTGTGGTTGATCCACATCCTGAAGCTCATCCTTAGGAACTAATAGCTCCTCATCTGCATGCAAGTGTGGCTCCCTCTCAAGTGAACACTTCATGGCTTTCTCCTCCTGAAATTTGATATCCCGTCGCACAACAGTCTTGTGATTGTCTGGAAAATACACACGATAGTTGTAGGACATATCAGTGTACCCCACAAATATCCCAACCTCCGTGGTCGGCTCCAGCTTCTTCCTGGCATCCTTCGTCACATGAATGTAAACAGGTGAACCAAAAATCCTCAAATGGTAAATATCAGGCTTCTTACCAGAAAACACCTCCTCGGGTGTACTCATGCCAAGTATCCTATGAGGACAACGGTTCTGCACATATACTGCAGTATTGCATGCCTCCGCCCACAAGTGAATGGGTAGGCCCTGATCATGCAACATCGCCCGTGCAACACCCATGATCGTTCTGTTCTTCCGCTCAGCAACCCCGTTCTGCTGTGGGTTATGAGGTGCTATGAGCTCTCTTCGAATTCCTTCTGCGCTGCAAAAGTCCTTGAATTCACCAGAGATGAATTCACCACCATTGTCGCTCCTAAGAGCCTTCACTTGCTTCCCTAATTCCCTCTCAACCAGCACCTTGAACTCACAGAACTTTGAGTATGTCTCGCTCTTCTTCTACATGAAGAAGATCCAGCACTTCCGAGAAAAATCATCAACAAAGATCACATAGTACTTGTGCTTTGCTGTCGAAGCTACTGAGAAAGGTCCACACACATCTGTGTGAATTCTCTCAAGGATCTTCGTGGCGCGACTATCCTTCTCGTGAAAGGTGGCTTTCACAAATTTTCCCAAGGTACATCCCTTGCACTGATCTGACTGTGCAAGAGTACCCTTAGGAATCCCAGTAGAAATCTACTGCAGTATCTTCAAAGCTCCATGGTGAAGGTGACCCAATCTCCGATGCCATAGCTCGCCATCATCCCGGCTCACCACTCCTTCTGCCTTGCATGCCATTGTTGTGCAGCCATCTACCTACAATTGATAAAGGTTCTTGACTTGAACCCCTATCTTCCGGGTTTCTCCAGTTGTCTTACTGAGCAGGAAAGCCTTTCCCTCGCTGAAGATAGCATCATATCCCTTGTCTTCTAACATCGCCACAGAGATAAGATTCTTCTTCAATCCTGGAACATGCATCACTTCCTTCAATACGAAGGGTTTACCAGACTCCCTCTCAAAGGAAATGGTACCGATATTGGTCGCACTGTATCTACCATCATCGCCTATCTCGATGTGCACTCCAAGATCTTTCTCATCCAGATCAGAAAACAAATCTCGATCTCCTGTCATGTGAAAAGACCCACCACTGTCCAAGAACCATACTGATCCCATCACACTTGATACCAAGCATGCGATCAATGAAAAATCCAGCTCAAACTACGAGGCTAAGGCCTCTCCAGCTGCAGATCCAGCAGCCTTCTTATTTTTCTTCTTCTGCGAACAATTTGTGGCATAATGTCCGTGTTGGTGACAGTGAAAGCACTTCACCTTGGACATGTCTTGCTTCTTGCCTTTCGCACCGGAATGAGAAGCTTTCTTTCTCTTCCCCTTCTTTGCTTTGGCAGCCAAAGTGCAATTTTCTTCATCAGATGCCTTTGATGAAGATCCGTCCCTGGTACTCCACCTTATCTCCTCTTACACAAGATCCGACCAAAGTCGCTCCCATCCTGGCAATTTCTCCCGACCATTGACAGAGTCCTGATAGGAATGCCAACTCTTCGGAAGCCCAAGGAGAGCCAAGCTCACCAAGTCCTCATCATCTACAGTCACCCCCACATTTCCCAGCTCATCCCTGCATTGGGTGAACTTCGTGAGGTACTTGGGCATACTGTCGCCTTTCTCCATCTTTATATTTCTGAGTTTATCCTTGAGCTCCAACTTCCTATGGTCACTCTTGCTTTGGAATAAATCTGTCAACGCTTTCCACATCAAGTATGGAGAAACTTTTCCATGCAGGCTGGACACAAAGTGATCCTTCACGCCCTCCAACAGAATCCTTCGACACTTTGTTGTCTTCTTTTTCCAAGCCTCAACTTGAGCAGCATCAGTAGGCTTTGGGACTTCAGCATCTATGAACTCCTTCAACCCGTTGTCATCTAACACTGCCTCCATCCTGTCCTTCCATGCAATATAATTCGAGCTGCATTCAAGGGCATACTCCAATCGCAATCCGTTGAAAGACATTTTGACTTTGACACCAAGAAAACACTGCTGCAAATTCGAATTCCACAAGCTCAAAACTCAACTGCTTCTGATCTGTGAGAAAAAATTATTTCTAGCACAAAGATCGACTGTAGGGGCATTTACTGGATTTTTCACCTTTCAAAGAAAGGATGAATCCAGAGGCTACCTGGCCCTCTTACAGACTCTGTCTACCGAAATAAAATGTAATCACTGTAATAGATCCGATGATCAACTTTTGCTCTGATACCATGTAGAAAATTGAATAATAGCTAAATTATTCACCGAGATTATCCTGATTACACACTATTTGAGCTTCATGCATAATACATAACCTCTTCTACCATTGATCATCAATTTGTGGAATTAGAAGCAGTCGCATGCGCACATTAAAACATAATCAAGCACACATATAACACAGTATGTAATGGGGAAAGCTTACAACTGAAAACCCCCAAATATCTGTATATTATAATGATAGAGAACATGTAACAATCATAGTACAAACTCCTCACAAGCTCTCAGCACTATCTCCAATTGTTACACACTAACTAGCTCAGATATGAACAAGTCACAAGTTCAAATCTCCTCCACCTGTTAGCCTGCCTCTATTGCGCAATCCAAGATGGTTAATTGTGAGATCCAAGTTCGAATCCCCTTGGCTTGTACTGCGCAATCCTCATTGGCAATCTCAATCAATGTGTGTGAAAATCTCATGCACAGCTATAGTCACAACTGATAGTAGACTCACCCTTTCACCCACCTCTAACACTGGTCTCCACTGAACTGTCCATGCATTGCAGTTAACCGATGTATTCTTTAGTTGATTTATGAGTTAATAATTAGTGAATTAATTAATAATTAATTCACACCACTCATCACTAGTGTATTTATCAGTTAGACTAAATACAACTAGTTCAACTAAGTTAAACCGAACACAACTCCATCAACTGCCTCATCAACTCCACCAAACTCTGCCACATGAGTTCTAACTGAAGTCAACCATGCAATAGCTCAACTAAACCCTAGGAATAGCGTAATTCCTTCTGTCAGCTGCATGTGCCACATCTGTAGCTCGAACTAAAGTGCTGCAAGAGGATAAGATAATGTTTATAGTCCAAATATTATTAAGAGCTAATAATATTCGACTGATCTATTTTTAGACTGGTAGTCTAAAAATAGACTCCGCCCAGTATGTCTAAAAATAGAGGTCCATCTATTTTTACCAACTTGACCAACCATCAACAAATAGCATCCTGCAACTCATAGACCATGATCCATATGTCTAAAAATAGACATAGTCTAAAAATAGACTTTGTGCCAAAAATAGCCTGCAGGCCCACTTAGTGAAGGTGACTTGTTTTCACTAAGCTCCATCATCTTGTTGCATTCTCAACAAAGACAAGAAGAGCAATGGGCATTAGGGTACCATGCAGGGGTGTATCCTAAGCCTGATTTACGGATTCCTATCAGAGAAATATGAACAACATGATTAAAATGAAATAAGACAGGAAACATCACCCGTAATATAGACCAGGATCCTGTGAAAATTATTGATTAATTGATGTGCAAAACCAGCCACACACACTAAGCTCAATGGCTGATACAGTCCAAACTTTCTCCTCCCAGCCTACTAAATTACAAACTACTCAGCTACTTTCCCCCCAATAACTGTTCTAATAGTCAAATGAATCCCTACAACTAACAACAACAACAACCTTTACAATATGTTCTTCGGGAGTTCTTATAGGAGAATGAAATAGCAGGAGCAGATGTGTATTAAATTGACTCATTAAGACAGATTGGAGGCATAATATCGAGCCCACTCTGCTTAATGGCTCTGAATCACTATATGTACTCTGTAGTATGGTCTGGGAGTCTTTGTCAGGTCGATATTGACCTCGGATGTGTTCTTTAAAGTCCTTTTCTGGCTGTAAGGTACTCTATGTAGCCTTCTGAAATAAGTAACCAGGATGGAAAGGTCTGCAGGTCTCCATACTACCGTGACTGTTGTCCTGGCAGTCTTTAAGAAGCTTCTGTCAGTGTAATAACTGTTAAGGGCTCGAGGAAGCATGGAGAATGTTGTAGGAAGGTGTCCTTTCGGAGAAAAAATGTTCTGTTGATGTTGAAACACATATATGACCTGTTTGTGTGCTTTAGGCCTTATTAGGCCTCTTAATTCTCTTCATGATGTTCATTTGCGTCTCTGTCCTTTGAAAATTATGATTAAAGCGTTAAATATTCAATAACTGGCTTTAACCCCTCTAATCCATCTCTGTTGATTCACCTTGCTGCTGTTGTAATGGCCTCTCTGCACTCTCAGCCACAGTGACTGTTGACTGTAGAGACAGAGTGAATTTCTTTGCTATGTAATCCCTGCACAATGAAATGAACCAATTATAAAATCTAGGGGAGTGGCGGAAAACTGTTGTGGAGGCCTGTGGAATGGTGGCGGAATGGTGAATGTAGGTGAAAACGAGTGGAAGAACTACGCAGAACGGTGGAATAATGACCTGATGAGGATTTGGTGTAAAGAGGGTCGCAAACCGTTGGATTAGATGGGCATATGAGACCAACGGTCAGGATTTACCGGGTAAGGCAAGTTAGACGAAGAAAATTGGCCTTTAGTGTTAAAACAAAATGGCTTAACCTTTGGGCGAATACAAAGGGAAATGATAAAAAATGAATGAAAGTGGGGCCATTTTATGGTGGGACCCGGCGGGCGGAGGGAGATTAACTGTGAGTCGTTAGATCTCAGGAGGAGATCAACGGTGGGGATTGTCGGATGAACTCTGTAGAGGCTCCGTTGAAATAAATATGTAGATGGGGGTGCAATACAATGTAGGTCGTTGATCTGATCAGATGGACGGCTATGATCGATGATGGAGCTTGCGGGAAGGAAAGGTGGTTTCAGGAGGAAAACCACCTGTGTTGCATGGCTTTAGGACGATTTTGAAAAATCTCCAAAAAACGGGATATAGGTCGCTGCTAGACACGTGGCCAAACAAAACCACTTATATCGCGTGATTTGGAAACGTTAAAGCTCAGACATAAGATTTATGTGATATGCGTTTGGACCGTCGGATATGGAGCGAAATGATCGGACGGCGGAGGATGGAGCACAATGAGGGAAAGTGCACTGGCGGTTAGGCGGTGAAAAGTCAAAGGTGGGTTAGATCTCAGCCGTCAGATCTAACGAATGGATGGTCAGGATTAAAGAGGGAGCGGGAAGGCAAAGGTTTGTGTGAACGGGCGGAAATAATGAGGGCCGTTGGATCCAAAGGAATCAATGGTGGAGATCAAATTGCATCGGAGGGAGGCGGGGGTCAGAAACTCGGAGTTTTAAACTTGTGATTACATCAGAGCCGTTGGATCGGCGGGGAATCGACAGTGGAGATTGATCGAAAGGGGAGAAAGACGGGGGAAAATGAGTGGAGTGAGGAGTAATATAGACCATATGATCATGGGGGATGGATAGCTCAAATCAAATTGGGACTCGCCAATAGGTGGAGGTCAAATGCGATGGGATTGGTGCCATTGGCGGTGATGCGATTATGCGATAGCTGTTGGATCATAACGATATATCAACAGTTTATATTCAATCGGAAAAGTTAACAAAGGGACGAGTCGAGCATGGTGAGAGACAAGCGCTGGCCATCAGATCTTTACAGATCGACGACTGAGAATACAGCGCTGGTTTAATAGACCAAACTCAATCGCATCGGAACTTTTCCGTCTAACAAAGAAATACGCCCACCACAAAACCTCCGATTGCGATAAGCGCCCAAGGCCTTAGCGATTGGTTCCGGCGCCGGGTCGCATGGTGGGGAACTGGTTAGAGGCTGGCCGAAAGGGGCTTAAGCCTGCTATACAAATGGGGTGTTTTTAAGCCAAAAAAAGGGGTTTTAAGGCTTAAAATGGGTTTTCGGTAGTGGGGATAAGGGGGCTTTAAGACCAAATAAAGGTTATTATGAGGTTTTAAAGGGAGTTTAGGGAGACTTAGAGGGTTAATGGGGGATTTTGGAGGAATTTTCAAAAGGGAAAAAGGTGATGAAAACAGGGGCTTTATGGGAGTGAAAATAAGGGGAAATGGAGGTCTTCTGAGCATTTTCTTCCACGGACAAAGAGGCTTTTCAGTGGGAATAGTTATGAGGATTCTTCAAAGGGAAAAAAACACAGGAGGCTTCAAGAATGATATTTTTTCAGAGGGAAATGTATTTCTTGAAGGCTCAAAAAAAATTTAGCCACCTATTTTCTTGTCAAAAATTTCATTGGTGGCTAACAGGGGGCTCTTAAAACCCCCAAAATTTAGTACAAGGCAGGTTCCAAAAGCCCCTTGTAAGTTTCTATAAGGGGGATTCTAGACCCCCCTTATAAGTTGATAAAAGGGGGGGTTCGAATACTCCCAAACGTTTCTTCTGGGTTCTAAAAACCCCTCATAAGTTACTACAAGTGTGGCTCCTAACACCCCCCAAAATATTATATGAGGGGGGCTCCTACTTCCCACAAATGCTACTGCGAGCGGGGCTCCTATTTCCCCCAAAATTTTCTATGAGGGGGTTTCATATCTCTTCAAAAAATACCCCTAAAAGTATTGCCTTTTAGAGGTGATGATTTTACAGAAGGGGTTTAAAAAAATTCCTCTAAAAGACACTTATCAAGTGGGGTCCTAAACCGCCCCCAAAATTTGACTTTTGGGGGTGGATGGAACTTCCCCCAAAAAACCAATTTTGGGGGAATTTCATCTCTTAAAAAACCACCCCTAAAAGGTTTGAATTTTAGAGGCGATGTTTTTTAATCCTAAAACCGACTCCAATTACCCCTTTTGGAGGTGGATAACCACCCCCCCCCCCGGCACCCCACACACCCAAATATATATATATATATATATATATATATATATATATATTATATATATATATATATATATATATATGTTATTTTTTGTAGTCTTTGTTTTTTAATCTATGTATCACCTTTTATGGAGAGCAAGTTATAAAGGTGGGCACATTGGAGGTGTCACTGTTGCCTCTGTTGGACTGATGGGTCTCAGTCTCTGCATATAATACCATTGTGCTAGTCTCCCTAGACAATGTGTAAGTTATATCATTGGAAAGAATATAGGGGCAATATTTGAGCTTGAAAATCATTGCTTCCTCGACTTGGATTCCAACGAAGGTTTGATTATGTTTTTTAATATTCGAAGGTTATTGATATGCCACTAATTTTTTTGAAACATAAAATTTTTAAAGGTCATTTATATTGGAATCTCTTCTATTTTGGTACCTTTTTTATATTTTAGACATATCACCCATTGATATCCAAATATTTTCATACCACATCTCCTTTGTATATTTGTTTGTGAAATTTATTTTGAAGAAAGTGTTTAATACCTCTACTTAGAGAATATGTGCTAGGTTAACAAAGTTTCATTCTCTCATTTCCATTGTTGGAGTAATACTCATTGGAAAGGAAAAATACCAAGAGTGGCCCAAAATGATTAGGCACACCCTTATCTTCAATGACTTACTGAAAGGTGTTTGTGAAGGAGAAGGTGATAATGCGCCTTCCAATACCACATTAGATAAGAGCTAGGAATTTGGGACAATAATAACAACAAAACATATGCGCTTATTTTTTCTTATGTAAGTAAAGAGGTGAGACGTTATATTATTCCAATTACAAATGATTATGATGCATTAAACAAGTTGAAGGATTTATTTGACTCGCACTTATAATTTGAATTAGTTCAGTTGTTGATCAAGCTCTTCAAATTGGAGTTAAAATATGATGATCCCCTAGACCTAACTTCAGAAAACAAAGCTATCAGGCATGAATTAGAAACTACTAGAATTAAAATGGACATCCTTCTCATAAAAATTTTCAAGGCCCTCTACCCTACATATTCTCACTATCTTGAATCTTACAAGCTAGTGCCCAACTCAAGGACATTACTTTTGACAATCTCGCGAAGAAGCTCGGAGGATAGGAGAAAGACTTTGGGAAGAGGAAGAAAAATTCTCAGTCCCTTGAATAAGCTATGTACCTTACTTAAAAAGAGAAAAACCAGTCACAAGATTATTCTAGAGGAAGAGGTGGTAGAAGAGGACGTGGAAGGAAGAATAATAGACGCAACGGGGTAAATATCATCAAGGAGGAAAATATAAGCTCCATTGTATTAGTTGTAATAGATATGGACATGATGCATCCACATGCAAAATACCTTAGGAAATAATCGAGCAAGAACACAAAGAATAAAAAGGTAAAACACTAGATCCAACAAAATATAAAGCACCTGAATCTACTCATTATATTGTTTCCCATTGAAATATTAGAGTAATTGAAGATATATTTAATACTTCATTTGCTTCTTGGAAAGATGTATGACTGCTTGATATAGGTGTAACCTGCCACATGACCTTCCGAAAATACTTATTTGAAAAATTGAATGACAATGTATATGGAGTAGTATACTGTGTAGAAAATTCAAGTCTCAAGTCATCCGAAATCAACACCATTAGGCTTAAACTTCATGGAATTCCTAACTTTTTTTTCCTGATGTACTCTACCTTCTAGAGATGAAAAAAAAATTGTTGTCCCTTGCTCAAAGTCGTCAGTAATGACACTCCATTCATATGTTTGATGGCAAAGTTGAGATAATAAAAGCATCATACAATATAGTTATCATGACAGGAATATATAGAGGAAAAAATACTATTGAAGCTTCAAGGAACATATACTCTTGCACAAAACTATAGTGATATCTCTCAATGCAAGGAAAGTACATTGCCAACTAGTATTCTATGGCATGAAAAATTTGGACATATTAATTATGAAAATATTTGTTTGTTGAAAAGAAATGGTGTTTCTAGTTTTCCAACTATTCCAAGGAAACTGAAGCAATGCAATGATTCTATCCTAGGAATACATAGAAAAAAACCATTTCACGGTTTTTCTTCTAGAGCATGTAGAAAGATTACAGTAATTCATTTTTATTTGTGTGGCCCAATGCTTGTTTTTTTTGCAAATGGAAATAAATATATGGTAAATTTTATTGATGATTGCACTAGGATCTGTTGGGTATATTTGTTGAAAATTTAAATCAAAAGCTTTTGAAACTTTCAAAAAACTTCATGCATGGATTGAAAGTGATGCATAATCACATACTAGTTCTCTTCATACTGATAATGGAAAAGAATATACTTCAAATGAATTTGAAAACTATCTTCACCAACATGGGACTCAACATCAAACAATTGTGCCATACAATACTCAACAAAATGGTGTAGCTAAAAGAATGAATAAAGCTTATGTTTTTGGATGATGTGTTTCTATGTGAATATATATAAATAAAAAAAACAAATTTCCATCTCATGCTCTCAAAAACTAGACTCCTTATTAAATGTGGTATGTCCACATTCCTTTTGTAAGGCATCTCACAATATTTGGTTCCACCTGCTATGCCTTGATTCCTAAGGAAAATAGAAGCAAACATGGTGCAAGGCTTCAAAATTGTATCTTCTTGGGGTAATCAGATACTATAGAAATTATACAACATGCATGAATATCTTGGATTCACCTGATCTAACAATGTACTAAAGTTAAATACTGAATCGCTTCTACAAATATTTTGTGGAATTAAAAACACAAACGCTAATCACATGAACATGAAGAAAGATCAATCACACACAACACAGATAATTTCTCGGGGAAAGCTTACAGCTAAAAACCCCACTACCTTCTATTTTATATTAAGCATGGATCATGAAACAATTACATACAAAACTCTTATCACAAGAGCCCTCCAGTACTCAGCTAATTGTCTCACACTTTCATATGCAAAAATGACCAACACATAGCTAATTCTCAGCCTCCAGACAACCTGCCTTGCTTGCGCAATCCATCATGGTAAAGATCCCTAAAATATAGGAATTCTTGTCTGCCTTGATTGCGAAAGTATCATGGGCACTCCAATGGGTGTTTTCCTGCATGTGTGCAAGTAGATAATCCTACAACTGATATTCAACCTCCCTTTCACCTAGAAATCAACTATCTCCATTGGATCTGACATGCATGCAGCTAATAGTAATAATTGTAAATCCTCGATTGCATGTGAGATCACTGATTGTGAATTAATTAATATTTAATTCACTAGATCTCTCACTAGTGTATCTTTAGTTACAACTAGCACAACTGAGTTTAACTCACTTAACTGAGTTAAACTAATTTACAACGTGCACCAACTCATGCACCACTGCACTTTGAACTCTGCTACAACTAGAATTACTCTACATGCCTCACCACCAACCTCTAACTAGAAATCCACTAGCTAACTGAATTTATCACTTTCAGTTAACTCATTCAAGTCCACATTGAGAATAGATTACAGTTTAATGTACATCTTAATTAAGGGATAATAAAAATTGACACGCACCCAAAAATAACATTGTGGGCCCCACCCTAGTCTGGGTTCTTAATGCAACCAAGTGGTTAACGCAACTAGGTGCTTAATGCACTAGGTGTGGGTGTTGAATCTTCTTGTTGAATCTCAACACTACCTCTCAACAATAAATGGATTATCCTTCACCCCTATTATCACTAAGTTGCTACAAATGGGCTGCTCCACCAGACAACTTAGAGTAACTATTTCAACCAAATTTTAACTAAAGATTAGCCTCTTTAGTCTGAGAGGGCTCTCTCAAGGTAACTTGTGATTTATCAATGAAAACTCTATTAGATGGCTAACTCTATGACAATGACTTGATTTTATTTAATTTCAGGTTGAAAAAATAGAGGATTTTGTACCATTGGGCTAATGGAGTCAACATCTTGATACTCAATGAACATAACCTTTCTTGTGGAAGCTGAGGCAAGTGAACATTTCAATGAAAAGATAACACACATACACAAAAAATGGAAGCAGTTCAATATCTAAAGGAAGTCAAAGCATGATATTCATGAATTATAAGTAATTAGACATAAACATATTGTAGATAAAAAGATGAAATATATAAGACATAAACTCATTGAAATATCATTTGAATCTCAAGTGAAGAAGGCAAAATATCCACTCTATATTACTAAATATGAAAACCTTTACAAAAGTAGCAGTGTGATACAATATTCTCCAACCCTTCATTCATCGAAATAATTCCTATTAATAGGCATCAGACCTTTACATTGAATATGCCAACAAGGCTAGATCATTAAGTCCTTTCGCTGCCACCTAGTCTAACCATAAGCTAGATATTTGGAATTAAAAACTGACACCTACTAACTTTAGGAGTTAGAGTCCTAACATAACTCAAATAATTATTTGTTATATTTTTAACTGAAATACAACCTAATTACATCGAAAGGGGTCATGTGATTTGGTAGCACTGACTATAAACAAGACATAAATTTCCTCAGTGTCTTCATGAAATAGATCTTCCTAATTTTAAGGAGCTGTTGTCATCACACATGATAAGGTATCTCCATGATGAACTGACAAGCTGAAGATGATCTGGAAAACTTCATAGACAAAACCTGTATGAAAATATCCTCCTGACCATCTTTGACCTCTACATGTGACCAACTGACCTTTAGTGCATCATTTCAAACCAAAATTCCTTCAAAATTTAACTTTTTTCCTAAACAAGGTAAAACAAGGCAATTTCGTAGCAGCTTTTGGTAGTGAATTTATTTCACCCACTTCTGCCACACGTTAGCTCTTTCTACTGTCATGGATCTATTTGATAGGATAAAAGAGCTAATACAATTTTTTTCCAAATTTTAATTTCAAGTCTAACCATTGTTTTTATCAAAAAGTCATCTTCAGAAATTTTGTAGCGCTTTTTGGGCTTCAAGCTTGGCAGGCGCTACAAAAATGCCTAGTCAGTAAGAAACGTAGGAAAGAGCCATTTTTTCAAAAGTTTCACCTTTTGATGAGTAAAAAATGTTGGGTGGCATCTTTAAAACTAACAAAAAACGTACCCTACTCCTCAAAGCTTGGTAGTTTTATCCTTCTCTGAAGCTTGAATGTTTTCAGGCTCATTAATGACTGTAATTTTCAGGCCTCTTCTTTTTATTTCATCCTGTATCATTTCCATTTGTTATTGAAGGTATTTTACCTGATTCTTCAATGATCTTCTTTCAGATTGCAAGTGCATATTCCTCTTTCTGCTATGTTTGGCCAAAAGCCTTAGGGGTTGGGTTCTATTCAATAGTTTTTTAGCATCAATTATGGATCCCTTAAAATTTGAAAGTTCATTGTTCCATTTATCCATAATCTGATCAAAATCAATCTTTTTAGTCCTGTGCTTATTTGCATCCAATTTTAATTCAATTATTTATTCTCTTGTTTCTCTTAGTTGTTTTGTGAGGAGCTCCTTTTCTGATTTTTCCACAACGTTCTCCTTTCCTTTTTTCTGCACAATCATAAACTCCTTTACTGGAGAGAGATCAATAAATTCTTGTATCAAAGACTGCTTTCCTTTATCACTAGCTTGAGACATAACATCTTTGACTAGCTATGATCTATTTAATGGTTTTCTTGGCTGGAAGACAAACTTTGCCTCTTCTCCAGTGAAGTTGAGCTTTTTGGCAGTGATAACCTTCTTTTGCTTTCTGCTCCCTCCAACATCAACAGCCTTGACTAGTAGGGATTCCTCTATGTCTATATCTTGAAGGATGGCTTCCAAATTACCTTTCTCAATTGATTGACCCTTTGTTTTACTCCTTGTCATCCTTTCTTGTTTATTCTTGCTACTGAATTTTGGTTTTTTTCTTGCAGGTGCTGACAGTGGAACTGGTGTCTCTTGCGCAGGTTCTGTATCAATCTCCATTAGCTCTTATTCAACATTCATGGGCTATAAAATATGCTCTATTTCATGATTTTCTACCTCAGTTTCATTAATAGGCTGCTCATTCTAAATTGAGTGAGTTTCCTTAGGTTTAGGAGTCTTCTTAGGAGTCACTACATCAACTTCATATCCATTTAGAAAAAGAAAATAAGACCAATATCTATTTATTTTTCCTGATTCCTCCAACTAATAGCTTAATAATCCCATGATGAAACACAGATGTATCATTTTTTTGTGGCCTAGCCTGCACCTTATCTGCCATCTTCTTCAAACTTATAAATAGGTAAAAAGGAAGCTCAATGTCTTGCTTACCAGTGAAATGCAGTAGAAGCTTGAAGTGATATTGGTATACCATGTGGAACCTACCTTCACAAGTGAAATACTTATGAATGATCATTAGTAGTTTAGTGTATTTTTCTTTTAAATATGTTCTTGGAATCCCAGTAGCCAGTTCCAACATATTCAGCCTTCATGAATTCATCACAATTTTGTAGCTTGAATTTAGTGGACTTAAACCACTCTTCACCTTGTCTTGGGATCTCTGTAGCTTGAGATATTGTCTCAGGGGAGACAAAAAAATTCAGCATTCCCACTTTAGATGTTGCGCTAGTGAAATTTGTTGCAAAATCCTTTAATATATGAATGTGAAAACCCTACAAGTTCTGGCAGAATCTCATACAACCTGCGTTTCTAAAAGCTTCAACGAAATTGGGCTTCTTGTTCAACACCTTCAGATCCATTGGTTCAAATCTCATACAAGAACCCCACCCCCTTATGTAACTTCTTCTTGGTTTCCATCCTCTTTATACTGCTCAACTTCTTCACTGTTGTGACACCTGCAAATAGAAGGATGGATAGAGAGCTAATTTGTGACATGGATGAACCTACTTTGGTGACAGTAGAACATTGCATGCAAAATATCAAAACTAACTATGACAGGTATGAGCTAAATGAGCTAATGACAGGGCAGGAATAAGTTGAAAACTATTAAAACAAATTTAAAAACCTAACGGTGGAAAAAATGAAGAATGAGGTGGAAAGCGGGAAATAAAGTGCAACAATCATGATTTAAAATGATGGTGACTACCATAAATAACTGGAAAAACCCCAATTTAACCCTAAACCAATGAAAAAATTCCATGTCATTTAGACCTCTGTCTCCCGCAGAAAATCATAATTCCACAACGCCAACAGTTTAAAATCTGATAGATTTGCTACAGAAAGTTTAGGTGTTTCCATAGTGCAAACTGTCATTTCGTAGTTATGCACGTTACGAAATCCAGTAAAAACATATAGGTAGACAGTAAAGTTTAAAAATGAACTTGAGATTATATGCAATGATAAATGACTAACAAGACATAGTTTGTGATGATTTTTAGCCTTAGGATATAAATAATTTCCACCCTCTTTTATCAATTTCATGATCTAAATTGACATAACACAAAAAACTAGGAAGACCCTAGTTGAGCCACCTTTGCAAAATTTTGAGTGTGATAACAACCCTGATCCTATCTCTATGGTATTCAAATTTTCTCCTGGTGAGTGCCTTCGTTAGTATATTTGCATCTTGATCTTTCGTGGGAATGTGCTGAAGAAACATGATCCTTCTCTGCACACAATCTCTGAGATGATGGTACCGGATATCTATATGGTTGGACCTATCATGAAACACAGGATTAATTGAGATTTTAATGCACATATGATTATCAAAATGAATCACTGTCAGATCCATCTCAGAACCAAACAAACCAACCAAGATATTTCTCATCCAGATAGCCTCACATGCAGCTTGAATTTCTGCCATGTATTCCGCTTCCGCTGAACTGAGTGCCACGAATCGTTGTTTCTTGGTGTACCAAGAAACTATTGTTGATCAAATGCTAAATATCCCCCCTGATATTCTCTTTCTTTCCGATTGACTTCTAGCCCAATCTACATCCGTGAAGCCATGCAACTTCACTCCATCTGCCCATCTGTACCATAGACCATACTCTAATGTGCCCCTAAGGTATCTCAGGACATGCTTCCCCTCATTCTAAAAGAGCTTGGTAGGCTTAACCATAGCTTGACTCAGCTAGTTAACTACATAGAAAATGTCCAGTCTCGTGTTCACTAGATACATTAGAGAACCCACTAACTGTTGATAGACAATAGCATCCACTACCTCTCCAGAAGTAGCATCCTCTTTCCTCCAATTTCCTGGAAGAGGAGTATCTATGCAGGGTTTTCAGCTCTCCATGTTAAACTCACCCAATATCTCCTTTGCATACTTTCCTTAAGACACAAAAATTTCACCATTCCGCTGCCATATTTCCAATCCAAGGAAATGATGAAGGAGGCCCATATCCTTCATTTTGAACTCCCTTGCAAGATCCTCCTTGCATGATTGTATCAACTGCTCATCACAAGTCAAAATTAGATCATCAACATAAAGAAAAATGATCAATAGCTTACCCTAAACCACAATCTGGTATAGCTTTGAATATATTTCCCTTTTGGTGAAGCCCAGTCTGGTGAAATAGCTATCTATCTAAGTGTACCAAGCACGAGGTGCTTGCTTCAACCCATACAGTGCTCTTTTGAGCCTACACACATGCGACTCGTTGTTGAAGATTTTGAAACCTTCAGGCTGATGTATGTACACTTCTTTCTTAATGATCCCATTGAGAAATGCAGTTTTCACACCCATCTAATGAATTCGCTAGCCCATTTGCACTGAGAGTGCAAGGATGGATCTTATGGAAGAGTACCTTGCGACAGGCGCAAAAGTATCATCATAATATATCCCCTCGATCTGTGAGAATACCCGAGCCACAAATCTGGCCTTGTATTTCTCCACACTCCCATCAATAACTTGCTTTACCTTATAGATCCATCTCGATCCAACCATTAATTTGTCGACCGGTCTTGGGACTATTTCCCATGCACTTTTCTTGACAATGGAGTCATACTCCTCCACCATTTCATCAACCAAAGTAGGTTTTTGCATTGATTCCTAAAAGGAAGATGGTTTAGTCACAATAAATTTTCTCATAAGAGCCATGTATCTAGTAAATAGATTAGGAGACTATCTTTGTCTGCGTTGTGAAGTAGGGGCCCCTACATTCTGTGCAGCATCAAGTCTCAACCTATCAGCTTCTGTGGTGCGCCTTCTGCCATTTCTGATGGATGGCTCTGCATGAGTGTTTTACTCCACTCCATGAACCTCCTCATGTGGCTGATCCACATCTTGAGACTCATCCTTGGGAACCAATAGTTTCTCCTCTGCATGCAAGTCCAACTCCCTCTCAAGGGACAACTGCATGACTTTCTCCTCATCAAATTTGATATCCCATCGCATAACAGTCATTATGTTGTTTGGAAAATACACATGATAATTATGTGGTGTTTCAGTGTACCCCACAAAAATCCCAACCTCAGCAGTCAGTTCCAACTTCTTCCTGGCATCCTTGGTCACATGCACATAAACATATGAGCCAAAAATATTAAAGTGTGAAACATCAGGTTTCTTACCAGTGAAATCCTCTTTAGGTGTACTCATGCCAAGTACTCTATGAAGACAATGGTTTTTCACATGTAATATTGTATTGCATGCTTCTTCCCACAGATTCATCGGTAGGCCTTGATCATGCAACATCGCTCGTGCTGCACCCACAATAGTTCTGTTCTTCCTCTCCGTGAACCCATTTTGTTGTGGGTTATAAGGAATTATGAGTTCTCTTCGAATTCCTTCTTTTCTGCAGAAGCTCCTGAATTCGTTAGAGATGTATTATCCACCATTATCGCTCCTAAGAGCCTTCAATTTCTTCCCCGACTCTTTCTCCACTAGTGCCTTAAAATCATAGAACTTAGAGAATGTTTTTATCTTTCTTCTGCATGAATAATATCCAGCACTTACGAGAAAATTCATCAACAAAGATTACATAGTACTTATGTTTTGTTGTTGAAGAAACCGAGAAAGGACCACACACATCTGTGTGAAATCTTTTAAGGATCCACGAAGCTCTGTTTTCCTTCTCATGAAAGGTGGCCTTTACATAATATCCCATAATACATCCCTTGCATATATTTGACTATGCAAGTGTACCCTTGGGAAGACCAGTAGAAATTTGTTGCATGACTTTCAAGGTTCCATGGTGAAGATAGCTTAATCGTCTATGCCATAGTTCGTCCTCATCCCAGCTCACCACTTGATCTTCCTTGCCCATCATTTCTACGCAACCATCTACCTCCAGCTTGTAGATATTATTAACTCTAATCCATATCCTCTTGGCTCGACCCGTTGTTTTATGTCGCAAGAAATATTTTCCATCACTAAAAACAATGTCATAGCCTCTATCCTCCAACATTGTGACCGAGACCAAATTTTTCTTCAGACCTGGTACATGTATCACATATTTTAATTGAAATGGTTTACCTGACTCCCTCTGAAAGGTAATGGTACACATCCCGGTAGCACTGTACTGTCTGTCGTTTCCCACTTCAATATGCATTTGGAGATATTTCTCCTCCAAGTCACTGAAAAGTTTCTTATCTCTCGTCATGTGAAAGGAAGCACCACTATCCAAATACCACACAGATCCCAATGCGCTGGACACCATGCATACGATCAATAAGAATTAAAGCTCAAATTTTGAGCCAAGGGACTCACCAACTGCAGATCCAGCATCCTTCTTGTTCTTCTTCTTTTGTGGATAGTTAGTAGCAAAATGCCCATGCTCGTGACAGTGAAACGACTTCACCTTAGACATCTCCTGCTTCTTTCCATTCTTGGACTCGGATTTAGAATGGAATTTCTTCCCCTCCCCCTTCCTAGCCTTGGAATCCAAAGCACAATCCTCCCCATCCTCATTCTTAGATGAAGATCCATCTCTGGTGTTCCGTCTAAACTCCTCCTGCACTAAATCCGACCACAGTCATTCCCAATCTGGAAATTTTTCCCTTCCATTGACAGAATCTTGATAATTGTGCCAACTCTTGGGAATTCCTAGGAGAGCCAAGCTCACCAAATCATCATCAGTAGCTGTTATTCCAACGCTCCCTAGTTCATCCCGACATTGGACAAACTTTGTTAGATATTTTGGAATGGTGTCGCCCTTGTCTATCTTGATCTTCCTGAGTTTGTCTTTGAGCGCCAATTTCCTATGGTTGTTGCTACTTTGGAATAGATCCGTAAAAACCTTCCACATTGCATATGGTGTGGATTTCCCATCGAGGCTTGAGACAATGTGGTCTCGTACTCCCTCCAACAGGATCCTCCTCGCCTTTTCCACGCATCAAGATTTGCAGCATCGGGTTTAGGAACATCTTTGTCAATGAATTCCTTCAACCCATTGTCTTCGAGTACTACCTCCATCATGTCCTTCCAAGTAATGTAGTTCAAGTTGCCCTCGATTACATACATTATTTAATCGTACAAGAAAAGGTGACATTATTTAATGTTAGGCAGAAGGATTTACAAGGCTGAAAGACATTATAGAATCTAAAATTATTTAAAAATATCTAAGGTCTGAAAGGAAAAATCAAATGTGCACAAGAAGAACCATTCAAATTTTCCCTTGTGTGCAAAATCTTCGATAAGCGCACCTTTGCGTGCTTTTTACTCAAAAAAGCGCGCAATCCTGGGAGTGGTGGAAGTCACTTTCTGGGACCACAAGGCACACTCCAGGACATTGATTCCACTCTTGAAGCCACCCAAGGATAGCCGCCAAAGCCTCCTTAGGACCTCAAGGGAGTATACAATGGAATCACCCTCCTCTCTTGGGTTGCTATCCACAATGTACCAAGAGAGGGAAGGAGGATTTAAATTCTCCTATAAAATGCCACCAAGAGATGAACAATATGAGAGCACATTGTTATGTTGGCCATAATTGCCCCAAGCAATACCAGTAGTGTGTGATCTAGGGTAGAAATAAAGGGGACTTAGTTGTTGGCCATCCAACAACTCAAGTCCACCATAGTAGAGAGAGGGAGACTTTGTGCCCAGACAGCTCAGAAGTAAAGACATCCTTGCATTGAGACTTAGAACCCCTAGTTCTAAGGGCCCCTTGGAAAGTGGGTTAAATTTTCATCCTCATTTCCTATGAGCACTCAATAAGAGGGGACATAAGTGTCGTAGTTTGGATTATTGAAGTTGTTTGACTCTATTTAGAGCTTTTGTGTTATTTGTTTTAGTTTTTATGTTTGAATATGAATGTTGTTTCTCTATCTACTATTGGTGTTCCTATGTTTTGGCAGATTTGGCAATACCAAAATATAAGACAACATCAAACGACTTTGGGGCCCTAGGATATAGCCCTCCTGGACCCGGAGAGGGATCTCTCCAATAAACAAAGAATGATTTGTATCTTTGAAGCTCAAAATGAGATGTTAGGCTAGTTGTGAAGCACAAAGGGGGGGTTTAAAGGATTTGGTTAGTTGGTTGCCGGGTTGGTTAGGAGATCATAGGCTGAGAAAGTAATGGGAGAAAAAGAACAGAGCAACGGGATGCTTCAGCAAAGAGGATAGGTCAAAACTGTGCCATCCATTGGGCCATGGAGTCATGAAAGGAAATTACTTGCATCCACTAGCCAAGGCTTCTAAAGGGCAAGTCATCTATACTAAAGGATCTTTTTAGATAGATGATGGGATGGAACATTAAGGAGAGAAGGTGAAAGAAGGAAAGACAACCAGATTTCTGTCTATAGATCAGGTCAGAGGTCATTTAACTCCAGACCTACTTGGACATACTCTAAGGCAGCTCTCAAAGAGACAAAGGGGCTGCTTATAGATCGGACCAGAGGTCATTTAACTCTAGGCCTGCTTTAGAAACTCCAAAGGAAAATAGAGATAAGATTAACAAAGGGATATCCAAGCTGCAAACCCCTGAGTTCATACATCAGCCAACAGGCAATAACATCCACTGCACTGGTTAAACCACATGAATTCACTCTTAGATAATACATAAAGCAGAAAACATTAAAGGTAGGGAGAGCAGGAAACATAGGGCACCTAACAAGGGTGAATCCTATGTTATACTTTTGTTGACTACTAGAAGAACATGAAACAACATGTGAATGAAATAAACAGAGTTAGGAAAAACAACACCAATAGTAATAGACCAGGATCCTGTGAAATGTGCTTTGACTAATTGATGCAAAACCAGTCATGTACAGTAAGCTCAATGGCTAATACAGTCCAGACTTTATCCTCCCAGCCTATTACATACAACTACTCTGCTACTCCCTCTCAAGACTGTTCTAATAGTAAGATGAATCCCTCTAACAGCAACTACGCAGCAAGGCAACAACAACAACCTTTACATTATGTTCTCAGGAAAATCTTATATGAGAATGAGAATAACAGGGGTAGATACAAATTAAATGAGACTCATTAAGATAGCAGGGTGGAAGTGTTCACGCCCATGCTGCTTAATGGCAATCTTCAGTGCTGTGTGTACTCTGTCATCTGCTCTGAGAGACTCTGTCAGGCCAAGATTTACCTCTGATATGTTCTTTAAATCCTTACTGCGGTCTGGAAATCTGCGCTGCCTTCTGAATCTGGTTAACTGGTTTACAGTCTGCGGGTTTCTCTATACCTCCATATCTACTGCTCAGACAGTCTTTAATGAAGCTCTGTCAGTGCAATTAACTGCTTATGGGCTCGAGGCGGCATGAAAATTGCTGTAGGAAGGTGTACCTCTGGAGAGAACATGTTCTGCTGTTAGGTAGCGCAGTTATGACTTGCTGGTGCACTCATTAGTCTTCAAGTTGAGCCTTAATCCTTTGAATACGGGATAACACTTTAAATCTCCAATTACTGGCTCAAATCCCTTAAATCCATCTCTGCTATCCGTTCGGCCGCTGAATTGGCCTCTCTGTGATATCTGCACAATGACATAACCCTGTTACAACCTCGAGCAATGGTGGAAAAATCCTGCAGAGGCTGGAGGAGTGGTGGCAGAACAGTTGAAAGTGGTGAAAATGATGGAGAGTAGCAGAAGAACTGGTTGTTATTGTACAAACCCAGAGGTTAACTCTTGGGGGGGAAAACAAAGGAAAGACATGAAATTTAATGAAATGGTCGGGACCAGTCGTACGAGGTGGAACCCAGCGGAGGTTGAGAGCGATTAAATCTGAACCATCAGATCTTCAGATCTAACGGACGGTCAGATCTTCATCGGAACATTGCAATCGGGCAGAGACGAGGGGGACACACTACAAAAGTTTCTGATTGCGATTGAGCGGGGAGAGCGATAGCTGTTGGATCAAGAGGGAAATGGATGGCCAGGATTGAATCGGGATATCGCAATTGGGAGTCGGAGCGAATGTCAATCGCAACACACATTTCGAATGTTGCGATTGCGATCAGCGGTGGGATCGCAATTTAGCGCTGACCGTTAGATCTGAAGGCCAGATCAACAGCTCGCACTCAATCAGAGGGGCAGTGCGATCGGGGGATTCGGAGAAGGACTTGCGATCAATCGGAGATCGAAGGGAAAGACTTGCGATTAATCGGGGATCGGAGGGAAGGGCAGCGATCGGGCGAGAAGAATGACAGGTGCGATTAGCGCTGGACCGTCTGATCCGCGGGGAGAATCGATGGTGGAGAGAGAAATCGGGGGATCGCAATCGCAGCGGGACAATTGAAGGGGAAAACGTAAGGGTTGTGATTGAAGATCTTGTGATTAGCGGCCCGCCGTTGGATCTTCGTAAAATATCGACGGTGTTAAATGCATCGTGAGACTTGACGTTGTAACTCGATCTCATCGGAGATTTTCGATGTTACACAGGATTTTTATTTCTCCGCTCAGATTCTTTTGATTGCGATTAGCGCTTGGGACTTAAGCACTTGGTCCCAGCACACGGGTACGTGTGGGAAGTGGTTAAGGGGTTAGCGGAAAAGGGGCTAGGCCTTATAATAAGGTCAGAAGTGGGTTTTAAACCCATTTCAATGTAATTTTAAGGCCAAGGAAGGGAACGATAGAGAGGGAAAGGGGGAAAATGGCCAACAAAGGGTAAGGGTAAGAGTTCAAAGGGGGACTTGAGGGGATTTGAAAGGTAAGAAGGGGAATAGAAGGGGAAACAAAATAGAAGCTAAGTGGGGGGTGAAATAAGAGGGGAAAAGGGCCTTTGAGCATTTCTTCACAAACAGAGAGGCTTTATGATGGGAATCAGCAGAGGGGATTTTATCAAAGGACAAAGACACATAGAGGCTTCAAGGATAATGTGTTTACAAGGGAAATGCATTCCTTGAAGGCTCAAAAAAAATTTAGCCCCCTATTTTCTTGTCAAAAATTTCATAGGGGGGCTAACATCTACTATGTATATGTTTTAGCATGTTCAACTAACTTGCTTGACTCCATCTATTTTCTGCGTGTGACCAATAACTTAAGAAAGAAAAACCACCTCTCTTAAGTTGGTTTGATTTCATACATTCGTGCACCAAACACACTAACACAAGATTTACGACTCCACTAACTTTTATTTCCAATTTTATGTGGTTGTGCCTTTTTGCAGAGACCTTCATCTTTGCTGTGGATTTGGGATGGAATCGCTCCCTTTCTCTCCTTCATTGTCTGGTTCATCCCTAGTGACAAATGTAGAAATTATATGTGCACTATGCATGCATATGTCCAAGATTCTCTTGATCACACACTATTTTAACTTCATGCACAATATAGAATCTATTCCACCATTGATCATCACATTTGCTCTTTCACCTACCTCTCCATTGGTCTCCACTAAACTGTCCATGCACTGTAGTTAACTGATGTATTCTTCAGTTGATTAATGAGTTAATATTTATTGAATTAATTAATAATTAATTCACACCACTCTCACTAGTGTATCAATCAGTTAGACTAGATACAACTAGCTCAACTGTGTCTAACTGAGTTAAACTGAACATAACTCCACCAACTACTTCTACAACTCCACCAAACTCTGTCACATGAGTTCTAACTAAAGTCTCCATGCAATAGCTCCACTTAACCCTCAGGAATAGCGTAATTCCTTCTGTCAGCTCCTGTGCCACATCTGTGCACTTAACTGAAGTGCTCCAAGAGAATAAGATAATGTTTAAAGTCCAAATATTATTAAGAGCTAATAATATTCGACATATCTATTTTTAGACTGGCAATCTAAAAATAGATTCCGCCCAATATGTCTAAAAATAGAAATCCATCTATTTTTCCAACTTGAACAACCATCCATAAATAGCATCCCGCAACTTATAGAATATGCTCCATATGTCTAAAAATAGACATAGTCTAAAAATAGACTTTGCGACAAAAATCACCTATGTGGCCCCCACCTAGTTTAGGTGATCACTTTCCAACTAGGATCAAGAATGATGTTTCAGGATGCCTCCTTCACTGTTTCTTGTTGCAATATTCAACACTCCCTCTCAACAAGAAAGGATTGTCTTTGCATGCGACATGCAACTCCATGCATTCGCCCTGCAACCTTTGCAAGCGCCATGCAACTCCATGCATCTGCTCTACAACTCTTCTGAAACTGAATAGGCTCCAAACAACTCAATCAATCTGATGCATCTATCATCAAAGTCTTCGACTTCTGCTTAGCTACTGCACATGTCTTCAGGAACCACTGCGTTGTTGAACTCTGCACCCATGCACTCTGCACTTGTTGTCAACTCTGAACCACGCTCCAGTATCCGACACTGTCACTTTGATCTGCCCGCATCAATCCAACTGATCATGCTACTGCTGCTCTATGGGCACCTCGTAGCCAGGTTCAATTCATGAGATCCACACCATCTCAATGAATCCTGCCCAGAAATATCCTCTTGGGATTACTCATGCATGTCGCCCCACCTCTCACCTAGTGGTATAGCTGCATGCACTCCCTCTGCCCATCTGGCACGAAATTTCTCTGCATGAGTGGTTTCTCCCACTCCATGATCCTCATCTTGTGGTTGCTCCACATCCTGAGGTTCACTCTTACCTGCATGCAAATCCTGCTCCCTCTCAAGCTTCAATTGCATGTCTTTCTTGCACTTCCCAACAGTAGGAAGCTCCGTAGAAATCCCATCTACTTCAAGTCTATAGATATTCTTGGCTTGAATCCCAACCTTCTTGACTTTTCCTGTTGCTTTATGCCAAAGGAAAAATTTTCCTTCACTAAAGACAACATCATACCCTTTATCCTTTACCATTCCGACTGAGATTAAATTCTTCTTTAAACCCGGAACATGCACTACATCTTGTAAAAGAATGAGTTTACCTGACTCCCTCTAAAAGGTAATGGTACCAATGCCAATCGCATTGTATTTTCCATTGTCGCCGAACTCAACATGCAACTGGAGATCTTTCTCCACCAAGTCACTGAAAATATTCACATCTCCCATCATGTGAAAGGAAGCACCACTATCAAAATACCACCCCAATCCCAATGCACTAGACACCATGCATGCGATCAATGAGAAGTCCAGCTCAAATTGCGAGGCAAGAGCCTCACCAGCTGCAGCTCCAGTAGCCTGCTTGTTCTTCTTCTTCTGTGGAAAATTTGTGGCATAATGCCCATGTTCGTGATAGTGAAAACACTTCACTTTGGACATGTCACGCTCTTTTCCATCCACACCAGATTGAGAAGGATTTTTCTTCCCCTTCCCTTTCCTTGCTTTGGCAGCCAAAGCGCAATCCTCTTCATCATCATTCTTTGATGAAGAGCCATCCCTGGTACTCCGCCTTATCTCCTCCTGCACAAGATCCGACCAAAGTCGCTACCATCCTGGCAGTTTCTCCCGTCCATTGACAGAGTCCTCGTAGCTATGCCAACTCTTCGGAAGTCCAAGGAGAGCCAAGCTCACCAAGTCTTCTTCATCCACACTAACTCCTACACTCCCAAGCTCAACCCTGCAGTGGACAAATTTTTTCAAGTATACCGAAATAGTGTCATTCTTCTCCATTTTTATTTTCCTGAGCTTGTCTTTAAGCGCCAACTTCCTCTAGTCACTTTTACTTTGGAAAAATTCTGTCAAAGCCTTCCAAATCAAGAATGGAGTGGCTTTACCGTGAAGTCTAGACACAATTTGATCCTTCACACCTTCCAACAGAATCATTCGACACCTTACTACCTTCTTTTGTCGTGCGTCAAGTGCGGCTGCATCACTAGAACCTGGTTTAGGAATATCAGCATATATGAACTCCTTCAACCCATTATCCTCCAGCACCACCTCCATCCTGTCCTTCCATGCAATGTAATTCGATCTTCCATCAAGGGCATACTCCAATCGCAATCCATTGAAAGACATTTCAATGAATGCTCAACTTCGACACCAAGAAAACACTGCAACAAATTCGAATTCCACCAACACAAAACTCAACTGTTTCAATAGTTGCAATCTGCTCCAATGATCAATTGCTCTGATACCATGTAGAAATTATATGTGCACTACGCATGCATATGTCCAATATTCTCCTGATCATACACTATTTTAACTTCATGCACAATACATAATCTATTCCACCATTGATCATCACATTTGCTCTTTCACCTACCTCTCCACTGGTCTCCACTGAATTGTCCATGCATTGTAGTTAACTGATGTATTCTTCAGTTGATTAATGATTTAATATTTAGTGAATTAATCAATAATTAATTCACACCACTCTCACTAGTGTATCAATCAGTTAGACTATATACAACTATCTCAACTATGTCTAACTGAGTTAAACTGAACACAACTCCACCAAACTCTGTCACATGAGTTCTAACTGAAGTCCTCCATGCAATAGCTCCAATAAACCCTCAGGAAAAGCGTAATTCCTTCTGTCAGCTCATGTGCCACATCTATGCACTTAACTGAAGTGCTCCAATAGAATAAGATAATTTTTAGAGTCCAAATATTATTAAGAGCTAATAATATTCAACATATCTATTTTTAGACTGGCAATCTAAAAATAGATTTCGCCCAATATGTCTAAAAATAGAATTCCATCTATTTTTCCAACTTGAACAACCATCCACAAATAGCATCCTGCAACTCATAGAATATGATCAACATGTCTAAAAATAGACTTTGCGAAAAAAATCATCTGTGTGGGCCCCACCTAGTTTAGGTGATTATTTTCCAACTAGGATTAGGAAAAATGTTTTAGGATGCCTCCTTCACTGTTTCTTGTTGCAATATTCAACAACAGACTAAATCATAATAGCTCCAAAAAATTACTCTTTAGGAAATTTTCGTGCATTCCTCATAGACAGGCGTGCCCCCATTGCGCACGTTCAAAAGTGACCTGCACGCAAAAATCGCGCCTGTCTCAGCCTTTTGCGCACAAAAAATAGAATTGGAATTTTCTCCACTATTTCCATATTTTCCTGCTTGTAAAAGTGACTAGAAGCCCACAATACATCTGCTAGCACTGGTTGAGGTGCCCTGCAACTTGCTAAGACTCAATTTTAGCTACTTTTAGTAGTTTTAGGTGTTAGTTTTATTTCAAGTTGATTTTTGCAAAGTTAACAGCTAGTTTAAGTAGGAGGAAAATTAACTTGCATTTTGAAATAATTTATGTTTTAAAAATTTAGGTACCAAAACACCTAGATAATTAGCCAAAGTAAGTGGCCCAAGTCCACGCATGCTTAGCTAGTTATTTTTTCTACTGTAAAAGTCATTAGTTTAGTTCAATTTTTTGCACTAGGATTTCAGGACCAGGATTGAATTGTCGATTGAAGAGCAAGTAATCTCTATTGCCTTTGCACCCTCCGGTGATCTTAGGCAAGAATATGAACACTCTCTATTCACAAGTCACCATCTCCCTATAGTTTATCACATAGATTAACTAGGAAAATTTTAAAGCATCCCATATCCACACATGTTTTTCTTTTGAGCAAGGAACAACAAAACATAGTTTAAATAGGGGATTTTAAAAATGATTATCGCATATCCACACATTCAAACTATGTGCTTTTTCACTTTTTTCTCACACACATCCACACCCTAAGAAAATTAAATACACCTAAAACTAACTTAACAAAACTCACTAAATTATCCCCGCAGGGGCCACAAAAGAATTTATAGTCTAAGTTAAGACCAAGGGGGTAGGAATATAATAAGCTGCCTTGGTAATTCTTCATCTTGAAACATAGAAGTTGACTGTTTAGGGAGCTTTCAAATCCACCTATCAGCCCACAGGAAAAAAAACCCAAGCGCGGTAAAGACCCGATTCAAAGGGGGTTAGGCTTAGGCACAGTGCATGTGGTATCAGTTGGGGCTAACTAACCCAGCTGATACTCGGTACTGTTAGTTTAACTACTAAGAAGCCCAAGACTCGAACGCTCACATGGGACAGTGATGATTGGTGGCTAAAATTAGGGCATCCTTTCCCTATAGGTGACGGTGCAAGCAAGCACTAGATCCTCTAAACTTACCTTGGTGGATTTTCTTCATTTGACTGGGCGTGTCGCCAACTCTTACGGGACGTTTTGCCAGCATTCACAATATATCTTCTCAAGGCCCAGATACATTTGAGCGTGTGAGGACAATTAGGTCTTCTAGGATTTGAGTATCATACGCAAACAATAAAAAACCATATTTTTTGATTGACTGATCACATAGGATTAATCTAAAGGGAAAATTTATTTTATTTTCACTTTGTTTTAAGTATGCAATCAGAATTTTTCTTTGATTATAATCTCTATCCTCTCAAATATTTCCCAATCCATACCTAGTCGACGCTAGAACAGACCTAACAGGTCCTCGTCAATATACACATATTTTATACCTCCCCCCATTACCGGGAGGGGTTCCAGGTCTTTCGCCATTTAGGCGTAAAAGATGGAACACGACCACCATTATTAGTTCATCATTTATTGGGGAATCTTTAGTTGGGAACCCTAATCAATCTCCCAATTCCACACCGGTGAACACCCCTATAGGGTCACCACACACCACTCCTCCCACAACTGCTAGAGGGTAGAGGAGTGCTACCCATTCGAGAAGCCAGTTGAACGCACAAAAGGGTACGTCATAGAAAAACCATATTCCTAACCAGAACATCGTGTTTTCACAAGTCGCAATGGCTACAACCTAGCAATCACCTTTTCTAACTTCATTCAATCTACCAGATTTAACAAAGTTGAAAAAAGACCCCATTGCACATAACCCCATATGGCCTCCCATGTCCACGAAGCTCCCTTCATACAATCCAAAGTTCAAAGGAAAGCAAGAGGAAGATCCTGGAAATCATGTTATGATTTTCCACCTGTGGTGTTCATCGAACATCATCGTTGATGATACTATTCGGTTAAGACTACTTCAACGCACTCTAATTGGAGTGGCAGCGAAATGGTACGTGGAGAAACCCTATGCTACACATAGAACCTTTAGCGCCCTCGCCACTACGTTCCTGACCTATTTTCAGTTACCCATCCACCATGATTCTGGAATGGAATCACTGACACACTTTAGGCAAACCCCTTTTGTCCATATTGTTAGGTCTCTGTAATTTGCAAGATTCGCAAATAAAAACTAAAAATCCTATATATGAACCACTTTGGGATTCTAGGATCTAGCCCTCCTAAATCCAGAGAGGGATCTCTCTATAAGTGCAAAGATTGATTTATCTTTAAGGCTTGAAATGTGATATTAGGCTAGTTATGAAGAACAAGGTTTTTGTTTGATTTGGTTGGGCAAAGATATGTGAAGGTGAAGGAAGTCTAAAATGAAGGGTGAAGGTGAATGCAAGCGAAATATTGATTCAGCTAAGAAGGTAGGCAAGAAATAGCTTCAATCCATTAGGCTATGGAGTCATAGTAGGATTTAATTGAAACAACAAGGTTCAAGAGTGGTCCATGGGGCAAGTCATCTATGTCTAAGGATCTCTTTAAAGTTGATTTTATGGAATGAAATGAAACAATAAGAAGGGGAATTAAACAAATGAAGAACAAAGAGCAGCCTAAGATCAAGTAAGTACTTTGAAACTATCCTGCTTTTGGCATACACTTAAGAAAGACATAAAAGTAATCTAAGATCAGGTAAGTACTTCGAAACTAGCCTTCTTTTGATGCACTTTCAATAGAAAACATTTAAAACACAAAAAGAATAGCTTAAGATCAAGTAAGGACTTTGAACCTATCCTACTTTTAGCATATTCTAAGGGAAACTTTTCAAAGCAACTGTTGGAGAAGAAACTAGAGGACAGAGCTCACCATAGACTTCCCTAGCTCTGCTTTACTTAGCAAACTTATCAAGACAACACATAAGATAACAAAGAATAGTCTAAGATCAGGTAAGGACTTTTAACCTATCATTCTTTCAACATGCTCTTAGGGAAACTTTCAGACAACCTTTGGAGATAAAACTAGAGGACAGGGCTCACCATAGACTTCCCTAGTTCAACTTTACTTAGCAGACACTGAAAATAACATTCAAGAACAATGTTTAGTTTAGACAGGAGGACGAGGGAGCACCAGCATTCCTAACTTCTTGGACTATATTGAATCATTCTTAAATACACAATTTTGGAAGAAAACATGTAGATAAAGCTTATCAGTAAGAGCAGGGTACCTTTGATAGTAAATCCTAACTCTATAATTGTTGTTCTTTATCAAAGAAGATGGAAAGAATGGAAACATAAATAAAATAACAATTTACAATAAGAAAAACATCACCGTTGACATAGACCAGGATCCCATAAATCAACTCGTAGTTGATACTTCAAACCAGTTACAATCTTCAAGTCCAGTGGGTCTCTACAACTTCAAACTTCTCATCTCAACTTAGGTATCTTCAATTACAAATAGAGATTACAGCAGCTTCAGAAAACTATTCACATGCAACAGATATGCAGTGACCAACATTATCTCATCTTCTATAGAAGTATTTATAGAAGAAATGAGGAGGTGGGATAGGATAAAATATCTTCTCGGTTCAATTAATACA